>SJXQ01002867.1:0-66343 GCA_006408695.1 Aepyceros melampus
AAAGAAAGATACTTAATCGGTTAGGTTATGGAGTATCTATAGACACAGAAAGTATGAAAATGAAAGTCGCTCAGTCGTTTTCAACTCTTTGCAACCCCAGGGACTATACAGTTCATGGGATTCTCCAGGCCAGAATACTGGAGTGGGTAGGCTTTCCCTTCTCCAGGGGATCTTCCCAACCTAGGGGTCAAACCCAGGTCTCCCACATTGCAGGCAGATTCTTTACCAGCTGAGCCACACGGGAAGCCCATACAGACACAGAAGAAGCTGTCAAATCCTCTCTCCATGCCCCAGGTAAAACACAAGTACTGCAGTGAAGGTTCCATAAAAATAATTTGCAGAGCATCTTTATATCATTTTAGTGCTGCCACACTAGTACACCAACTATTCTGAATTGTAAACATAAGGGAGGAAGTTGTATTTAAGCCTTAAGTCTGTTTTCTACTTACATATTAAAAAAAAACATATTTTAAAAACAAATCCCCTGGCTAGAATCATATAATAGAAGCTCTAAAATGCTTATTTAGTAAAATCTTTAACAAATTAAGTTAATCCAACTTTAATTTATCTAATCTACATGAGTTATATTCAGTGGAATATTTTGCTTATATGTGAAGCTGTTAGCTTTCAAACTATCAGAGTGTTAAAAAAAATAATTCTGCATGAACAGTAAATAATGCTTTTTTTTTGGTTTTCATTTGTTTCTCAAGTAGATTCATACTTAAAATCACATGTCTAACATTCAAAAAAGTTTTGCTTCAAATCCAATTAAATACCATTAGTAAGAAAAAAAAAAAACTACTTTTTAATTAAATGCACTTAGTTTTCTAAAGTGATATTCTTACCAGCTTGACATTGCTCAATGAATCACTTCCACCACATCAACTTTAACCCATAAGTGAAGACATTTCATTGTTTTTTGTCTTAAGGTTAATCACAAACAGGCACTTTTAAAATGGGGTTATTCTTAACTATTGTTTCTGCTTAGCTATAACTATTTTGGGGGAATTTATTCTAAGAAATCACAATCATTTTAATCCTGAAGATATGCTACATATATACAGTTAAACAGAGTATATATCCCACTTAGGAAAAATGAGGAAAACAGGAATTTAAAAGGTTGTATCTGTAAGACTAGGTCGCTTAGATAGGTATGGAGTACTTTTACTAATTGTCATACTGAATATCCTTGAAATGTAAAATCCATGACATTATCAAAAAAAGATATTACCAAATTTCCTAAAAGAACACTCTTTTAATATATAGTTTGTAATGGCATTGTATTAGGCTGTAGGCTAATAAGATGCTGCCTAAAAGTAAAGAGATTCTACAACATGACTTATTAAACAAGAACACATTTTCAGTACTATGCATAAAGTACCCTGTTTTCAGGCCTAGAAAGACATTGACTTATTTCTAAATATGCTTTCCATCTGATGTGTATATATATATATATATATATATACACACACACACAAGTTTGTAAATCAAGAATACAAAGTATACCATTGAGAAATTATTTATATCAGCATATCTAATAAAAGGAAAGCGAAGCATCACCTTTTTTTAAAATTGAGTTATAGTTGCTTTACAATCTTATGTTAGTTTCTACTGTACAACAAAGTCAATACATATATACCCTTCCTCCCGGGCCTTCCTCCCACTCCCCCATCACAGAGCACCTTCTAAGTCATCACCGAGCACCAAGGTGAGCTTCTGTGCTACAGAGTAGCTTCACACCAGCTACCTACTTTACACATGGTACTGTGTATATGCCACTACTTATCTCCCATTGCATCCCAGCCTGGCCCCCACCTTCCCAATGTCCATATTTCTGTTCTCTATATTTGCGTCTCTATCCCTGCCATGCAAATAGGTTCCTCTCTACCACTTTTCTACATTCCACATACATGTCTCATGGAAGTAACCTAAATGTCCATGGACAGATGAATAGATAAAACAGATATGGTGCATATATGCAATGGAATATTGGGGTGGTGGTGTTCAGTCACTAGGTTCTGCCTGACTTTTTGCAATCCCACGGACTGCAGCACATCAGGCTCCTCTGTCTACCACTATCTCCCAGAGATTCTTCAAATTCATGTCCATTGAGTCGCTGATGCTATCTAACCGTCTCAGTTTCTGCTACCCTCTTCTTTTGCCTTCAGTCTTTCCCAGCATCAGGGTCTCTTCCAAAGAGTTTCTTCGCATCAGAGGGCCAAAGTATTAGAGCTTCAGCTTCAACATCAGTCCTTCCAGTGAATACTCAGGATTAATTTCCTTTAGGATTTGATCTCCTTGCTGTCCAAGGGGCTTTCAAGAGTCTTCTCCAGCATCACAATTAAAAAGCATTAGATCTTCAGCACTCAGCCTTCTGTAAAGTCCAACGCTCATGTACATGTGTGATTAATGGAAAAACCATAGTTTTGACTATACAGAACTTTGTTGGCAAAGTGATGTCTCTTCATTTTAATATGCTGTCTAGGTTTGTCACAGCTTTTCTTCCAAGGAGCAAACGTCTTTTAATTTCATGGCTGCAATTCCCATCTGCAGGGATTTTTGAGTCCAAGAAAAAAATTTTCACTGTTTCCATTTATTCCCCTTCTATTTGCAACGAAGTGATGAGACTGGATTCCATGATCTAAGTTTTTGAATACTGACCTTTATGCCAGCTTTTACACTCTCTTCTTTCACCCTCATGAAGAGGCTCCTAAGTGTTTCTTCACTTTCTGCCATTAGAGTGGTATCATTTTTGTATCTGAGGTTGTTGCTATTTCTCCAGCAATACTGATTACAGTATGTGATCCATTCAGCCTGCCATTTCATATGATGTACTCTGCATATAAGTTAAATAAACAGGGTGACAATAACAGGCTTGTCATATTCTTTTCCTGTTTTTGAACCTGTCAGTTGTTCCATGCCAGGTTCTAACTGTTGCTTCTTGACCCAAATACAGGTTTCTCAGGAGACAGATAAAGTGGTCTAGTATTCTCATCTCTTTCAGAATTTTCCACATTGTGATGCATACAGTCAAAGGCTCTAGTGTACACAATGAAGCAGAAGTAGATATTTTTCTGGAATACCACTGCTTTATCTATGATTCAGCGAATGCTGGAAATTTCATCTCTGGTTTCTCTGACTTTTCTAAATCCAGCTTGAACATCTGAAAGCTCACGGTTCATGTACTGCTGAAGCCTAGCTTGAAGGATTTTGACCTTAACCTTACTAGCATGTGAAATAACTACAACTGTTTGACAGTGTGAACATTCTTTGTCACTGTCCTTCTTTAGAACTGGAATGAAAACTGACCTTTATCAGTCCTGTGGCCACTGCTGAGTTTTCCAAATTTGCTGACATATTGAGTGCAGCACTTTAACAGCATTATCCTTTAGGATTTTAAATAGCTCAGCTGGATTAGCATCACCTCCACTAGCTTTGTTCATAGTAATGTTTCTAAGGCCCACCTCACTTCATACTCCAGGCTCTAGGTGAGTGACCACACCATCATGGTTATCTTGGTCATTAAGACCTTTTTTCTTTTTTTCTTCCATATATTCTTGCCTCCTCTTCTTTATCTCTTTTGCCTCTGTTAGGTCCTTCTTATCTCTGTCCTGTATTGTGTCCATCCTTGCATGAAATGTTCCCTTGCTATCTCAGTTTTCTTCAAGAGATCTCTAGCCTTTCCCATTCTATTGTTATCTTCTACTTCTATGTAGTATTCATTTAAGGTCTTTTTATCTCTCCTTGATATTCTCTGGACCTCTGCATTCAGTTGGGTGTATCTTTCCCTTTCTCCCTTAACTTTTGCTTCTCTTCCTTTCCTCAGCTATTTATAAAGCTTTCTCAGACAACAATTTTGCCTTCCTGCATTTCTTTTTCTTTGAGATGGTTTTGGTCACTGCCTCCTGTACAATTAGGAACCTCCATTCATAGTTCTTCAGGCACTCTGTCTACCAGGTCTAATCCCTTGAATCTATTCATCACCTCCACTGTATAATCATAAGGGATTTGATTTAGGTCATAACTGAATGACCTAAGGTTTTCCCTACTTTATTCAATTTAAGCCTGAATTTTGCAATAAGGAGATCATGATATGAGCCACAGTCAGCTTTGGGTCTTGTTTTTGCTGACTGTATAGAACTTCTCCATCTTGGACTGCAAAAGATATAATCAATCTCATTTTGGTATTGAACATTTGGTGATGTCTATGTGTAGAGTTGGCTCTTGTGTTGGAAAAGTGTGTTTGCCATGAACAGAGTGTTCTATTGACAAAATTCTGTTAGCCTTTGCCCAGCTTCATTTTGTACTCCAAGGCCAAACCTGCCTGTTACTCCAGGTATCTCTTGACTTCCTACTTTTGCATTCCAATCCCCAAGATGATAGTGGAATATAACTCAGTCATAAAGAGGAATAAAACTGAGTCATTTGTAGACATGTAGATGAACCTAGAGATTGTCATACAGAGTAAAGCAAGGTAAACTATTATCTTAAGGAAAGCTGGCTTCACAAATCTTATTTTCTCACTCATCTCCTTACAAATTAAAAAGGAAAACTAGCAATTCAGTACAAAAAAGTACACGTACCTTTTTCTCCATCCAAGAAATCCCTAACCTTCCTATATGACTCCCACATTTCATAATCTTAATCTGAATTTATTGGGATAGATAAAGGAGGATATCAAAGAATTTAAGTAAAAGTCGTCTGAACCTCCCCCACTGAAGAGGAAGTGATTCCTGAGGAGGAAACCTGACAACCTAGAGGACAGCTTGGTCCCAGGTCCTCAGGAGCATCCTGGCCCCTCCTTCATTGCCCTCTCTCCCCGGCTCCACATGTAATAACCGTCAGGCAGTTGCCTACCTGGGCTCTGTCCTCCAGGGGAAACAAGAAGGATGGAAGCAAAGCTGAGGACCAGGGAGAAGACCCCCAAGGATGTGTCCCAGTCCCCGGATAACAGGCACTGAAATGCTATCAGGACCGGAAGGAGGTTCAGTCAGCTGTGACTTCTGTAGTCACTAAAATATAACAGGACAGCATCAATTTGGATAGAGTCACAGCAACCACTCCAGCATTCTTGCCTGGAGAATCCCCATGGACAGAGGAGCCCAGTGGACTTCAGTCCACAGGGTCACAAAGAGTCGGACATGACTGAGCGACTAAGGACAACACCTATGTGAAACTTAACTGGAGTTTCAAATTACCTTAATTCTCTAAAAACAGAACTAGTCTTATTAACGTATCAGCCTATGGTCAACCTGCCTGTTTGAAGGTGCATCACACAGGCTGCCGGGCCACCTTGTCATCTCACCTAAACCCTGTCTCCTTTGTCCCCTGTAACAATTCTGCGAAGTGGATACTGTCATTATCTCTGCAGATGGAAACCACTGAGGCTATAGATAGAAAGCTAAAATGGTAGATGAGGCTTTGAGCATGGAACAGTCTGGCTTCAAATTCCATACTCTCTCCAAACTTCTGCCGTACCTCAAGAAAGATGTCTTCAAGAAAAATGTGTCAAGATAATTTCGAAGTTAGCTTAAATCAGCAGACTTCAATATAAAAGAAAAACCAAACCATCTGATAAAGTGTATTTTGAGAGTACATAAATTCTACTTCAGAAAATTTTAATAGGAAGGGAAACTAACATTCTCACTCCACACACACACACACACACACACACTCACATGCACCCAGCCCTGTAGTTTGTCCTATGGATGGAGACAAATCCTATGTAGCTTGTCCCATGGATGGCTTTAGATCTGCCTAAGAATTTTTTTTCTGGCCCAACTAAAATGAAAACTGTAATTTTAAAACTTTTTCTACTGTGTTTCTGGTCCTAGAAGCACATGGCATGGTAGATGGTTCTTCACTTTGGGAAAAAGTACAAAGAATCCTGTCCTTTGTGCCAAGGATGTTGGAGCCCAGCAGATGGAGATTAAAAGTTAAATTTTTCTGCATAATAAAATCCACACATTTGTAACTTTAGAGAGACAGAAGTGGAGATGGAAGATGAGATGCTATAGAGAATGGGCCCCTCAAATTAGAACACGACTAAAAGCTGGGTAAAGAATGAGACAACCAATAACAAGTCCCCTTGAGAGGAGTGGCCAAGATAAGGTCAGCTTCCTAAGCAACTGTAAGTTGTTGCTCCCAATGTCAGGTTGAGCCCACCTTCCTGATTTATCTCTGAGACTGCAGTAAAATTTGTAAGATCTATCAATGTTGTGCTAGTAACGAGGCAGGAAGCTGACCCATGTGAGCGGAACTACAGAAGGCAGGATGGCCAGGAGGGAAGGAGTGAGGACCAGGGATCCAGTCACCCATGACCAGGAATGCAGAGCAGCAGACAGTCCAAGAATAAGGACTCACACCCTGATCTCCAAACACCAAGAATCGTGGTGAACATTCCGTAACCAACAGGATGCGGCATGTTTGGGTGTTAAGAGACTGTGATGCCAAGCTTCTGGAGAATTAGGTAGGAACTTCCAAAAAGAAGAGGGGGCGGGGAAGGAAGGAGGAAAAAAGGAAGGAAGAAAATAAAGATTCACAATGAACCATGACTTCCAAGGTGGCTTAGTGGTAAAAAGTCTGCCTGCCAGTGCAGGAGACACAAGAGGCTCAGGTTTAATCCCTGAATCAGAAGATACCCTAGAGGAGGAAATGGCAACCTGCTTCAGTATTCTTGCCTGGGAAATCGCAGGGACACAGGAGCCTGGCGGGCTACAGTCCATGGGGTCACAAAAGAGTCAGACATAGTTTAATGATGAAACAACAACACACTGAACCAGAGGGTTTTTGCCCTGGGTGATTGAGTTGAGGGACAGAAAGACATTTCCTTTGTGATGCCTGAAGTTTTGAACTTGAAATGACTATCTGAACCGACTGACCTTACATCTTCAATCAAAGACCAACCAGTGTTAGAACCCATATAGTTCAACCCTCCAATCTTATAAAAGGGGAGTGATTTCCAAGGAAGTCAACACCCACCAACATTTTACAGCTTTTCACTGACAATCATCCTGCGTCCCAGTCCAAGGTGCTTGCTTCTCTCTTCACAACTCATTTTTGGAAGCTTTTCATAAAAATTTTAACTTAGGAAAAAGATTTGCGTCTACTTATAAATATATATATACACACATATATATGTATGTGTATGTGTGTACATGTATATAAAACTTAAAACTCCATTATTAAAAGGGGTACAGATAACTATTTCTACTGATTTGAGTATCCATATTAATATTTCTAATTTTTCACTCTTATACACGTATGCTGTTATCTCAAAATCTTCCCTCCTAAGCAACTCACTTCACACACACACACCCTCACATACACATGTTCTTGAAAACCCCAGTACAGTGATGACGACAACTAGCATTGATGTAACAAGCTGCTGTGTGTGTGTATAGTCAATCATGTCTGACTCTTTGCAACCCCATGGACTGTACCCCACCAGGCTCCTCTGACCATTGGGATTTTTCTAGATAAGAATACTGTAGTAGATTGCCATTTCCTACTCCAGGGGATCTTCCCAACCCAGGGACTGAACTCTTGTTTCTGCTAACTGTGCTAATAATAGGTATGCAGACAATCCTAATGAATGGGGCCACCCAGCCCTCAAGGAGCTTCAGCCTAGTGGGAAACAAAAAATGAAAATCAGTGTACTGTGCTGTTTAGAAATATACAGTAAAGTGTCCATAAGCTTGTAACCATATCACAAGGATTCATCTTTTCAATGGGGGAGAGAGTGCCTGTGTGTGTTTCTGATTCCTGGTTCAATTCTTATATAAAGTAGGTACTCAGTTAAACTGTTCATTGGTGCTGGACATTGAAAAAGGACTGTTCTGTTTCACCTCTAATCTGGAAAATTCATTTTATCCATTCTGTGTGTAATACTAGGGGCCTAGGCTACAACAATGAAGAAAATGTACCCAAGGCTGTTCTTCTGGAAATGTCAATAGACTAGAAATAACAAAAAGCTTCCCTGGTAGCTCAGAGGTTAAAGCGTCTGCCTGGAATGCAGGAGACCCGGGTTCAATCCCTGGGTCTGGAAGATCCAAGAAGATCCCCTGGAGAAGGAAATGGCAACCCACTCCAGTACTCTTGCCTGGAGAATCCCATGGAGGGAGGACCTGGTAGGCTACAGTCCATGGGGTCGCAATGAGTCAGACACGACTAAGCGACTTCACTTTCACTTTCTTTCTAGCATCTGATACCACGTGGTGTGAGGAGTGGTGTGGTGGTGTGACAATGAGAGGAGGGCGGAGGCTGGAGCGAGGAAGGGGTCTGAACCTCGGGAGGCTGTCCATAAAGCAGGGCATGGAGGACCAAGGCTCCTGTTTACAGGCAGAGGTGTGGGTGGAGCCAGCTCACTCGAGAAGGTGGAAGGAATGTTCACATGGGAAGATGAAGGAGAAAGACTTGAGCATCCTCATGGACTGGTGTTGGGAAAAGATGCTGGTGAAGGGGAGGGATGGGAAGCAGGGTCAAGAGAAAAGATGAGTGGAGGAATGGGTAAGAGAAAGCATCGAGGCCACTGTGGCAGCGAGGACACGCCAGGCCCCTGCATCCTCCTCAACCACGTTCAGGTCCACGCCTTCTCCTGCTGAAAGCAGTCCTGAGGGCCCTACCCACCCACTGTCTCATCTCCAGGCAGAAGCCAGGTGATTCTTTTAAATACAAATTATATCATTGTATTCCCCTGAAAACTTTCCAGTGGCTTCTCATCAGGCTTAGGAGATCATCCAAGCTCCTTATCCTGACCACTGAGGCTGAACAGCATGATGGAACCTCTGTGCCAATCTTCCAGCTGGATCTCCCAGCTCCTCGCTAGATATACTCACTAATATAAATGTAATATATACATTAATTATATTTATATATTATTAATCTAATATGTACATTAATATAAATATACACACACTAATGCAAATAAAGAACACAGGATATATTTACTAATATAAAGAGTCAAATTAATAGAATCAGGAAGTAGTATACCAATAAATGCCAGGGGCTGGAGGAGGGAAGTAGGATTCGGAGGGGGAATAGGGAGTTATGTTTAACGGGGACATAGTTTCACTTTAGAAAAGTGAAAAACTCAGGAAATGGATGATGGTGAAAGTCACAAAACAATATGAATGTACTTGGTGCCACGGGCTTCCATGCTGGCTCAGTGGTAAAGAATCCACATGCCAAGCAGGAGACATGGGTTCGAACCCTGGGTCAGGAAGATCCCCTTGTGAAGGTAATGACAACCTACTCCAGTGTTCTTGCCTGGGAAATCCAATGAACAAAGGAGTCTGGCAGACTACAGTCCGTGGGGTCACAAAAAAGTCATACAACTTAGCAACTAAACAACGTCAACTTTGTGTCACTGAACTGTACAGATAAATATGGTTTAAAAATGTGCTTTAGGTTTTGTGACTTTTACCACAATAAAAAACAGTTTTTAATTAAAAATAAATAAATAAACTCAAAATGGATTAAAGACCTACATGTAAGGCCAGATACTATGAAACTCCTAGAGGAAAACATAGGCAGAACACTCTGATATAAATCAGAGATATCTTTTTCAATCCACCTCTAAGAGTAATGAAAATAAAAACAAAATGAAAAACAAAATAAGATAGTGCAACTGTCTCATTACAGAAACAACTTCCCACTGGTGAAGAACTCATTCGAATGATCCTCTGGGTGTCAAAATATTTTACTACCAAAGCTGGAATTAATAGACAAGTCTCCCAGGGTGTAAATAGAGATTTATTCACATTATACCTTAATATTTAGGTGCAAACATAATAATGGCTTTGGACCATCAACTTTAAATCATTGTAACTAGGCTCAAACACTTTTTGTTAATCAAAATAGGAAATTACAATCAACACATTTTTGCCAACAAGAAATAAGTTTATTCCTATAGCATAAAAATCCACGTTTCAGGATACCACAAACTCTTGGAGAGCATCTTCTGCCTCCTTCTGGTTGTGGGAGTGTTTCCCCTGCAGTTATCTGCTGCTGCTGCTAAGTCGCTTCAGTCGTGTCCGACCCTGTGCGACCCCATAGACAGAAGGCCACCAGGCTCCCCCGTCCCTGGGATTCTCCAGGCAAGAACACTGGAGTGGGTTGCCATTTCCTTCTCCAAGGCATAAAAGTGAAAAATGAAAGGGAAGTCGCTTGTCGTGTCCGACTCTTAGCGACCCCATGGACTACAGCCTACCAGGCTCTTCCATCCATAGGATTTTCCAGGCAAGAGTACTGGAGTGGGGTGCCAATGCTTGAAGAAGCGGTAATCAGTTGCTGAGGGGGTCAGGTGAATATGGCAATGAGGCAAAACTTCAGAGTCCAGTTCTTTAACTTTTGAAGCGCTGGTTGGGCGATGTGCTGTCCAATGTTGTCATGAAGAAAAGCTGGGCCCTTTCTGTTGACCAATACCATCGAATCGATTTGCTGAGCATACTTCTCAGACGTAACGGTTTCACGGGGATTCAGAAAGCTGTGGCGGATCAGACCACCAGGAGACCACCCAGCAGTGACCACGATCTTTTTCTGGTGCAAGTTTAACTTTGGGAAGTGCTTTGGAGCTTCTTCTCAGTCCAGCCACTGAGCTGGTTGTTACTGGTCATATTATAAAACCTACTTTTCATGGCATGTTACAATCTGATCAATAAATGGTTCGTTGGTGTTGCATAGAATAAGAGAAGACGACACTTCAAAACGACGATTTTTTAAAAATCTGCATTCAGCTCAAAGAGGACATTAAATGTGTTCTAAGTCTAAGGTCTGTTACAACTTCCGTCATGGAAATTTGCAAAAAATGTGCATCTTCAGGTCAAGGAACTACAAATATTCAATAAAGGCATAATAAATTATTATTATACATCAGCAGTGGTCACTTCTTAAATTTCATCAAATAGTACTCTTATAATAGAAAAGAAATACAGAAATACCATCTTAACCCCATGCTAGGTTCGGACACGATTGAGCGACTGAACTGATAATATACTAACAAATAACATACACAATAAATATATAAAATAAGTAACTGGTACCATCTCCCATAGCAAGGTTTACCCGTTTTATTTTCCTTAATCATGGCTTAAGTTAAAGCCAGTCCAGGGACTTCCCTGGCAGTCCAGCGGTTAAGAATCTGCCTTACAATGCAGACTATGTGGATTCAATCCCTGATCAGGGAACTAAATCCCAAATCCAGCAACCAAGCCTACGGGGCTCAACTACTGAGCCTGCATGTCACAACCATAATGAAAATCCTGTGTGCTGCAATTAAGGCTTGATGCAGACAAATAAATCAACAAATAAAATAAATATTTTTTTAAAAGTTAGTCCAGAAGAGTGGCATCTGTTAGCGATGAACTGTCAAACTAAGGCTTCAATTTCCTAGCTTTTTCCATATAAAAGCCCCAAAGAATGGCTTAAGGATTGTAGTAATACTATATATTAGACATGAGTTTCAGACCACTGTTACCTGTTTGGACATTGTAAAACTTCTGTTTAAAGTATCCCAAAATACATTTATCCTGTTGGTTTTTGAAGGAACTATTTTGGCCAAAAGAGCTACAGAGTAATTAATTTCTTCTTTGTCTAAGACACAAATTTATGAGAAAATTAACATATATTCACAATCAGGTATAATTAATTCATTATGTCTGCATCTCATATCCACCCATAATTATGGTAAACTATTGAAAAATCTTTCAACAGTTTAGTATAATTACAGACCAGTTACTTATATACCAGTTAGACCTAATGAATATTATTTCAAATCTATGGATCAAACCCTGTAAGCCTTGAAAAAAAAGCTAAGTAAACTAACTCAAAAATGATAAAGAGAAAGTAAGCAAACTATTCAATTTTATTCAGTGAATAGATTTGGAAAATCAGGTCTGGATGTGGTTACTAATTATTTTTAAATACTTTTAATTACTAGCACTAAAGGGAAATGCTGCGGAAGGCAATTAATTTGTAAATAAACAAAGAAGTTTCAATGAAAACTCAAAAGCCATTTTCTTCAAGGCATTTTTTTAAATGAAATATAAAAGCAAAGACTCCTTTTCCAAATTCCACTCAACATTAGAATGGCCAATGGCTGCTAGCAGTTTCTTTTCAAATAACCAATAAAACTCTCGAAAATGGGCCATGCACTTTCCAGCAGACACAGCATCTAATAAGTCAGCAAGTATTTATTCATCATTTACTAACACAGCAAGGAATAGGGGACAAAGAGATTTTAAAAAATCAGAAAAAAAATCAGTCTCTGCAATTCTGCAGCTCATGGTCAGGAGAACATACAGGGCAGAAAAGTAGCAAACACAGATGTTGGGGGTGGTTACAGAGGCCAATGGGAAGACAGGAGGCTGTTGGGGGTGGGGGAGCAAATAAGGAGGAAATAAGAAAGACAAGATGCACAGTGTGAAATGGCTGATGCCTGCTCCTAAAGAGAAATATGGCCCCTCGCTCCCCTAAGGACTGCTGCATCAGTTGAAATAGTATTCTTTCCAGGGTCTCCTTAATATGCATCCCCACAGTCAAGCATACTGGCCTAAAGTGCACAGAAGAGACACTCAGTCAACCTGGGCAAAATGAATAGCCAGTTTTCTGTTCTCCACAAAGCTGGGTCATATACAAGTTTAAACTTCATTCCGTGCAGTCAAGTGTCTATTCAGGAACAGCTGAACGGTTTTAACCTGCAACCACATTCTTGAAATCAGGCCCTTTTTCTCTGTGTAAACTCATTACCTCCTCCATCAATCATTTACAGACTGCCTGCAATACACAGAGCATCCTTTTGCTGCTGGTGTGCTGACAGAAAAATACCCTGCTCTTAATCTCAGCAGGAAGAAAAACAATTTCTGATACATTTTATCTAAAATAACAAGAAAAATATCAGAGAGTCATGTGTGCTACACAGAATTAAAATGATGCGATGTGGTAGAAATGGGGTGATTTCACTGGTGGCCTCAGGTGTCTCAGTGTATCAGATTCAGATACTAGTATACCCAGAAGTGGACACTGGGACAAGGATTTAGGTGCAAAACATTTGGGACATGGAAGAAACATCAGTGGGAGAGTGGGGACTGAGACCAGGAAACCAAGGAGCCAACAGAATTTCATTATCATGCCAGTCACCATTATAAGCAGCATCAATTAATTTCTAGTGATAATTTTCTGGGCAAACCATGGGACCCTGTGAACATGTACATGCTTTCTAGTTTCCCAGTACTGAGGGTAGGGAGCTGGGGTATTTATACACCAAGTCCTATGAATCGGTGGTTGCAAGCCAGTGGGAAGAGAGATCAACTTCTTGGCACCTTCCATCCTTCTGGGCAGTAAGGGAGGCTCAAGTGAGTTGCAGATGCCACTGGTGTGCAGGAAGGTTGCGCTTGCAGGCAGTCCCATGGACCAGGAGACGTGCATGCTAGTGTCTAGATGGAAAGAAGGATTCAGGGTGAAAGATTCCCAGACAGAAGGAACTGGAGAACAGGATCCAGCTTAGAATACTCATTCAAGGTTACCATGATAGAATGTCTGGAGCAAAGTGGGTGAGTTAATATATAAAATCAGACCACAGAGAGCTCTGGATGCCAGAGCAAAGTGTCTGGGAGACACTGGTGGGAATATAGGCTCAACAGGATCTTATGTGCATTTTACACACACACACACATACACACACAACACAGGTATTTATAGGCTTCCCTGATGGCTCAAATGGTAAGGAATCTGCCTGCAATGTGAGAAAGCCAACTTCAATCCCTGGATTGGGAAAATCCCCTGGAGAAGGGAATGGCAACTCGCTTCAGTGTTCTTGCCTTGAGAATTCCATGGACAGAGGAACCTGGTGGACTACAATCCCTGGGGCCCCAAAGAGTCAGACACGACTGAGTGACTAATACACAGTTCAGTTCAGTTCAGTTCAGTCGCGCAGTCGTGTCCGACTCTTTGCGACCCCATGAATTGCAGTACGCCAGGCCTCCCTGTCCATCACCAACTCCCGGAGTTCACTCAGACTCACGTCCATCGAGTCTGTGATGCCATCCAGCCATCTCATCCTCGGTCGTCCCTTTCTCCTCCTGCCCCCAATCCCTCCCAGCATCAGGGTCTTTTCCAATGAGTCAACTCTTCGCATAAGGTGCCCAAAGTACTGGAGCTTCAGTTTTAGCATCATTCCTTCCAAAGAAATCCCAGGGTTGATCTCCTTCAGAATGGACTGGTTGGATCTCCTTGCAGTCCAAGGGACTCTCAAGAGTCTTCTCCAACACCACAGTTCAAAAGCATCAATTCTTCGGCGCTCAGCCTTCTTCACAGTCCAACTCTCACATCCATACATGACCACAGGAAAAACCATAGCCTTGACTAGACGGACCTTAGTCGGCAAAGTAATGTCTCTGCTTTTGAATATACTATCTAGGTTGGTCATAACTTTTCTTCCAAGGAGTAAGCGCCTTTTAATTTCATGGCTGCAGTCACCATCTGCAGTGATTTTGGAGCCCAAAAAAACAAAGTCTGACACTGTTTCTACTGTTTCCCCATCTATTTCCCATGAAGTGATGGGGCCAGATGCCATGATCTTCGTTTTCTGAATGTTGAGCTTCAAGCCAACTTTTCCACTCTCCTCTTTCACTTTCAACAAGAGGCTTTTTAGCTCCTCCTCACTTTCTGCCATAAGGGTGGTGTCATCTGCATATCTGAGATTATTGATATTTCTCCCAGCAATCTTGATTCCAGCTTGTGTTTCTTCCAGTCCAGCATTTCTCATGATGTACTCTGCATATAAGTTAAATAAGCAGGGTGACAATATACAGCCTTGACGTACTCCTTTTCCTATTTGGAACCAGTCTGTTGTTCCATGTCCAGTTCTAACTGTTGCTTCCTGACCTGCATACAGATTTCTCAAGAGGCAGGTCAGGTGGTCTGGTATTCCCATCTCTTTCAGAATTTTCCACAGTTTACTGTGATCCACACAGTCAAAGGCTTTGGCATAGTCAATAAAGCAGAAATAGATGTTTTTCTGGAACTCTCTTGCTTTTTCCATGATCCAGTGGATGTTGGCAATTTGATCTCTGGTTCCTCTGCCTTTTCTAAAAC
Source organism: Aepyceros melampus (assembly GCA_006408695.1). Classification (NCBI taxonomy): domain Eukaryota; kingdom Metazoa; phylum Chordata; class Mammalia; order Artiodactyla; family Bovidae; genus Aepyceros; species Aepyceros melampus. The sequence continues at coordinate 15,094 of SJXQ01002867.1, forward strand.
CAGCTTGAACATCAGGGAGTTCACGGTTCACATATTGCTGAAGTCTGGCTTGGAGAATTTTGAGCATTACTTTACTAGCATGTGAGATGAGTGCAATTGTTCGGTAGTTGGAGCATTCTTTGGCATTGCCTTTCTTTGGAATTGGGATGAAACTGACCTTTACACACATACATATATATTCGTTCTTTTTCCGATTACTTTTCATTATGTGTTCAGTCATTGAAGTCGTGTCCAACTCTTTGCAACCCCATGGACTATAACCCACCTCTGTGGGCTCCTCTGTCCATGGGGTTTTCCAGGCAAGAATACTGTAGTGGGCTGCCATCTCATTCTCCAACTTTTCATTATAGATTATTACAAGATATTGAGTATAGTTCCCTGTGCGATACAGTAGGTCCTTGTTATCTATCTAATCTATACATAGTACTGTATATATATCTGTTCATCTTAGCCTCCTAATTTATCCCTCCCCTCCCCTTTCTTCTTTGGCAACCATAAATTCACTTTCTGTCTCTGAGTCTGTTTGGTTTTGTAAATAAGTTCATTTGTTTTATTTTTCAGATTCCCCATATGAGTGACATCATATATTTGTCTTTGTCTGGATTACTTTGCTAGGTATGATAATCTCTAGATCCATCCATGTTCATGCAAATGGCATTATTCTTTTTCTTGGCTAAGTAGTATTTCATTGTATAAATGTACTATATCCTCTTTATACATTCATCGTTAATTTGTATTTTCAAAAGATGACTCTGGTGCAAATGAATAGTGGAGCCCTGAGCGAAAGCACGAATGTCAGAATTCTTGGAAGGATAAGTCATTGTTGGGCAGATGTGTACACACAAGGGTGAGAGAGAGGCAAGATCAAAAACTCTGCGAGCTTTCTTCTTTAGCAACTTTCTATATGGTACTGTTAGTGCAACCATTTACTAAGAAGGAAGAAGACTAGAGAAGTACATTTGAGAAAAACAATGAAGAGATCATTTCATTCAAGTTCAAGTTAAGATGCCTATGAGATATTTGCAGATGGAGTAAAAAAAGACAAGTTTGAAATCAGAGAAGCATCAGAACTAGAGATAAATATGAGAGTCATCTACATACAAGCAGCATATGAAGTCAAGAGATTAGGTAAAGAAGAAATGGGTTCCAAAACAGACTGTTATCTTTCAAATATAATTTCATGTCAATCACCTTCCATTTTACTTGTTAAATGTACCTCAGTAATCACAGCTGACTTATTCTATCATTCATTCATTCAGTGTTATTGAATATATAATTCCCTGGAAATTATCACAACATTGTAAAACAACCATATCTCAATTAAAACAAATTTACTGAATATAAAAGAGACATATGGCATCATGCTAACAACTGTAAGAAAGTTAAATATATCATATATTAATTCTCATTTTTAAGAGCTAAAGGTCTACAAGCCCTTCAAGATTAAAGATTGAGCACAGTAATGGTCCTAAGAGAGACACACGGAAAGGACCATGGAAATTCAAGAGAAAGAATTACTTCCTCCTGGTTTTGACTGAAAAGGTAGCATTTAAGCTGGTGCTTAAAATCTTTCCAAATTTGTAGAATTTTCTCTGTAAACACATAGAAAGTAGATGTATTTCAAAAGCTAGAGATTTAAAGACCCACAGAGATAAGACATTGGAGAGAGCATAATTCTGGAGTTCATTAAATAACTCAGTTTGCTAAATGAAAAAATATATGAATGAGATACAGGTGGTGAATATTTCTAGAATACAGGTTTTTCATATTCATATCTAAAATATTCCATGTAAGTCACTTTCTATGGTGTCATATATATTTGGTCTGCTTTAAGGCAAAAAAATTTAAGTCATAATTTCATCTCACTTGCATTTTATAGACTATTATTTTTCATTATTCATTATGCACACACAATGAATAATCATTAGCCACTTAGAAATTCACTTCTCACTTACATTGTTCATTTCACTTATAGTTTCCATGTTGTACATAACAACAGCATCTTTTCCATCGATTTATCTGATTTTATTGTTAAAGACTGAAAATTTATGTATTAAAATTGGATCTGTAAGGTGGGATTACTAATTATTGGTCAGTATAAAGGGAAAAGAAAAGGCCTGAGCTGGGTAAGAAGAAGATGAAGCAGGCTGAGAACAGTGACGTACGGGGACTTGCTAGCAGGAAGAGGTCCTTGGGCCTCAGTGACGCATGGAGGGAGAGGGTGCGTGGACCACAGAGAGGATATCACCCCTTCCATGCTCGGCACTCACTCAGCTCTAGACAGCCTTCATTTTGGACCCACCAGTTCAGCTTGTTTGTGCCTCTCTTTAGGAGACCATGAGAAATATCCTTTTATGGTGGCATGTGAAGACTTCTTAGCTCATAGCTTCCCCAAAACAAAAAAGTAGCCATAAAGGACTTTCTGAAAAACACTGCACACAAGAGATGTCACATTTCCTCATACTGCTTGTTGTAAGAATAAAGTTTATAATCACTGAAGAAGCAAGTGTTTATCCCTATGGTGGGTCTCAAGAGGACGATCAAGCTAACAATACAAGATTGCACGTATAGGAAAGCGAAACCAAATAACAAAGAGAAAACACAACAGGCAAAGAAGAGATAAACTCAAAGAACATTCATGGCATCTTTGCGAAAGAAAGATCAGTAGAAACAACTGCAATAAATGAATTCATGAGGAGCAACTCGGGATGGGTGTTGGGAGCTGGAAGTGAGTGACAAAGGAGAAATGACACCCCTGCCTGGATCAGGCCCTAGGACCCTCAACAACTTGGAAACCTTTAGTTAACAAACCATGCCAGTGACAATTTACAAAAAGATACAACATACAAATTAGTCAGCCTTTACAGAAAACTATTGAATGGGAATAATAATGCTATAGACATGATGTGTTAATTCAATATTTTAATTCTGTGTACTTTCAAAGACAAGTTATGAATATCATCTGCTTGACATTTAGAAATTATGAAAAAATAATATATTCTATGTCCTGAGCTATCTAGGTAAGATATTGGTTGGGGAAGAAAGAAAAGAAAGGAAAGAAAGAGGAGAAAAAGTAAATCTATCTCATAAAAATTATATTTATAGTTCATAAAACCAATTTTTCATAGCAAAAAGGGCAATAAAATATAGAACTACTCTCTAGCTAAAAAAACAAAATTGAATTTGCCCCCAGGTATGTGGACATGTCATTTTTTTTTACATGTAATTGTAAATTCTTCCAGCCTTCCGGAAAGCATCAAAATACAATCGAATGACCCAAAGAGACATTATCTTTCTTCCTCGTCCTCCTGCAATGAATGATTTACTGCTCAACAAGGGTTAACTCAGGTCAGCTTAAGAAAAAAAAAAGTGGGGGGAGCTGGTGCTCAAACTTTACAGAGAGCAGAATTAAAAATATTCCCTAGTTATTTACCCTCCAGTGACTTACAGATACAAGCCACAGTTGATAACATTTTTAAATACTTGGGTTCACATCAAGTTACCTCTCCTACTTTCAAATGGCCCTTTCAAGATATCAGTGCTGACAGGCCAGAGCTTGCAGGGTCCTGCCCAGAAGGCCCACCCAAGTAGAATGTTGAAAAAAATCGCCTGCTCACAGATGGTAATACACCAGATGCTGGAAAACACCAAGTGGGTTGCCATTTGAGTTTGGATCTAAACTAAATGAGCTGGGTTGCTAACTGGATTAATCTGTCATTAGACTCACCTTTCTAACCTCCAGAAAAGCACATTTTCATTTATAACTCGCCTGAATGCCTTTGTGGGAAGACCAAGTAACATATACAATATATGCAAATATCTCTTAAAATTGCATGTTCAAAAACAGATTTAAAGAAAAAAAATTCTGTTTAGCTCACGCTTATTGCCATATGACTTTTCCAGGCAGACACGTGGCGAAAGAATTTCAGACAAGGGGGAGAGCATGTGCAAAACTATGTAAAAATCTTCACATTTGGGGAATTGAAAGGCTTTCAGAAAAGCTGAGACTTTAGATAGCAGAGGTGAATGAATGGTTGAAAGCAATAAGGTGCTTGAGCTTGATCCATGAAGGATTTGTAAAATAGGAACCCCTATTAGGGATTTGTAAAATAGGAACCCCTATTATTAGATTTTTGAGGGGAGAGGTAATAATGTACAGAATGAATTGTTTACATTATCTTAAAACACACTTTCTCTAAGTAAGGCATTACCATGAGTCATATAATTGTAAACAAAAAGCAATCTCATTATAAAGCTAAGATTCCTGGTAAGAAAGGCCACAATGAAGAATCTAGGTTCATGTGTTTATTACACACGAAATTCAGCCTGGCATCTTTTCCCTTCCTACATTATTACCAATGCTGATTTCCCTGCCCAGTAATTCCATAAATGATGTTAACTTTCTTTATTTGCTACCTATGAACGAGCAAAATCGTTCTGAATAGACCAAACTGACAAGAACCCTGAAAGCAAAGGATGTGACAGCCTCCGAATTCTGACCTGTAGAACATGAAACCCAGAGGTCCAACTCAGCTCCCAAGCAGGCATGCACGCTTCTGTATTAGGAATAACACAGCACAGATTTCCTCTAATGAAAGCATTTTTGTATTACCTTCCCTAAAGTAACGGAGACCTTCTGAACAGATAGCTGCACAGTGACAATGAGAAGATTGTTAAGACGGTCTATCAGCTAGGGGACAGGAATATTCTGTTTCCACTGGGAAGAACACTTACAGGCCAAGATCCAACAAAGGCTTAAGTGGCCTGGGATCACGTCATCTCCCTGGTCAGTGCATGGGCTTGGGGACACAGGACAGCCACGGGGCAGGCGTGCTGGGAGGGGTGGCAGAGGGCTCATCTTTCCTTACTGTCCAGGAAACACAACCCAGGGGTCTCCTGAAGACCTCACACATCCACTGTGGCTCACAGCTGGGACCAGGGCAGGGACAGAGGCTCCCATCCCAGGAAGCCCTGGACCACCCAGACATTAGCTATGCTAACCATCCTCTTAAACTGAAGTGGAGATATTTATTCAGAATTATGGTTTATACTTACAGTGGAACGTATCTTTGTGTGGATTTTAAACATCACATTTATGGGAGGATTTTTTTTTTTTTAATCTACATCTGCTGAACAGAAAACTCTCAGGTAGTCCTGTGTACTTTACTTTTATTTTAAGAGTGTATTTCCTTTGAAAATTGTTCATACATTCTTCCTAAAAAGTGTACTATGGCAACATTTAAAAAACACACAATACCTGTCATGACATTTATAAGATGAGTTAGCTTTCAAACAGCTCCACATTTTAGAAACTGTCAAAATAGGAGTGAGTAGAGCTCTCTATATACCAACATAATGCCAATCTAATCCATTATTAGGAACTTCTAAATACACTAAAGACTCGACTCTGATCAACAGTCTGTCTGTATTCATTTCTTTCTCACATTTACTACAGTTTATATTTCTAAGGGCAGCACCGAAAATTTTTTATGAATGAATGCACTTAGGTTTAGCTTTCTGATACCCAGGCAGGTATATTTACTCTATCTCGTTAAAGGAAGTCAACCTACAAATGCTACTCTGTGCTCAAAGTGGGAACAAAAAAAGAGTGGGGAGAGAGTTAATATTTAATACCAATCACCGGTGGAGCCAGACACACTTTTGAGACTCCAACCATTAAGTCTTCCATAACTTCGCAGAGTCTGAGTTGTTTCACCTCAACCAAAATGTCAGCAAACACACAGGTTTGTCTAGAGACTCAGGCAAAAGAAAGTGAGGGAACTCCTGGCTACAGCAGACACTGGGAGATTCTGGCCGTGCATGCCACTCATGTAACGAAATGCTGCTCACCTTTTCACACTCATTGGCAAGCACTGCAGTAGAGTCTCACTATTTTTGCAATCTATGTTTTCTAATGTTCAACTGGCTAAAAGTTATCTGTTAGCATGAAATCGGAGAAGGCAATGGCACCCTACTCCAATACTCTTGCCTGGGAAATCCCATGGATGGAGGAGCCTGGTAGGCTGCAGTCCATGGGGTCTCTGAGGGTCAGACACGACTGAGCGACTTCACTTTCACTTTTCACTTTCATGCATTGGAGAAGGAAATGGCAACCCACTCCGGTGTTCTTGCCTGGAGAATCCCAGGGGCGGCGGAGCCTGGTGGGCTGCCGTCTATGGGGTCGCACAGAGTCGGACACGACTGAAGCGACTTAGCAGCAGCAGCAGCAGCATGAAATCGACATGTGGAACAACTGTCATCATCTGGGGTCCAGCAGGCATAAGTCCCCAAGGCCCAGGTTCAGCTGGTGCCCAAGGGGGCACTCGTCTGTTGGTTTCAGTCCCATCCTATGAATAAGTTTCCTTTCCTCTCCATGTTCCTCATTTTTGTGATTTGGGGGAGATTTCAATGGTTTCAAGAGCTCCCCACTGGTGCTGAAGTGCTGACTTTGTGATGACTCTTATGGGCGTGAGGGAAGCTTTGTTCAGACATGAATTATATGCCACTGGCTACGGGTTCAGTTGTCATGAATCAAAAATACAGAAAAATGAGTTGCCTTTAAACAGAGACACACGTAAAACCAGGCTGTGACCAAGTGCTCATGGGAACCTCATCTTACATTTCCCTTAGGAGCAATGGTTGGGTATTCACTATTTTACGTCTGCAATGATTTTACAGAACGTGGCTACCACAGAAACTAATAACTGATGTTATGTAATACACAAGATCTTATGTTAAGCAACAGGAATACACCATTTAAAAACATAGCCCTGGGAATTCCCTGGCAGTCAGTGGTCAGAACTCCAGGCTTCCACTGCAGAGGGCCTGGGTTTGATCCCCAGTCAGGAAACTAAGCTGCTGCATGCCAAGTGGACCAGTCAAAAATAAAACAAACCACAAAAAAAGAAGAAGAAGAAAGAAAAGAAAGAAAAAACACAGACCCTTGCAATCAAGGAAAGTAAAAAGTAAGAAGTACATACTTCTTAAAACATTAAAATATAAACAAAATTTATGTCATTCTTTTCCGAACTATGTAAAATTAACAAATGGGGCTTTCCTGGTGTCTCAAGGAAGAATCTACCTGCCAATGAAGGAGATACGGGTTTAATCCCTGGATCAGGAAGACACCCTGGAGAAGAAAATTGCAACTCACTCCAGTATTCTTGCCTGGAAAATCCCATGGACAGAGGAGCCTAGCAGGCTACGGTCCATATGGTCGCACAGTCAGACATGACTGAAGCAGCTGATCACAGACACACAGAGGCTAAAACCTTCACCAGGTGGGAGAAGTTAACTATATGTTGCCACAGGCCGGTTGAAACCAGAAGGTTGATGCTGTTGACTCCCGATTACCTCACCATCAACCAATCAGAAGAATGTCCATGAGCAGATCACACCCTCTTTGAACCATTCCTAAAAACACCTCATTTACCCCCTCCAGGTCAGGACACACAGTATTGGCGGTGGCCCTCTTTGCATGGCAAAGCAATAAAGCTGTTCTTTCCTATCTCATGCGAAACTTCAAGATTTAATTCAGCGGCCCAATTTGGCATCAGTCTTTCTCTTCCCCACAACCTGCACCCCCTCAACTCACTCCTCTTCAAGGGTGGGGAAGGAATAACACTATGAATTTGCTTCCTAAGGCTCATACTGTGTCTTTCAAACAAAAATATCAGACAGCTTCAGGCCTCTCTCTGTGACCTACAAAGGCCAGCACTGAGCCTTTTTGTCCTTTTCCCCTTATTTCACCCTCTGGTGCAGTGAGCCCTGTCCCTCCTCCCCGACCCTGCACCCTTCCTGTCCTGCACTGTGCCTGCGGGTGCTGACCTTCACAGGCCACCAGGCCTGGTGCCCCAGCCCTCCAGCATCCAGCCGGGTTACTGGTCCAAGTCCAGAGGACAGAAATAAGAGAAAACTGAGTCCTCTACCTCTGCTCCTTGCCTTGTTCAATCCCTGGCTGTGCATTTATTCCCTTCTCCCTCAAACCCCTGTCATCAAATTATTGTTGTTTTACCACTGAGCCACCTGGGAGGCCCTCTGTCCTCAAATTAGGGACTTGCTAAGTGGCCCAAGCATCCATGGGTGTTCCCAAATGCCTTTCAAGGAGTCCGTGAGCTCAAAATGATTTTCATAACAATCAATATTAGCATCCATTCTGCATTCTTCATACTCACTCTGTCATGCATGTGAAATGAACTTTGCAAACAGCAACATGACCTGATACCACAACTTACTGAGCGCAGACAGGGAAACAAACGCCAAGCTGTCTTCCAACAGACCAGATGTGAAAGAAATTGGCAAAAACATAAAAGAATTCCTGCACTATAATAAAATTCTTCTTTGGAAAATGCGATTTTATGTTTCAGAAAATTACATTGTTTAAGTTAACATAGGATGGCTTTGTTGTTATAGTTAAGGTTTCTTCTACATTAAGTTTCCACCTGTTTCCTGCCAGGACCCCACCAGCCACAGGAGGCATCTCCTCCCAAACCTCTTTGGCAAATGCCCCCCTCTGTGACTTCATAGGAAAAACAGGTCAGGAGGGTTACCGAGGCAGGGATGGAAGCAAAAACTCTGATTTTGTCTCAAGTGCAAATCTCTTCAACATAAATTTCTGAATCCCTGCATTTGGCAAACTTATTGGATGACTGCCCAACCTTCAGCAAAGCTGTTGCTTTGGTCACCATCACACTCTCCACTTTTTGGGCACGTGCTCAGTCAGGGATGAGGCGAGGAGGAAAAGAATGTCTCAACTCCAAAGGCACTAACAGAAAAAGGTTTAGGGAGTTGCTGTTTCAAAGTATGCACTGAATTCAGTGGCCCCCCTAAACTTCATTCATCCCTTCAACAAAGCAGTCTGGCTCAATTATAGGAGTTTTATAGATAGCCATAACCATTTTAATGACCAAATGTCTGCTACTTAAAATAAAACCTTTCAAATGCAGAGAGCCTCTGTTCTTGTCCTCAGGAACCTTAAAGCAAGAAGAATAGAGGGTTAACTTCCAACATGTCAATCGATACAGCCAGTCCTGAGAGGCAAAAAACCCCAGATACCAAGGGCCTGGTGGCCTCCACAAGGAAAGAGAAAGGTAGGATCTTCAGCCAAAAAGTAACATGGATAAGGAGCCCAATACGGGTTTAGTACAATCCGTCCCAGCAGCTTTGGTTCCTACATAAAAGGAGCCAGATCATACTCATACTTCATTCAAAAACTATTTGTTGTTTCATAGAGAAAGAGATAAAACTATTGTTAAAAACATCTCTTTGATTACCTCTCTTTTCTCTTCTGTGCACAAATTGAAAAGCAAATCTTAAACTAGAGAAAATACTCCCTAGACTTGTGTCAATTAATTAACTCTTTATTGTAAATATAATCTAACACATAATGAGAAAAAAAATTTACAAACACAAAAATTAGACCCAGGTTATGAAGATGTACCTGCCAAGAGAGAAATGCAGATGACCACAAATTAAAAGAAAGAAGAAAAATGTTAAACTTTACCAGAGCTGTACTGAAATCATGCTGCACAAAATGAGTAATGGCTTGTGTTTTAAAACAAAATATATCTATAAAGGATAATTATCACATCACTGCTCACAGAAATACAAAAAAACCTGAATCAAAATATTTCAATAGAAAACTGATTAAGGAATTACAGAACATGAATTGAAAGGAGCAGCATATCATGGACAAAATAATGCTGTCAACTAATATTTTATATCCATGGCATTTTATTATCCTGTGAAAAATCAAATTATAAAGCAGATGAATCATAATATTTCATTTTTCGTGACAAGAAAACCGTAAATACAATTGATTAAAAAACAATGGAAGGTGACACATATCAAAATTTAACTTCAGTAAACAGCTGGTCAATATTCACAAAAGCAAGGAGAAGCATGTAACACGGCTAAAAGATCCCTGGAAGAGAAGGCTTCCAGGACAAGCAACACAGAACTGAGAGCTAACACAAAACCGTCATGGGGAAGAGGTGGAGCTGGGAGGAGATAGAACTTCTCTATCTGTGCAGTGTAAGTCACAGGCAGGACCAAGAGGTAAATGCCAGGTGGAGAGTAGAAAAGGAAAGACCAGATTGGAAGCTTTGGAAGCCGTCCTCAAGAATGTCGAATTTATCCAAAAAGCAAACGGGAGATGTATCAGAAGATGAATGATCTGGATATACCCAAGGAAAGAGAATGGCAAGTCAGAGACTACTGCCTTCACCAGGAGAGAAGCTGTGTCCTTGTCTGCAGCTCAGCCTCAGAAGACATCAGCTTCTCTCAGGCTGTGAGTGAATAAAGTCTAGGCCTGCTTTATGAATTAATTAGAGATCCTCTGATATTTAATTTACATATCATTACTCTTCAGGTCAAAGGTATGCCTGGCCATATACCACAGTCCAACTTACATCACTACTTTAAAGTTATGCTTTTTTCTGGTCCAAATATTATCTTGAATTATATTATACAGCATATATGTAAACCTGTAATGCTGACATCATGAACAAAGTGAATTCACTAGAAAAATAACTCTGTGAGTCAGATGTAGAAACAAGAAATAACAAGCAAGTTCAGCTCTGCATGAAAGAAAATCCTTTCATCAGCAAGGCCTATTCTCACTCCTGGGTTTTCTCTCATGAACCTGAAAAACATAATTAGGCTCATAAATAAGAGGACTTGAAAACAGGAGTCTATACAGATCTCATATATAAGAAAACACATTTTTCATTTACATGGGATTGAGGAATTTACTTCAGAATTGTATCACAAGTCAATGAAAATATACAAAGAAAATGTTGTATCATGGCATAGTTAAATTGTGGTTTGTTTAAATAATATATCTTACCAAAACATAAGATGCTCAGTACCACTAATTATTAGAGAAATGCAAAGCAATGCAGTATCACCTCACAGCGGTCAGCACGGCCATCCTCAAAAAGTCTGCAAACAATAAATGGAGAGGGTGTGGAGAGAAGGCAACCCTTCCCTACATTGTTGGTGGGAATGTAAATTGGTACAGCCACTATGGAGACCAGTATGGAGGCTCCTTAAAAAACTAAAATTAGAGTTACTGTGTGATCCAGCAAGGCCACGTCTGGCCATCTTTGTGCAGAAAACCATAATTCAGAAAGATAGACGCACCCCAGTGTTCACAGAAGCACTGTTTACAACGGCTAAGATATAGAAGCAAACTGAACGCCTGCTGACAGATGAACGGATAAAGAAGATGTGGTTCAGATAAACAGTGGACTAATACTCAGACATAGAAAAGAATGAAATAATGCCATCTGCAGCAGCATGGATTGACCTAGAGATTATCTTACTAAGTGAAGTGAGTCAGACAGAGAAAGACAAATAGTGTACGCTATCTCTTGCAGTGGATCTAAAAAAACATAGAAATGAACTTATTTACAAAACAGACTCACAGACATAGAAAACAAACGTAAGATCACCAAAGGAGAAAGGTGAGGAGGGACACATTAGGAGTTTGGGTTTAACATATATGCACTACTATACATAAACTGTATTGCACAGGGAACTCTAACCAATATTCTATAAGAATCGATGAGAAAAGAATCTGAAAAGAATGAGCATATGTATATTTATAGTTGAATGCATATTCTTCATATTTGCTGTACACCTAAAGCTAACACAAATTGTAAATCAGGTATACCCCAATATACAATAAAAATTAAATTTAAAAATATATTATGATATTGACATGCCATCAGAAAAAGTCAAATTTACATGTTCTTGTAAGATATTAATTCTCAGCATGTCTTATATAATAATTTTGATTCCTAACTTTGATCCTTGCTGTACAAACTACTTCTTGGATATTGCCTCCATGATACAAGACCATCAACCCTGATATCAGTTTCACGTTGACAGGACAAAGAATAAAGACAAAAGATGAAACTATTTTTCCAGTAGTCATGTATGGATGTAAGAGTTGGACCATAAAGAAGGCTGAGCACCGAAAAATTGATGCTTTCAAATTGTGGTGCTGGAAAAGGCTTTCGAGAGTTCCTTGGACTGCAAGGAGATCAAACTATTCAAACTAATCTTAAAGGAAATGAACTCTGAATATTCATTGGGAAGACTGATGCTGAAGCTGAAGTTCCAGTACTTTGGCCACCTGATGCAAAGAGTTAATTCACTGGAAAAGACCTTGATGCTGGGAAAGACTGAAGGCAGGAGAGAAAGGGGGTGGGAGAGGATAAGACGGTTAGATAGCATCACCTACTCAATAAACATGAATTTGAGCAAATTCTGGGAGACAGTGGAGGACAGAGGAGCCTGGCATGCTACAGCCCAAGGGGTTACAAAGAGCTAGACACCACTCAGCAACTAAACAACAACAGCCAACACCTTCGAGGGTTTACAATATATGAAAATGTCAGTGACTTATTGAAAGAAAGTCTTAGAAATGGGTAAACAATTGCAGATGTTTCACAAGACTGTACTGCTTTTCACTTACAATCATTACAAAAGAAAGCCAATCTTCTCATTACCTCATGATATTGGAATAGATTAATACTAATTCAGGTAGACTCTTCACAGATAAAAAGGTTTTTTATAATGTTGAACAATGTGAACTACTAGAAATAGATATTTAAAGAGTCAAACTACTGGTCGTAGTCAAGGAACTGTAAAGGAAACCATCTTCTTATTACATAAAGTCAATTATTTTCAAATTTGAAAACAGCATTTCCTCCCCAAGTACTTCACTACAGTTGAGTCTTGAACAAAGTGGGGGTTAAGGACACCAACCCTTTGGGAAGTCAAAAATCCACATATAAAATATACTCAGCCCTCCAAACCCACAGCTCTTCCATATTCTCAGAGCCAAACAATCTTGGATTGTATAGTACTGTATATTTACTATGGAAAAAATCTGCATATAAGTGGACCCAGGCAATTCAAACCTGTGTTGCTCAAGGCTCAACTGTATCAATTTCTAAGTATCCTGAAAAAGTTCAAAAAGTACAGTACTTTATCCAGGCAGATTGAAGCCAGCCTTCTCTAAGATTCTGAGTCATGTCTATGCTGCTGCTGCTGCTAAGTTGCTTCAGCCATGTCTCTTTGTGACCCTTTCAACTGTAGCCGGCTACAGTCCACGGGATTTCCTCAGCAAGAACCCTTGAATAGGTGGCCATTTCCTTCTCCAGGGGATCTTCTCGACCCAGAGATGGAACTCGCATCTCCAGCATCTCCTGCTTTGGCAGGCGAATTCTTGACCACTGCCCCAGCTGGGAAGCCCAGGAGTCACCGGGGAAGCCCCAAAGATGGGATTAGAAAGTGTATATTCAACACCATAAACAGTTGACTTTATCCATTCCCTCCAATTCCCTCCATAAATGTTTAATAATAATGTAAACCAGAAAAAAAAACCAGTAAGTGAGAATCAAAAACAAGGAGTCTTTTATGGAGACTCACTGAAAGGGGGAGAGCTAAAAAATTATAATTAAAAAGAAGGGTAGGAAAGGAGGACAATAATAATAATTAAAAACAAAAATTGTACATACTGTGAGAATAAACAGTACTCAGGTCCATGAAAGCCAAGATGAGTGTCTCTTTGTGTACCAGTCTATACCCATGGTTGGCACAGGGGTTCTCAAACTGTGCTCCGGGAACCTTAGGGAGTCTGTGAGGTCAAAGTTCTTTTCCCACCAACATTCAATAATATTTTACTGAGGTTGCCTGATGCACACATCACAGCAGACTACGTAGAGAAGCCAGACACTAAAACGATTTTCGAAAACTATAAAGCAACACCACTTTACTTACTCATTTTTTCTTTAGAAAATAGATTTTTTTTCATAAAACAGGTTCTCATTAATATTTACTGCTGCTAATTCTAAATGAATAAGTATGTTGAAGCTTCCTCAGTTTAACTTCAAATATGATCAATATCAATAGATATAATCCATTCAAACAAAAGGTCTCTGTCATCTTCAATAGTTTTGACATGAATACGAGAATCTTGGGGCCTTCCCTGGGGGTCCAGTGGTTAGGACTCCACACTCCCAATGCAGGGAAATCAGGTTCAATCCTTGGTCTGGGAACCAAGATCCTGAATGCTGCACAGTGAGGCAAAAGAAAAAAAAAAGAAAGGAAGATCTTAAGACCAAGAAGTTTGGACCAATGGTTCAGTACACAGCTGGTGCTCAGTAAGTACTGAATTGTGAACTATGAAGGAAGCCAAGCAAACACAGGGATGGCTAAGCTGGGGTCTGAAGGGCGGGCACAGATCTATGAGATGAGTAGAAGATAAGAGGGGGAGAATTTTGCTTTAATAATGTATATAGTTTATTAGGTAATGCTATTTAAAATGTTCTCCAAGCCATTGAGCACCATCTAGAAAATGATTTGAAATGAAGAGGTCCCTTACAAACGAGAAACTGAACAAGATAATGGGACCACTGCCTCTGCAGAGTCTATGCTGCAGTTCTAGGAAAATCTTGGATTTCAAGTTGGACACACAGCCATCTTTCCTAGGGCAATTATGCTGACGGAAACAGTACATTTTCTTGTCAGTTCTATCATTTTCTAGAATGTGTAAGCTTTTAAATAATGTTATTATGATTGATGTTAGTATCATTTGCTATTAAAAATAATGTCAAATACAAAGAAAATATCAAATATGTGTTTGTGCAATGGTGCTTCCTAAAATGACTCAGCCGTTATCTTTTTGGACTGGTTAGTAATTTTCTTGGGTATAGAATAGACGACACTCTTCCTCAAAGACAAATGCGGAAGTTACTCAAGGGACAAAATAAGACATCATATATTCCTGGAAGGAACCCTAGCAATTCTGAATATAATAAGACATCATCAAAGTAATAAGGTGATGTTGTCTATTCTATAAGTAGAATATATTAACAAAACTAAACACTGCACAGGAACAGAAGTGAACTTGAAAAAAATAAAAACCAAATATGTAGTCTGTCTGCATACATTCCTGGATGACCCAACAGAGAATAAAGACAAGCATTACAAAACCATTTCTAAGATTTTATAAAAGGGAACCACCTTGTGAAACCCTTTTTATGGATGGTATAAAAATACACTCCTGAGCTCCTAGCCCCACCGTCTGCCTAAAGGCCAGAGGAAAACCCCCTGGTTAACCATAAAAGGACTGCCTGCATGTTCCCAGGCAGAGTATACAGGATCTTATTTACAGGAGTATAAATACATGCCATTCCCCTGTGCTCACTGGCGCTTCTGAAGCCTGGCCAGAGAGGGGGGTCCCGAGTGCAACGCAAATAGGATTCAAAAAGTCTGTGACATTTTTCCAACATCTAATGCACTTTATTTTTCTAGCTTATCTTCTCTCCTTCGAAAAATATCTACAAAGCATAAGATCACTATCATTTAACAGGTGATTATTCCAGAAATACTTGGAAATAAGCCTTTAAGTTTCAGCAGGAGGAGAGAAAACACACGTCCCATAAATAGGCACTTTTTTCTAGTAACGGACAGCTGTGTGAACACTGAGGAATAGAGTGTTTCTGTTCCATCACAATGGCCTATCCATTTACATTTCTAGAAGGCTAAAGTTTGGAAGCTTCTGAGAAACAATAAGTGCACACATTACCATGGCTTAAAACAGACAAAAAAAATTACTAGTAGCAATAAATTAGAAAGCACAATAGGCACAATATACTTGGCATGGACGCACGTGTGTGTCTGTGTGTGTATACAGTGTATGTAACTACAACATTGTGAACACAGATCACGTGGCCATGACAATGAATAGTTTCCATTTAAAACTCTTAGGAAACTTTGTGATTTCAGTTTAGTAACTTGTGTTAAAGAGACACTGTGCAGATCTCAGAGTATTGCTTTTAGCTGGAATCAGTGTCTGATTTAAAGACCCATCACAAAGCTAAACTGAATGTTAACAGTATCTCATCTGATCATCTTCTCACTGAGTAAATCCCCCTGAAAACGCCTGTTCTCAGTGGTGTCATCGTCCAGAGAGACTCAGACTCTCTGCCCCAGATGTTGATGCTGTTCAGTTGCTCAGTTGTGTCCGACTCTTTTGCAAGCTCATTGACTGTGACACACCAGGCTTTCTTGTCCTTCCGTATCTCCTGGAGTTTTCTCAAACTCATGTCCATTGAGTCAGTGATGCCATCTCATTCTCCATTGCCCCCTTCTCCTGCCTTCAATCTTTCCCAGCATCAGGGTCTTTTCCAATGAGTCAGCTTTCCCCCACAAACCCATCTAAACAAGACACTTGAAGGCTCCACCCACTTCCAGGTAAGGTTACCAGGTACCAGTGGGTCAGACAAGATGCGAGTGTGGCTCAACCTTCAGAACATCAACAGTGACTGGGGAACAGTCCTCGATGAAGCAGCTCACCTCACCTCTGAGATGCTCTAGAAGAATGTCTTCCTGATGTTGACTATCACTTCCCACATACTTCATAAATGTATTTTTAAATGTATTTTTAATTGGAGGGAAACTGCTTTACAATATTGTGTGGGTTTCTGTGTACAAAAAGATGTGGTACATATATAAAGTGGAATATTATTCACCAAAAAAAAGGAAAGAATTTGAGTCAGTGGTAGTGAGGTGGATAAAACTGGAGCCTGTTATACACAGTGAAGTAAGCCAGAAACAGAAAAACCAAATGTCGTATATTAATGCATACGTATGGAACCTAGAAAAATTGTACTGATGAATCACTGGGAAGGAATGAAGATGCAGATATAGAGAACAGACTACTGGCCATAAATGTATCTTGATGATTCCCTGCTAGTCCCCAAACTGAGTGGGAATCTGGCCCTCTTGGGTGCAAAGTCCTTCCAATTCACCCAATACTTGTTTGTAGAGAAAAAAGGCTTTAGTCTCCCAGACTTTCCCTAAGTTCCAAACAGCAGACTCAAGCAGTTACTAATTAGGGAAGGGAGGGCATGCAGAAACAAAAGAAAAACAGTTAAACAAGAAAAGTAATGACAGCTTAAACAATAGTTGAATGATAAAACAGAGTCCAAGTTCCTCCCCAAGGGGTACACAGAACAATCTGACACATTATCTTTGAATTCTGTAGAATCTAAGACGTCCACGCAGGTGGAGGATGGTGACTACATGCTGACCACAAACCTTAGACCCTAGGCTGGCTGGAACCAGATTGTTGATGATTAAGACTCCTGAACCACCACCCTGTTACCTCATCACCAGCCAATCAGAGGAAAGGCATGCACTCTGCAGCCCTCATCTCAAACGATGCCTTTACCCTTCCTTAAAAATCATCAAGGAGTTCAGGTCTTTTTGAGCATGAACTATCCATTCTCCTTGCCTGGTGCTCACAGTAAAAGCTGTACTTGTCTTGGCCACAACCTCATGTCAGTGGGTTGGCTTTGCAGCAAGGCGGGCAAGCAGACCCAAGTTTTGTTTGGTATCAGAGTATGGTCCCCAGACTAGCAGCACCAGCATCCCATCAGCTTGACAGAAAAACAGACTTTCAGGCCCCACCCAAGACTGCTGAAGCAAAATTTATATTTTAACAAAACCCAGAGGGTTCCAATGAACACTCCAGTCTGACGACCACTGATCTGAATGAACTCATGCAGATTCTTTCTTGAGTGGTCTTCTCTGGGGCTGCACCACCCTGTCCTGCTACCCTCTTGCATCAAATCTTTTTTCAATTATATCCAATTTGCCCTAGAAATTCCTACATTCATTTTCAGCCTCCATAGCCAGGAAGATGGGCAAAGAAACTCAAATATATAAAGCAAATCAGGCATTATCCTAGTTTTCATTACTGTTATTCTGTGAGATCATTCTTAATATTAAAATTCTCCAAATCCAATACCTAGGAACTCAGAAAAGTAACAAAGATAAGTTCTTAGAATTAACAAATGGGTCAACCAGGATTCAAACTCAGTTCCAGGCTCCACTAAGTCATACTTTCACCCTTTTCTTCCTCTAGGGATTCTTCTCATCCCAAATGTCCAGCCTTTCTCGAAAAAACAAGAATGTGATGCTGGAGAGAAAATCCTCTAGGGGACTCAGGGTCCCCAGTGATTTCTTGAGATTTCAGAAAAAGAAGCATATGACACCACTCTTTTTCAGGGTGTAGTAATATTTCACTGTGTATATATGAACGACATCTTCTTCATCCATTCATCTGTTGATGGATATTTAGGCTGCTCCCATGTCCTGGCTATTTGTAAACACTGACATATACACACTACTACATATAAAATAGTTAACTCCTAAAGACCTACTGTATAGCATAGGTAATTGTTCTCAACACCTTGTCATGACTGATACAAATCTGAAAAAAGAATAAATATACATACACGTATGGGCTCCCCAGGTGGCAACAGTGGTAAAGAACCCACCTGCCAATGCAGGAGCCAAAAGAGATGCTGATTCAATCCCTGGGTCGGGAAGATCTCCCGGAGGAGAGCATGGCAACCCACTCCAGTATTCTTGCCTGGAGAATCCCATAGACAGAGGAACCTGGTAGGCTACATTCCAAAGGGTTACACAGAGTCAGACATGACTGAAGCAACTTAGCACACATGCCGCATACATACATGTGTAACTGATCCACTCTGCCATACACTGGAAACGAAAACAACATTGTAAATCAACTATGCACAAATAAGAGTTATGAAAACTAGAAGTGGAACCACAAGTCACCAAGTTTGTTCAGGTCTTAACCAACAGACCTGCCATTTCTAACACAAGAGGGTGGCAATTAGAGGAAAGATGTCGCACTGATTAAGGGCAGGCATCCTGGGACCAGACTGCTTTGCTTGAAGCCCCTGACCCTGGGCAAGTGGCTCATGGCTCACATCCTCCTCAAGTTTGGAATAATCCAAGCCATCTTTCCCATAGGTTTTTGTGAGGATTAAAGGAATCAATGTACATAAATATGCATTAATACGTGTCCTCTGTATGGTAAGCAGTAAGCGCTTAGTATCAAGTGTGGTGGTGTGGTGCATGCATGTTTAACTGTGTCGGACTCTGTGCAACTCTATGGACTATAGCCTGCCAGGTTCCTTGTCCTTGGAATTTTCCAGGCAACAATACCGGATTGGTTGCCATTTCCTACTCCAAGGGATCTTTCCAACCGAGGGATCGAATCTGTATCTCTGGCATCTCCTGCACTGGCAGGCTGATTCTTTACCACTGGGCCACCTGGGAAGCCCGGTGTGAAGTGTATCTAATAGTAAACGGAATTTATTCCAGTACAATTTGCCTCGGGCTAAAATAAAAAGAGCCAGTCTTCCACTAAGTAAGCAGCTAGCCTTCCAAATCAAGACAATGTTCTTTTTCTTCTTGTTCATTGTTGCTCTTAATAAACTCATACATATTGATCTTTTTATCATTATTTTTTTAACAATCAATAAATTCTGGTTTTATTTGTTTTCTTGTAATTTTTGTAGAAGATTTTTGTATTTCTTTAAATTTTTTATTTTGTATTAGGGTATAGCCAATTAACAATGCTGTGACAGTTTCAGTGAACAGCAAAGGGACTCAGCTACACATATACATGTATCCATTCTCCCCCAAATTCCCCAGCTATCTAGGCCGCCACATAAATTGAGCAGAGTTCCCTGTGCAATACAGTAGGTTCTTGTTGGTTATCCATTTTAAATACAGTAGTGTGTACATGTCCATCCCAAACTTCCTAACTATCCCTTCCCCCTGGCAACTATAAGTTCATTCTCAAAATCTGTGAGTCTCTTTCTGTTTTAGATGATTGCTTATCATTATTAATATGGACAACAAGATCCATCACCAATTTGTATCTTATACGTCCTTTCATGATCACAAACAAGTCATGTGTCCCTGGTAGCTAAGAGAGCAATTAACAAGTTGCCTGAAGCCTCTTAAGACATATACACGGGCCATAGGCCTTAATGCCTGTCCAGACCTGCAGGCCAGAGCCTCAAGCTTCTTCCTCACAACTGACTCAGAACTCTGGACAATCCTAACTGCTCTCATCTCAGAAGGGATTCAGATCTGACCATCCACCTCCTTCACTGTGACCTAAGCCACCATCCTCTCCATTTCTCCCCTGCAGAAGCAGCAATCCCATCACCTCAGCCTTCTCCAGCTACTCCCTAGATAGAAGCCCACCTGTTGCAACTAAGACCTGATGCAAACAAAAATAAATACATAAATATTTTTAAATTAAAAATAAGATATATATAATCTTAGCAGCAAAGACTTAAGACAGCAATATGCTTTTTCCTGTTCAAAAACTTAAACCAAAACCCAAAGATTTAAAAGGAGAAAAGGGAAAAAAAAAACTAAACTCCAATTTATAGAAGCTAAAAAGCTACTATTTCATTTCCCAAAGCAAAGCCTGATGAATGTATGAGTCTATGAGTTAAGGAACTCAGTTATAAAGGCCACTCTCTCCGAATGCGATGGTAGATAGGGTGACCTTGCAGTAATGAAACTGCAGGACTGACTGATAGAGCAATTACTCATGTGGCCAAGATGCTAGCAAACAACTCATAACCTTGCAAAAAGCACCTTGGGGATTTTAATGAGCATCAAGACTCAGCAGTTTAGTTTCCACTCTAATCTGTAAAGTATTGAGTTCTGTACCCCTTCTCTACCCTGATATCTACTCATGGGTTCCATATGACTCATGCATCACCTGGACCACATCAGGACTCCACTCCTTGCTCCAGCACACTAACTCACCTTCTCCAAACCAGTTGCTAAGAATGAAGAAGCCAGAACTCATATTCTGTCCTCTTCTTGTGTTTGGTTCGCTCATATTTATCATCCCAACAATGGGAAGCTTTAGCCTTGATATTTTCTCTTGTAAACTACAGAGTATGTATTATTTATTTTAAAAATGGATAAAAGTAGATTATGTCCTACCTATTAAACAACCCACAGAATATCAACAAAGGAGAATTGTGAGCCTGCAGAAAGTACTATTTACTGATATCATTCACATAGATAGAAGAGATATAGAAAAAATCATTTTAAAAGTCAAGAAATGTAAGGTGAAATTCTGAAACATCTTATCTACGATCTAGAAGATGAATATAAACCCAGACTGAGACAGAATTAGCAGCTCTGATTTCACAGGATACAGTAACAAACTAACCAGACACAAAATGTGTAAATCAGAAAGAGAGACCAACCCACCTAAAAGCATATTAGACAATATTCCACCCCAGATGATTTCATTTATTTATTAATGAAAATTGTAAAGGAATACATCAGAGCAAGGTTTTGACCTGTTTTGAAAAATGGCCTTGGTATCGTTTCTCCATTTAATGAGCATGCTATTTTTAAAACCCCTTTTTTGAAGCAACAGTGAGTTTAGATTTGCCAAGATTAGCTGGAAGGCAAAACCCTGTCTTCCCTCAGAAGGTCACTTGCTTGTCATGAGGACAATGTGAACCGAAGGGCAGGTCAGGATGCTGCCCACGGGCCGGGCCTTGCTTTCTGGTCCTGCTGCCAAGGCCTCCATGACTCAGGCCATGACCTCACCTCCCAGACCAGAGGAGGGGCCCCTGACAGCATCTTCCCCACTCCCGGGGCCTGCTCCTGGAGGTTTAAAGATCCTGACCATCCTGAAAAGGTCCACAACCAAAGCATTCAAAAGACATCATCGGTCTAGTTCAGAATCCTGAAATAATCTTGACAGTACTTGGGTGGAGAAGGCAGATACCCAGAGCTCTCTTGGTTTCAAGTCTGGGAGCAGGGCTGTCACCATGGCTCAGACAGCCCAGCCCCAGGGCAGGGTGAGTCACCCTACAAGTCTGCAACCACAGGAGGAAAGGAGGGCCCCAGGGTGAACAGAGGCATCGCCCTCTGATCTCCTAGGACTCTCACCACGAGGAAGTAAACAGGATAAAGCCCAAAGGCAGGAAAAACAAGGGTAGCGCCCAAGACCCTGCCTGGCAATCCCCAACTCAGGCTCTGTGGACACACAGCTGCAGCCCCCACCCTCCACCAGGGAGCCGCAACACTCCACTGTGTGCAGACAGTCTCTGCTTCCCCATGCAAAACCCCAAGTCTGCTTCTCTACTCAAAACTCCCTTTTCATTTAGGATTCTCCCCTGAGCTGGCAAGTCTCAGAGCTCAGTGCATTTGGAGGGGCTCCAGCCTGGGGAGACAGAATTTTCCATCTGCCTCCTGGAACCATAAGAATCCAACATCAGAATTGAAGGCAAGGCCATAAAGTATGGAAAAGTGAGGGTCAAGAAACCAGTCACTTGTGTAGTTTCCTTGTTATTTTGGGTTTTTGTTTCTTTGGGTTCTGTTACCAACGTCATTGCTCATGTGAGAGATGAACTGCTGAGCCGGGATCTCCCAAAATAAGCACCTTAGTCAAGGTGCAATTTCACCCGCGGGCACTGAAAAACCAAGTCATCACTATGAGTCTGTTTTTTCTCATTTCCTTAACTCAACCTTCAGTGTTGTAAATACAAACTGTAGCATTTCTTCCAAAATAGTATTCCTTGGAGCAGAGATTTCCTTGTGCTTTAGACATGGAGTTGGAAATAATTTTTAACATGGAATTGCTAAAAAAGTAGTCACAGAACGAGTATCCTATGATATCACTTATATGTGGGATCTGCTGCTGCTGCTAAGTCGCTTCAGTCGTGTCCGACTCTGTGCGACCCCATAGAGGCAACCCACCAGGCTCCCCGTCCCTGGGATTCTCCAGGCAAGAACACTGGAGTGGGTTGCCATTTCCTTCTCCAATGCATGAAAGTGAAAAGTGAAAGTGGAGTCGCTCAGTCGTGTCCAACTCTTCGTGACCCCACGGACTGCAGCCTACCAGGCTCCTCCCTCCATGGGATTTTCCAGGCAAGAGTACTGGAGTGGGTCACCATTGTGGCATCTAAAATATGACACAAATGAACTTATCTATGAAATAGAAACAGATTCACAGACACAGAAAACAGATTTGTGGTTGCTGGTGGGTGGCGGGAGGGCGTGGATTAGGAGTTTGGGATTAGCAGGTACCATCTATAACATGTAGCATGGATAAACAACAAGGCCCTACTAGTATAGCACAGGGAACTATTCACTACCCTGTGATAAAACATAATGGAAAAGATATGAAAAAGAATATGTGTGCATGCTAAGTCACTTCAGTCGTGTCCGACTCTCTGACCCTACGGGGCTGTAGCACGCCAGGCTCCTCTGTCCATGGGATTCTCCAGGCAAGAACACTGGAGTGGGTTGCCATTCCCTTCTCCAGGGATCAAACCCACATCTCTTAAGTCTCCTGCATTGGCAGGTGGTTCTTTACCACTAGTGCCACCTGGGAAGCCCTTGAGAAAGAATACATACGAATAAGTGAATCACTTTGCTGGACAATAGAAATTAACAATACATTGTAAATCAACTAGACTACAACAAAATATTCTTTTTCTCTAAACGGAAAAAAAGAGAACTGAAGCGTGAGAACGTGTGGCCTTGGGGAAGGGCAGTCCTGGGGAAGTTGTCTGACTCCAGCAGCACTCAGTCCAGGGTCTGGTCCACCTGAAGGACCTGCTGTACTCACAAGACTGGTGGTGGTGAATTAGTCACTAGGTCATGTCCTGCTCTTGGGACCCCAAGGGCTTTAGCCCACCAGGCTCCTCTGTCCATGGAATTCTCCAGGCAATAATACTAGAGCGGGCTGCCATTTCCTTCTCCAAGGATCTTCCTGACCCAGGAATCAAACCCAGGTCCCCTGCACTGCCGGCAGATTCTTTACCAACTGAGCCACCAGGGAAGCTCGTGTTGAAGGGCGAGTCCCATGTGTTTCTCCATCTACTAGCTTGGGTGAATAGGATGACCAGGACTCTGTGGTCCATTAGGACCTGGGAATCTCACACGCCATGACATGCAGCTGAAGGAGAGCAGCTCTCCTTTTTTCACAGTGGTTTACATCACATACTTGTCTGTAAACACAGCTCATGTGTGCAACCTAGCACCACCTTCCAGGTGCTTCCAAGTGTGCAAAATCCCCCACTAAAATGTCTTGATCTTTAAAGGTTAAGAAGCAGGGTATACAGACTACACACAGCTCGAGTGAAAAAAAAAAAAAGAAATCCCCAAATGAAGCCAAATGCTGGCAGCTCTCTTTTCTCTTCCCAGACAAA
The DNA here is from genome assembly GCA_006408695.1 of Aepyceros melampus. Taxonomy (NCBI): domain Eukaryota; kingdom Metazoa; phylum Chordata; class Mammalia; order Artiodactyla; family Bovidae; genus Aepyceros; species Aepyceros melampus. The sequence continues at coordinate 39,195 of SJXQ01002867.1, forward strand.
ACTCTTAGGTCTTGTGAAAACAACATTTCTTGTCAAGTGCCAAAAACAACACAGATCATTGTGGTGATGGCGCGCCCTTGCTGAGGGCTGTGGCCACGTCCAGCCTCCGGGATAAATCTCAGTGCCAATTTCAGTTCGTAACCCTGAAAGGCCATCTTTAGAGATGTCATCTCCTCCTAGCTTCTAAAACAAGGCTTGCATTTTAGGTGCTTCCCTTTAGAACAGGAGAAAGTGCCATTGTTTGAATTTGCCTCCCCTGAATTTGTTTGAAAATTAGGTTTTCAAAATTAATACAGCTTGGCTTCTACTGTAATTATAATATAAGCATATTATATATATGCATAATATAAGCATATTATAGGAAATTTTCAAAACTTTAAGTGTATTGTAGGAAAGAAAATATCAGCTTTGCTGGAGCCCTTGTAGATAAAATCCTGAGAACATGTGAGTATGTTCCACTCTTCTACATCTATGGATAAATGTACGTGGGCATATGTAAAATTTTTTAAATCTGCCTTTCACCTTGCCTTTTCTGTTAACATGGTTGTGTGAGCATTTTCCCAGGAGTGATGGCATTTGATCACACCCCATTTCCTCTGAGTAGTGACAACTCTAGATAGCTCAGAGCTCTTCTTCTGGGAGGTTTTCTGCTCTGCTGGCTACCCTGCACCAGGGTTAAGTTCACCAATGGTGTGTGCAGCTGAAACAGGAGAAAGGTGAGAGGGGCTACAGAGTGCAGGATGGAAGCCCAGATGCCCACCTCTGAACACACCCAGCTCCCGGGAGATCTCATCAAGAAGCTAGAAAGGTGCCATAAATCAGATACCCAACAGGACCTGCTGCATGTACAACACAGGAGCTCTACTCAGTATTCTGTGATAACCTATATGAGAAATGACTCTGAAAGAGAATGGATATATGTGTATGTATAACTGAATCACTTTGCTGTACACTTGGAAACTAACACTGTAAATCAACTCTACTCCAATAAAATTTAACAAAATAAGTAAATAAATAAAAACCTTTCCAACATTCTCTTCCCAAAAAAAGAAACTAAAAAGAACTTTTTGTTAAGAACCAAAAGTTCTCTGGTTTCCTAATATTATGAAGTCTTCTAAAATATTCACAATTACTCCTTTAAATACTCAAGACATTGGGATGTGTGTGGAATATTAAAATGAGGCATTTAATTTGAATGGTGGAGAGAAGTTGAAAAGCACTCATTACCTTCTGCCTAAGGCTATGATCTCCTTAATTAACATGTAAACTAAAAGGAAATGTTTCTAATACTCACTGGTTTTTTCCTGCTGAATGTTAATACTATTTGAGTTGGTGTTTAAGGAGTCATCGCACACAGTCACACAGACACTCACACACTCATGCTTACACAAATACACATGCTTACACACATACAAGTACACACTCACACTTATACACACAAATACACACACACAGACACACACACACATTATCTGCATTGCAATGTTTCTTTATAACAAACCAGCCTCAGGAAATTATTAATGAGGGGTTAGGAGGTTACACAGCAGCTAAGCCCAGAAGAATGTCTGAGCAAAGAGAAAACTACCTACTTAGAAGAGACAGGTCATGCTCCGGCGGATGGCCAGTTGGAAAGGAATTCCTTCCCAGTCCGAAAGTTTCTACACTGCGCAAAGCCAACACGCAATGAGTCAGAACGCTTGACATTTCCTTGCTGTATGTTACTAGAATGATCTCTGATTTTCTACGGAAATCAAAGCTAGCACGGATGAGGCTATAGCATCACTTCTCCTTCACTCAGCCTCCTGTCTCCCTGTTGGAGGAAGTATTTGAGATTATGTGGATCCAGTCCTGGCAGGAGAACTAGATGCTATATCATTTGTAACTTTCAGCTTTTACAAGAAAAAAAAGTGTACCAGAAAAGAACAGTAGCTTCACACAGAGGTACCCAGGCACCAGTATCACTGTCAGCAGCCCCACTTATAACCCATTTTCAAGGCTACATATTAGCCAAAGTCAAGTGGTGTAGCCAATGGTTAGGAGTCCAGAATATGGAGGCCCCCAAATACACCACTTTGACACAGGACTATTACTATTTTGAGCAGAAGGCAATTAAGAATCAACAGATACAGGGAAAATTCTCTGCTCTTCCCTCATCTGTCTAAAAGCAGAATCAACTTCCCCCTTGGGAAGGTGGCATAAATTTTGCCTCCCCAATCCCAGTATGCAGACAAGAAAAACTACTCTTATCCCTGGAGACACAGGGCTGCACAGAGATGAGTATGTATAAACAGACCTCACTAAAGGGAAAATAATCCTTATCTTCCATTAATCTCCCCAATATATTTCCTAGTCATTTTCACACAATGTATAGTCCTTTGTTAAAATGGTATATAAGCCCCTGAATCTAACTGCTTCCTTGGGTTTTTTTTTTCCTTCTGTAAAGATTCTATGAAATTAAATTGAAAATATTAACAAAATTTGTATGCTTTTATCCTCTTCATGTGTCTTCTGTCAGTTAAATTTACATACAGCAAGAACAAAACCTAAAAGTACAGAGAAAAAAAAATCCCCCAACTTCTACAGTACTAAGTTAGAAAAAGCTTACTAACACTCACAAATGCCAGATCTCCAAAATGTTTATAATTGTTGAGGTGCTAAATGAGTATAAACTTGTGAAATGCAGAAGTTTATAAATTGGTTAAAAAAAAATTAGTCCAAACATCAAAACTGTCAATTAATATATCTTTGTAACAACAACAATAGTTCACATTTTTGTAGTTTTTAAAATTCACTTTTTTGTTCTCTCAGTTTCTAAGCACACACCACAATCAATGTAGGCAAGCATTTCAAAGAGAATGCACGATACACATATTTCTGTTTTTCTATATGTTTGCTTGAAAATATGTCAACATCATACTACCTTTAAAATTCTCAAACCATCATTAACTTGCAAGCTTTGCTTAGTGGGCTGTGATTAGATTCTCAACATTTTAGTTTCTTGCTGAATGATGTGTTGAAAGGGCAGAAGTTAACCTTGACTCCTAAGTGTTTTCATGTTCAAGGTCATTATACTAACCTATCAAATACAATTCAAATGGCAAATGACAATGAGAAGAAGACAACCGCTACCTCAGTTCCAGAGTCAGCCTTAGCTTTGAAATATTCATCTAGCCAGAGAAAGGTCTTAGCCAAAATCTGAGCCTGGAGATCCACACTCCACCTGGCTGGAAAGACAAAAAGTTCTTGTTCTCTACTACAGACTCATTGCACAAAGGGCTGATGTTAGTCATTCCTAAACCCACAATGTACTCAGGCCCCCAAAATGTTCCACATTTAAAACTTCTGGGCCATTTCAAGAATAAATTTTAGTGGCAAAGAAACTGACAGTGAAACATCTAAGTTGGTAGAAAAGAAACCAAATCCTTCCTCTAGGAATATGCTTCTGCTTCAGACTTCCTTCCCTCCAAATACTAAAAATGGCAACTGTTGGTCACATCATCTTATTTGTGGCATAACCTCTTTCATATGTACCATAAACTGAAACATGTCCTGTTTATAACCTAAGCAATATATTTAGGCAAAAGGATGACTCTGTAGGACTTTTAAATATTGGATATTTCCAGTAAGTACAACTTTCTTCTAGGCTTTACTAAATATCTTATTTTACCAACATCCTCTTTCCACTTAAATAAATAAGGCATTTTCTACAAAATTTAAAAGAAGCCATGAAACAGTCAAAAGCAAAGAATTTTAAGTCATAAAATAATGATGGTGTTAGTCTAAATTATAGCTTAGTTACTACACAGAGACATATGATGATACAGCCAAGTTTTTATGAAATATAGTACTTATTTATAGTCAGTTATCATACTTATTACCATGTAGAAAATTAAAAAAGAAATCTTCAATTCTTTAATTTTTCGAATTTCTGAATCTGCATTTTAAATACACACACAAAAAAATGTCCTTTTATTAGCCACTAAAATCACAGATAGCACTGGAACTTAATCCATTAACATTTTAAGATATGAACCATTCTTTAACCTGGTATCTCTTCTAGTACAAAGACCTAAGTTGCATACAAAATGGGAAATCAATGTTGGCAGCTAGACAAGAATGTAAATAGCACAGGCCAAGTCTCCCCAAAGCCCATGACACTGCCTGATAAATGAGACACCTAACACAAAACATTCAATAAATTGATCTACTAAAGGACTGCAGAAGCCAGTGATCTTCCCCATCCTTCCAAGACACAACCAAGGAAATTTCCTTGGTATTTTCTATTAATCTGCACAAGATTTAAACACCCAGAATAATCTGTGTAGGTTTTCAGTACCAAAATAACATTTTAAAAGATCAGTGAAAAATCTGTGATCATTTTTAAATTCTTGGGCATAAAAACAAATAATTCATCTAAAAAAATGGTAAGGGAAAGTTTATTTTCTGTTTTGTCTATTTTTAAGACAATTATTCACAATGAAAACACAATGAATTTTGTCTTTTTAAGGAAACATCAAGGAAATCTTAAAGATCAATGTTTGGACTGCCAAAAAAAAAAGAATATAAGCACAATGTTTAAATTACTGAACTCAAAAAAGTAAAATAACTTCCAAAATATCTTGGATTCTATTCCATTGCAAAGGAAGGATTTACATAGTCAAGCTTATTTGTTCAGAGGGGAGTTACTCTGTAAAAGCTTCTTTTATCCCACAAATGAGAAAGCCTCCCCTTTGCAGAAAGGATGGCCACTGTAGTCACCAACTGTTGTGAAAACCTTCTCTTGACACTGACTTATAGGACCCCAAGAGTCAGAGAGCCAACCCATAAAGACGTCTCATAATCTGGTTCCTGTCCATATTTCTTTTCCAGTATCAGCTAACCCTAGCATCAGGAGAAATCCGGGAGGAAGCTAGGACTTTCAAAAGGATCATTAAGGATGCAATCATACTCAAAAGTCATATCCACTGGGCAACGTGATATTCTGTTTTCTACAAAACCTCTTTCCAATCATACCACTGCAATTTTGTACTATCTCTGTCACTTGCAAAGCTGGACAAGTGCCTAACAGTGGGATTATAACTTGAATTACTAGATATCTTGGTCTTGTAAAAGTATAAAGGTAAGATGGACTCCCAACAAGTTCCTGACATTTTACTTTTCTTTAAAAATGTATCCTTACAAAGGGTAATACTTTCAAACTTGCCATAAAAAGACAGAAAAAAATGTCTTCTTAACAAAAATATGCTTAAAAGTTGTTTTCTTCCCTCCAAACTGGTGTAATCCAGGTTCTCTCCTAGCAGAAATAAGACTCTAGATGGGAAAGATGGGGACTTACCCATCTAATTTAAAAAGCCATTCACAGGTACCAACAAGGTCTACTGTATAGCACAGGGAACTCTGCTCAATATTCTGTAATAAACTAAACAGAAAATGGGGCTTCCTTGGTGGCTCAGTGGTAAAGAATCTGTCTGCAATGCAGGAGACACAGGAGATGCGGATCCAATCCCTGGGTCAGGAAGATCCCCTGGAGGAGGGCATGACAACCCACTCCAGTATTCATGCCTTGAAAATCCCATGGACAGAGGAGCCTGGTGGGCTACAGTCCATGGGGTCACAAAGAGTCAGACACGACTGAAGTGAACGAGCACAAACAAGCAGGCAAAGAATCTGAAAAAGAATAGAAGCTTTATGTGTTTAACGCAATCACTTTGCAGCACATCTGAAACTAATCCAACATTGTTAACCTCCTAGGTTTCATTCAGACACTCAGTTGTGTCAGACTCTTTATGACCACATGGACTATAGCCACCAGGTTCCTCTGTCCATGGGGATTTCTAGGCAAGAATCTTGGAGTGGGTTGCCATTTCCTTCTCCAGAGAATCTTCCCAACCCAGGGATCAAACCCACATCTCCTGCATTGCAGGTGAATTCTTTACTACTGAGCCACTGGGTAAGCCCCCATTATTGCCTATACTCCAATACAAAATAATAATTAGAAACAAAGAAAAGAAAAAAATTAAATTTGAAAAAAAGAAAAAAAAATTCCATGCAATACCAGGGGATGACTCTAGTTAGACAAGTTTTCCTTTATATCCGTCAAAGCTTTAAAGCTTTTTCTCCATATCTCTTATTAAATTTATTTCTAATTGTTATATATCTCTATTGCAATTATAAATGAGATATTCATTCTATTTTATCTTTTCCCTCACTATAGAGATAGCTTTAAAAACATTATACAAAACCACATGCCCATTTCAAAAAAAAAATTTAACAATAAAGTAAAAATCACTTGAATTCTTTTTAAAAAATGAGACGCCATCTATGTTTATGATGAATAAGCAATACACCTGGGTGCCCCCAGCCTAGGAGTGAGAAGAACAAGGTATAACTGCTGCTGCTGCTGCTCCTAAGTCGTTTCAGTCGTGTCCAACTCTGTGCGACCCCATAGATGGCAGCCCACCAGGCTGCCCCATCCCTGGGATTCTCCAAGCAAGAACACTGGAGTGGGTTGCCATTTCCTTCTCCAATACATGAAAGTGAAAAGTGAAAGTGAAGTCGCTCAGTCGTGTCTGACTCTTCGAGACCCCATGGACTGCAGCCTACCAGGCTCCTCTGTCCATGGAATTTTCCAGGCAAGAGTACTGGAGTGGGTTGCCATTGCCTTCTCCGAAGGCATAACTATTAATACCTTAATACATCATGTGTGAGAACAAAGCCAGTTTTCACCTCTGCTCAATTCAAGCCCTTCAGAAGCAACAGAAGTGAAGATAGTTCACTCTCCCTCACAGAGCAAAACTGAAAGGATGTAAAGAGAAAGAGTTTGATCCTTAACAGTCCTGAGCATCTGTGCTGCCTTAGACTTATGCAGAAAGCTGGGCACAAACTTGTCCAGTCTGGGGGCTGCCATTCTGTAAACAGCAGAGGGTATGGTTTTAATTTGGCTGTGACACCATAAACGCTGGCACACTGAGCATGTGCTCCCTGCCATGAATTCTGAACTCTCCCCTCCAGGGCTTGCTTCTGTTCTGTCCACATGCCAGAATGAAAGACGACTTGCCCATAGTCTCATATGATCAAGGCTGAGAAATTCCACTGTATTTCCAAAAAAAAAAAAAATACATTCTTTAAATGACTTTCTAAAATAAAGACTTTTTCAAGAGTTTTGCCTTCGAGGGGATCAATCACACTTGTCAATCTCAAAGGTTAAAAAAAAAGAAAAACAGACTAAAAATAAGAAAGTACACATTTAATGTTAACTAGAAAAAATAAACAGATGGGTGGAAATAACTGAAAATGAAAATAAGTATAACTCTTGAAAATGGATTTTTGAGAGTCATGCTCTTCTTAGAATAAACCATTGCAAGAAACATTATCACAAAGTTCTCTGTCTAAAAATAAGTTTCCTGGAAATGATACATTTCTTTTTTCTTGTGGAGGAAATCACATTCTAAGCAGTCATCATTATAATTTTGCCAATGAGGTTCTTTGCACATTCGTTTTGCTCAGTCTAAGCAGAAAGATTAAGAGGCCCTACAGTGCACCCCCTTTAGTTCCTCAAAATGAAGTCAGACATTAGCTGCATCCTTGGTTGTGAAATAAGGCAGCTGACTTCTTAGAGCTCCTCAGCCTTGAGCCAGGAGGCCAGAGGTCTACACGGACAGAACAAGCTGCCTTGGGTCAAGGGGGCTGTTTGCCTTTCATTGCAAAGGTCTGCTATCCAGTGGGCTCTAATTCAAGACTTCTACATCTTAACTCTCTGACACTTGACAATCATGGGAGATGAGGCATATGTACAGTCAGAATCTGAAGTAGGAAAAGGTGGATTCTGCAATATTCTGGGAGTTTGAAGAAGGTTGACGTGCCAGCCTTTGACGATCTGGTGGCTCAGACAGTAAAGAATCCGCTTGCAATGCAGAGACCTGGGTTCATTCCCTGGGTTGGGAAGATTCCCTGGACAAGGAAATGGCCACCCACTCCAGTATTCTTGCCTAAAGAATTCCATAGACTGAGGAGCCTAGTGGGCTACAGTCCATGGGTTCGCAGAGTTGGACACAACTGAGCAAATAACACACCCACACACACACACACACACACACACACACACAGACTTGCCAACCTTGAATCCCTGTGAGCTGTGAGCACACAGAGTAATAGAGAGGTGGTGTGTACCTGCCACTTTCCCGGGGACACTAACTGGCACCCAAACTGTCACCAATGCCTTCAAACTGGTGTCTGGCTTCTGCCTCCAGCTTCTCTTTATGATCATTCTGACATATCTTTCTGCCAACAAAAAAAAAAAAAAAACAAAACAAAAAACAAAAACAAATCTGACCATCTGATGGATAGTGACTGATCTGTTATAGGTGTAAAAAATATTAAAATGGAAGGACTTCTCTGGCAGTCCAATGGTTAGACTCTGAGCTTCCCATGTAGGGGGCTGGGGTTCAATCCTTAGTTCAGGAACTAAGATCCCCCATGGCATGACCAAAACAAAAAGAATATGAAAATGGAGGGGAAGACAGGCCTTTACGATTAGGGAATACTGTAGAAGGCCTACGGGCTTCCCCCTACACCATCCCATAGACCCAAACATATTCCTTATGTCAAACAGAGCTTTTCATATTCAGTGAATAACTTTTTCAATCTTTTATTTCCCATCAAATAAAGCTGCCTTTTTAGGAGACTATGGTCTCTCCAAAGTCTACACCTTCTGCTTGGAACTTTCCCCCTTTTCTAGTGAATTCTCTTCATCCTCAAGAACCAGCTGGGAAGCCTCAGGAGAAGTCTTGACAGGGAAATGGAATAGCTGTCTTCCTTCAGGTTTCTGCATACCCCTCTGGGGTGTCACAAGTCATGTGACTGTCAACATCACAGATCCCAAGCACCTCTGTGGGTTTATCCTCTTCAGGATGGGCCATGTTACCCAGAACCAAAGTACTCCATGTTCATCAGATGGACCTGACTGCTTGGTTAGCAGAGTTGCAAGAACAGAGGCATGGAGTCACCTTGGCGGGGAGCAGAGATGGGCTGGGTGGAACCTGTTTATTAGAAAGATATTAAAAGTTGGTGAGGTCACAGCAGACCTTGGGACATGGGGAGACCCTTGTGACTCAAAGTCTGGTCCTCAGCCCAACAGCACCAGCATCCTCCAGATCAGTTCAGTAGCTCAGTCAGGTCCAACTCTTTGTGACCCCGTGGACTGCAGCATGCCAGGCTTCCCTGTCCCTCACCAACATCACCAGCCAACACCCAGGAGCTGCTAAAATGCCCTCTCTGTCCTCAACAACTCACAAAATCAGAACACATTTTACTGAGATCCCCAAGTGATTTATAAGAACATCAAAGTGAGAGAAGCAGGGATCTAAGCCAGAGAGGCGTAACAATCAGAACTCTACTGCAGAAAGACTGTCTGATATCAACCTCTTAGGTGTGACAGGTTGGGAGTGGGAGTGTGGGAAAAGCCTAAATGCAGAAGGAAGAGAAAGGATGTTTTTGCCACCTGACCTAGGGTGACTACAGTGAGAATGCAGAAATTAGAGATATAATTACTTTATCTAAAAATAGAAATGTTAATATTCATTCACTAGCTTAACAATAATTCTGAGTTTGTTTAATCTGCTGTATTGTAAACAATAATTCTGTGCTTGATTAATCAACCATATTATACACTTTGCTTGTTTATAAAGGAATGATATTAAACAGAACAAATGCTATTAGTGTTAGACTGCATTCTCAGACTTGGAATTCTAAGAGCAAGTACAACTAGGAGGAATCAAAATCCTGAAACGAGAGTGTAACAGTGTGTGCTAATGGGACTCGGGCACCAGTGGACCAGGATACCAAAGCAACAGTGAGGGACATGCCACCATCTGCGGAGTTTCACAGAGATGGGCCAGAAGCCTCCCCTGAATGTGGAGTCCCTCTGCACCCCCATCCTCTTCCTTCTCCACACAAGAAGCAGGCCTGGGTAGAGGGCCAAGAGATCCAAAGCTGTCCCACTGAGAGTTTTCATTATTCCAAAGGACTGGGAAGTCTCATCGGTAAATGTACAGGTGTTGACATTTGAAGTTACTCTAGAATGGTATACCTCTTAGGAGTGAGCTGAAAAACACACAGCCTTACAGAAATATCCATCTTGGGACAGAAGGAGCATTCCCCTGCTCAAAAGAAGTCATAAGTAACATCATATTTGGATCAAGACCCAAGGGTCACGATCATTCAACAAACCCATTCCAAAAGCTTCTTTCCAATGATCACAGGGACGTAAAGAAGGATGCCCTAGGACGGTAGCACAGACAATGCTTGCCCTGCAGACATACAGAAAAAACAGCTCTCTCTGGAGGGCATGGGAATCACGAGGTATATTCTCTCAAGCAAAGAACTACCATAACTTGAACCTACCCCCAAAAGACTTTTATGCGGCTTCAATAGCTGTTAAAAAACAAAACGGAACAAAATTGTGTAGTGCTTACAACAGATGCTAAATCTGCCAGGGCAGAGATGCCCAGAAGGCTGACCCTGGTGTTCCCCTACCTTTTATGACTTGACGGCACATTTTTAAGGGCATCAGCACCAGGAAAATCAAGTAAAAGTCATCAAAAGGTCAGTGATCTGGAGATCATCATACTAAAAAATGTAAGTTAGACAGAGATGACAAATTTCTTATGGCTTATAGGCAGAATCTTTTAAAAGTGATACAAATGAACTTATGTATAATATAGAAACAGACTCACAGACTTAAGAGAAGGAATGTGTGGTTACCAATGGGTAAAAGTAGTGGGGGATAAATTAAGAGACGGGGCTGACATATACACATCCCAGTCTCCTAATTTATCCCCCACTACTGCAAGGAGATCCAACCAGTCCATTCTAAAGGAGATCAGCCCTGGGTGTTCTTTGAAAGGAATGATGCTAAAGCTAAAACTCCAGTACTTTGGCCACCTTATGCAAAGAGTTGACTTATTGGAAAAGACTCTGATGCTGGAAGGGATTAGGGGCAGAAGGAAAAGGGGACGACAGAGGATGAGATGGCTGGATGGCATCACTGACTCGATGGACGTGAGTCTGAGTGAACTCCGGGAGATGGTGGACAAGGAGGCCTGGCGAGCTGCGATTCATGGGGTCGCAAAGAGTCGGACATGACTGAGCGACTGAACTGAACTGAACTGAACTGATAGGTAGCCACAGAGAAGGCAATGGCAACCCACTCCAGTACTCTTGCCTGGAAAATCCCATGGATGGAGGAGCCTGGTAGGCTGCAGTCCATGGGGTCGCGAAGAGTGAGACACGACTGAGCAACTTCACTTTCAGACATGACTGAGCGACTTCACTTTCACTTTTCACTTTCATGCATTGGAGAAGGAAATGGCACCCCACTCCAGTGTTCTTGCCTGAAGAATCCCAGGGACAGTGGAACCTGGTGGGCTGCCGTCTATGGGGTCGCACAGAGTCGGACACGACTGAAGTGACTTAGCAGCAGCAGCAGCAGCATAGATAGCCAACAAGGACCTTCTGCATAGCACAAGGAGTATAAACTACAGGAGTAAAGAATCTAGAAAAGAATGGACACACGAAAGTACAACAGAATAGCTGTGCTGTACAGCTGGAACAGTGAGCATCAACCACACTCCAGTATAAAATAAAAACTAAATTTAAAGGGTGCTCATTGAATTTGAATTTCCATGCTTCTTTTTAAAAATCTCTGTAGCTTTGTATAGGTTAAAGTCCTTGCTAACACTGGTTTCCATTGTGTCTTTTTCACATACATTTTCCATGTCCCTCTCTTCCACATAAGTATTTTCACTGATGCTGCCCTAGCCCTGCCTTCACACATCTTTCCTCCAGTTCCATCTTCAAGTCTTGTCATCTCTTTATTCCTCTAGATAGACAGGCCAGGCAGAAACACCTACTTTCCTTTTCTCTCCTGTTACCTAGGACACATTCAGCTGGACCAAAATCTCACTGCAGGTCTCTCTCCAACCCATCAAACAAGCAAACAAAACAAACTTTTTTCCCTTTCCCCTCAGAAACCACTTCAGTATTGCCTTCCCTTGATCCCTAAAGCTCTCCCTAAACCCTCACAGACTATCTGTCTGCACTGGACTCCATAAACATTCTGCCTTCTACTTTTGCACTGCTCATCACATTGAAGGGTTTTTGCTTTTGTTTTGTCTTTTTTTTGTCCTTCTACATCGAAACCTCATGTCTATTATACATCAGTCCTCATTTTCTATTGTATTTTTTACTGTTGGCCAAGCTCCTTGATTCTTCTCTCCCTTCCTGGGCACCCGCCTCTTCCTGGCTTAAAGTGCCTCCTTCCTGCCTCCCTCCCACTCTTCCTTCCTTCTTGCTCTCCTTCCCTTCCTACGCCCCGCTCATGTTTCTCTATTTCTTTCCCCTCTCTCCTCCCCTCTTTGTTTTCTTCCCTTTCTCCCTGAATGACTCTCCCTGCGGGTTCTGGACCACAAACGTGGAGCTTCCTTATCCTTCCACTTTATCAATCCCTTCCCGCAGCCCACGTCCTGTCTCTTAATGGCCACACTCCACAAGGAACCAAAGGTAGGTCTGCACCTGGCTTCCTGGGCAGCTCCACTAGGGCTTGTAGAGAGCTCACGATGGTGCTGGAGGCACCCTTTCCTTGCTGTGCCAGCCTCCTCTGGGCCTCCCTTCCCACCACCCGCCCCCAGGATTCACCCAGAGGTCTCCATCGCAACACACTGCAAGACAGACTGAGGTTCCTGGCTTCCCTGCTCTGCACGTTTCTTCAGCAGCTCCCCCTCCCAACCTCCACTCCAGTAGCCCCGATTCTGCAAGAACACAGGTGACTCACCTGTCCAGGTGCTCTGCTCAGAATGCACTTCTGCCCTAACAACCTCCCTAACCCTCTTCTAAGGTCTTAGCTATAAATCCTCCTGCCTTTCCTTGCATTCCCACCACACGCTTGGGTTACTCTGCATCATGGCCAGTGCCTGCCTCATCTCCCCCCTGCAAGATAAGTTGTTGAAGGCAGGGATCCCTCCTGGTTTCAGGCAGGTCCCAGGTCACTCTGTGCTGAGATCACTTATGACCATCAGAATGCTGCGCTACGTAAAAGAGGTCAACAGGTTCTGAATTGCTGTCAAGATCACCAAGAATCTGATTTAAAGGCAGATCCTAGATCTTCCACAGACTTAAGGCCACGTAACCCATATTCATTAAAGAGAGGGGGAAAAAAGGAAATGGCAAGTCACACATTACACAGAAGCTATAATATCCACCATTGTCCCTTGTTTTTCAAGCCCGTGGAGCTGGAACAGCTATTTCCGCTGCCAAACTTCCCGCAGGAACACTTGAAAGCTGCCAGTATGGTGCGATGCCACTAGTTTTCAGAACTTAGAAAGGCTCATTGATTTTTACCGAGGTTTCTTACACAATCCACTTCCTCTAAGGCCAGGCAAGCCAACCTTGATGGAGAGAAGTTACAGAATGAATAAATGTTATGGTATCAACATAGAAATTACTTAGTTTCCTTTCCTCACTTCAATTTCCAAATTTTTTTCTGGCTTCCGCTGCAGCTAGTCACCAGGACCACGTGTTCTGAATCTGACCCCACCCGCCTCCCCTTCACTGGATGGCGCAGCCCTCATACCAAGCTTACAGGAGGTCAATGAATATCCTAGTGCAACAGCAACTCTCGAAAGCAAGACCACTCGGGAGAGGACTTTTACCTAGGCCTAGAAGGCAATGGCACCCCACTCCAGTACTCTTGCCTGGAAAATCCCATGGAGGAGGTGCCTGGTAGGCTGCAGTCCATGGGGTCTCTAAGAGTCGGACACGACTGAGTGGCTTCACTTTCACTTTTCACTCATGCATTGGAGAAGGAAAGGCAACCCACTCCAATGTTCTTTCCTGGAGAATCCCAGGGATGGGGAAGCCTGGTGGGCTGCCATCTACGGGGTCGCACAGAGTCGAACACGACTGAAGTGACTTAGCAGCAGCAACTAAGAGGAATGAATGTGACTGGAGGTTGGTTATAATAGAGGTTTTATTACAACATTGGCAGAGTTACCGTAACTGTAAATCATAACTGTTGTTGGATTTCTACTTTACATAGTTGTAGTAACGGGCCTGCTCTTGTTAGCCAGAGCAATTATTTTACAATTAGTTTGGACATGCCTGAGCCCAGGAGGAAAACTTCAATTTCAATCATCCTATTTTTCTTGAATAGAACCCAGGGCTACCAAAAATCAGGTCAGTTCAACTTTTCACATGTGAGTTTCTCACCATTTTCCAAAGCTGATCCAGCATACAAGTCGATGTTCAGAACTGTGAGTATTTTTTTCAAGCTGTCACATAAAATAGCAAAAACGGATTTCCATGCACCAAAGAAAAGCAAACATATAAACAAACCAAAAAACAAGCCTGTAACTTCATTTTTAAGGTAGAATATGGTCAGAGCCTGTAAACCATGATACACAACCCTGAATTTGGACTGCAAATCTATCACTGAAACATCTAGTAAATGACTCAATTTGTTTACACGCTCTGTACCGTTTTATGGCCTTTCCATAAAGAAGTCATTACATCCACTCTCTTTATTTTGTTTAAGAGTGTTTGAATGAACCCCAGAACCACAAGCCAGTTAAACAAGCTCTCCTTAGCTGGACGTGGTCTCATATAATTCACCACTACCGGGGAAATTTTCAAAACAATGTTTGTACTTGGAAACACCACACGCTCCCACACTCCCAAACTATTTCCTGTGCTTTGTGCAGTTTTTAATGCCCAGCAGATATATTAAAGAAGTCCTCCTTTCCATTTTTCCAAGTAAAAGTATAGCATTTGCACTTCTTCCAGAAGATTTGCACCTCTGAGTGTTTTGCTACAGTAAGTTGGCCATTTGGAAGGACCGCAAAAGAAGATTGCAAGGAAATTGGGATCCAGACACCATAATTGATTTCTGAGGATGCAAATGTTAATTCTCAAAAGGAACCTTTCTAGAGCAGTTAGTTTAAGAGGTGTCCACCAGTGCCCATTAAACGTGATCAGTATACAAGAAAGATGCATCTTCTACCATGATGAAAAAAGTACTAAGAACAAAAATACAATTATTTAATTCTTAATATTTCATTTTTAATCATGCCTGTAAACATCAAGCCTATCAACAGTCTCAAATGTGAACCACTTTTTCAAGGGTTAACCTTTATCAGTGAGGAATCTAGATTCTCTCAACATCTCTCAATATCTTGGGCAGATTTTGACCAGGAAATGCTTGTTATTTTTGATTGTTGATTCTTCTACAAAAGGTTTTGTGACTAACACAAAATAAAGATATAGCTGAGGCCATCATATACATCTATGCTATACAAGAAACTGCATCTGAAACTCTAGAAACGGTAGTTTGCTATGAGAGCTCATCTCCTGTATCACAGAGGCAACTCATTTCCATGGGGATCTCCAGATAGAGTGCACTTTAGTTTACAGATAAAAGTAAAACCAGTCACAAAACACATGTGTTGAAACACTGTTGCTTATTTAACAGGAAGCCACCCCAATACCTTCTATGACCCACAACATAAATCTATTACCAGCAGGGGTGACCTGCCTCCAGGACACCCCATCTCTGGCCCTCCATGAGCACTAGCCAGCTTGGCTTCTTGTTTTTATGGAGTTCAATCTCCATCCTTTGAGAGGCTAATCAGATGGCAAGTCACACTCTAAGAAGTCTAATCTATCTCCGAGGAAAAACATGAAAGTGCTGGAAGTTACTGTGTTTTCCTGTGTTCTTAAACCATGTGTACCCTCCCAACACCATGTTTCAAGTTTAAAGTAAGATACATCAAAAATGAACCCTGAAGTTCCTCTTTTCTCCAAACCTAGTAAGAATTTTCCAGGAAAGAACTGGATTTTTTTTTCTTCTCATCTGTTCCATCTCTTAATCACATTCTAAGCAAATGATCCTTCTTCATACAGTGATTTTAAACATCGCCTGCCGCCATAGAAAAAGACATTATAACACTTTAATGACTTACAATTTGCATTTATAATCACCTCAGACCATGAATGTGCGTGGCAGTAAGGAAACAAGCTGTGATGTATTCTTCAGCCAAGGGGAAAAAAAAAAAAAAGATAAAAACATCACTCTTTAAAAAGACAGATGTCCTTATAAATACCCAGCAAAAATAACTGCCAGAAACAACACGAGATAAGCACCACGGAAGGCCAGCTTCTGTTGTTAATGGTTTCTGATCTGTGCACTGATTCCCAAGGCAGGTGCAAGGGCCAGCTGTGCATATTCAGAGCAAAGAAGCCCAAGACCATCTTGCAAAGGCTGAAAAGCTTAAAATAGTGTCCACTCAGGAACAAGGCTTTCCTGGAATGCAAATAGCCTGACTTCAAAAAAGTGACATGAGATGCACACAGCCCATCCACCAGGCGAGTGCATTCATTTCAAATCCTTAAATACCTCAAAATATTTCTAGCGTTGTGTCCAAGGAACCAGGACCAACCTCCTGTGTTTGCATTACCTCACAAGAATTACTTTTCCAGGAAACTCAAAATCTTTTCCCTTGAAAGTGCAGAGGCTGTTTTCCTTGCTCCTGTCAGGGGAAGAGCTTCATTACACTAATTGCACGTCCACTGCCCCCTTACCCCATCCTGGTCCTGCACCCCGCCTCCAACTGCCTGCCACCCATTTTGTGAATGGAGTGTGAAGTTAGCTCTCTGTTTACTCATGTAAATAGCAGGCAGCAGAGAGCAGTGTGGACACTGGCTTCCCTTATATGAGTGTCCCTGAGGCTGTGCAGCCTGACCCCAGACCAGCTCAGAAATTCCCAAGAAAACCCCAATAAGCCCTTCTCTGCTCACACCAGTGCAGAACTCTGCTGCCTGCCCGACTATTAAGCAACTGGAAGCTTCTGACCAATCTTAAACATGAAGACAATCTTTTGTTTTTTATTGAAGTCCAGTTGATCTACCATGCTGTGTTAGCTTCACGGGTACAGCACAGTCATTCAGTCTATATATGTGTGTGTATATACATACTGAATATATACATATGGATACCATATATATCTTCCCTGGGGGCTCAGAGCTTAAAGTGTCTGCCTCCAATGAGGGAGACCCGGGTTTGATCACTGGGTTGGGAAGATCCCTTGGAGAAGGGCATGGCAACCCACTCCAGTACTCTTGCCTGGAGAATCCCATGGACAGAGGAGCCTGGTGGGCTACAGTCCACAGGGTCACAGAGAGTCAGCCACGACTGAAGAGACTGAGCATGTACATGTGTGTGTATATAAACATATTATGCATGTATGTATTTGGCGTGTACATGTGTATATACATGTATGGATATTTGGTGTGTACGTGTGCATATATGCATATGTGTGTGTATTTGGTATGCACATGTGTATATATACATATTCTTTTTCTGATTCTTTATTTTATAGGTTATTACAAAATATTGAGTATAGTTGCCTATGCCATACAGTTGGTCTTTGTTGTTTATTTATTTTATATATAGTAGGGTGTATATGTCAGTCCCAAACTCCTACTTTATCTTTCTCTCACCTTTCCCCTTTGGTAACATTGAATTTGTTCTCTCTGTCTGTTTTGTAAATAAGTTCATTTGTATCTTTTTTACTTTAGATTCCACATATAAGTGATATATATCATATGACATTTGTCTCCCTCTTTCTGACTTAGTCTGATAATCTCCAAGTCATCCATGTTTCTACAAATGACGTTATTTCATTCTTTTGTGTGGCTGAGCAATGTTCCATTATATATGTGTATGTACCACATCTTCTTTAACCATTCATCTGTGAATGGACACAGGTTGCTTCCATGTCCTGGCTATTGTAAACAGTACTTCTATGAACACCCTTCTGAATTGCTTTTCTCTGGATGTATGCCCAGTAGTGGGATTACTGGATCATATGGCAGCTCTATATTTCTAGTTTTTTGAGGACCTGCATACTGTTCTCCATAGTGACCATACCAATGTCCATTCCCACCAACAGTGTAGGAGGGTTCCCTCGTCTCCACACCCTCTCCAGCTTCTATTGTTTGCAGAGTGAAGACAAGCTTTTCTGGAATTCTGTTTGTGAGCTGCCAACCCTGCAGGAGACACTCCTTGCAAACAGCATCTGGCCCTTGAATCTTCCCCCACCTCTGCTTACCCTGGACCCAGACTTGTCTCTACTCTCTGATGCAGGGTGCCCTCAGCCTAGAATCCTTTCCTCTTTTTCCCTCTTCAAGCCTGTTTCAAAACATGTCAGCTCCTTTGTGGGGGCTTTTCTCTATGTGCTTCTTTCCCAGGTTGAATCCACCACCTGGTCAATCAGCAGAGTTTTGCAGAGTGCGAGAGTATGGTAAAGCCCTCTGCATTCCCACAGCACTGGGAGCCCAGAACCAACAGACCAGGAGAGGAACTCTGAGCCACAGTCCTCCCTGGACAGAGTTTTGCAAGGACTCGGAGCGAGTCTTCTTCTCTGTATATCCAGCACCGAGGGCAGAGCTTAGCACAGAGTAGACGTTTATAAATATTTGCTGTTTAAAAACAATGTTCTAATAAAACACTAGACCATTAAGTCATGAAGGGGGAGGCACGTGGCTCTGAGTCCTGGCCTGGAGTCAGATCCAGGTCCAAACATTTACCAGCTGTGCGACCTTGGCTACTTAGCCAGTAAAGCCTCCGTGTTTTTCCTAATACCACAAGGGGAGGTTACAGAGATATAAACTCCATACTGTCTGCAACTGCTGAGCACAACAGTAGCTCCTAACAGGCTCTCCTGCGGAGTCATCATTAAGCCTCAGAAAACCAGAGGCTTACTAAAAACCCTTTCGTCCCATTCAATCGCCCCCAAAGGATGCTTCCAGATGCTGCCCTTTCCAGGAGCACTTCCTGGTTTCTCACCAGAACATAGTGGACATAGGAGCAAGGCAGAGCCGTATCCTTATTATCATCAATGGACCTCACACTGCTGGGGATGCTGTTTCCTCAAAGATCCAGACATCCCACTTTGCCTCGGCTCCTCCAAACCTGGCAACAATCCAATACATCCCCCCTCAATTGAGAAATGGCTCAACTACTATGTAATAGAGGAAATGCCAAATACAAAAAAAAAAAAATCACAGATTGAAAATTTTAAAGGAACTAAGCCTAACACTAAGAAAGTAAAATTACTGAAGCCAGTCTGGCAAAGATGGTTTGGCTTTGCAACAAGGCAGATGTCCAGGAAGGAGGCTGCTCTGTCACCAATTTGAAGGTGGCATAAGAGGTCTGATGTGGAGGTAGAGAGCAGGTAAGAGGAGCTGAATTCCGTTTACAATGTATCCTCATAATGTAAAAGACAAAATGAGCTGATGCTACCAAAAACATCACTCGTAGTAATGTAGCTTATATAAATATAAGAAAATAACTCCTTTTTATAATTGCAGCTCAACTATTCTCAGATGTTGAACTCTGCAAACACAATTTTTTATAAAGGTAAGTGAATCCTGTTTTAGGAAAGCGTTCAAGTCCACAGGTATAAATTAATTTCCTTGATGCTCCTGGCTTTAAGAGCAATCTGAACCTCTGACTAGGAAATCCCGTAATATAGTGTAAATAAAGGCTGAAATCATTCACTAAATCCACTGCATAAGAATAACAGGCTGTGCACCCTAGAGCTCACTAAACCACGCTCATCCACTCATTTCGATGGTACTTTTACCAATGAGGCATCCTGCTAAATAAAATGTTCAAAACTGACAAAATAAAAAACAGAAAGCAAAAGAAAAGCTCCCTGTGAAGCCAGGCTTTCCAATGTCAGTCTTCCTCTTCACCATCCTCAACAAATATGGCAAAATATGCAACTAAACACTGTTCATCACAGACCCACTGAAAATAAGATCTCAACACATCACAGTTCTAAAGGAAGTATTTCAAATCATTTGCCAAACTCTCATATTTCCACCACAACATCATTATTACAATAGACATTAGCCAATTATGTTTAATTAGTGTGATTATTCAAGATTGCTGTCCTTCGTGTTCCCATAAACAATGTTTCAGGATCAAAGGAGTCCCACCTCCCCTTACTGCCCCCAAAGCATGAAACCTCATAAAGCAGTAAAAAAAAATGCTTTTATACAGAGTGTTGGAATTTTGACACTAGAATTCCATTTGCCTAATTGGTTCTCCTGGAAGAAAAACAGATCAGCACATGAGCCGTTGAACTTGGCTGCCCTCCAGGGCGACCTTGACCAAGTCACCTTGGTGGTCCAGGCCTCACTTTAAACATCAGTGGGGACAGATTCCTGGGACCCCTCCAGCTCTAAGGCTCCACACACCAGACTTACTGCTGATTTCTAACCTGTGCACCACAAGCAGAAGGCGGAAAGCACACTGGTTCTGGAGTTGTATCAGCCATTCAGAGTTCACCATCTGGGGCAGTGCAGGAGCCTGACCACACGTGGTCCACCTGCAGAGTGCCTAGCAGAGTGGCACTTCTAAGACAGTCACTAGCACCACTCCTAGGAAGCCTACCCACCGAATTGGTACACTCCTGGTAACGTGGGACATTTACCAAAATGATAAAGTAAAACTCTCATTGGCATCTCCCATCCCAGCCAATAAGCAAGTTTCTCTTCCTATGAAAACAGTCAAGCAATGTGAAAGCTCCAGTGTCAAAATGCCACCTTACAAGATGGCCTGCACATTCCAGGCAATGCCAGAGTCCTCCTGGAACAAGACACTAACATCCAGAACCATCCAACAAATACTCAACATATGACACCCTCAGTTCCCCGCCCTAGAGCATCCACAGAGAACAAGTCAGACAGGGCTGTGCTCTCAGAGACCTGTCATTCTGCAGGGTGGGGATCAGGGCACAGAGACAACAAATAAACCAATAAACAACAAGCAGAGAACCAAAGAGTGGATTGACCTTGATGTGCCACGTCCCCTGCCCCATCTCACACACACACACACCCTTGGCTCGAACCAAAGAAGCTGCAAGAAGAAGGCTTGAAGGAGGCTGTACCCTTTTTTCTCTTGGGTCCTTCAAGCCACAGGTGTATCGGGCCTGAATGCCCAGCTGTGGGGAGAAGAGACAGCAGTTTTAACTCCATTACAAACTAAATTGTCCATAGCGGAAAGTGTCAAAAGGCTTAACCATCAGAGTGGCAGGCACAGGGATTCATCAGGAAGGAGGCCAGCAGGGCTGGGGCACTGCCTCCAATGTCCAGAGCTGGGCCAGGCACAAAGATGCTCCATCTGTCCTGGAGGGGCAGCTGGGCTCCTTTCCAACCCTCTAGGGATGTTTCAATATTTCCACAACTGGTGTGGTCGTACCTGGGGTTACTAGCCAAAAATCAATCACTAGACATGTCCTCAGGAGACAGGAAAGGGAGATGCAAGAAAAAAATATCGCAGGTTGAGACAGTCGTAGAGAAAAATAATTCAGAGACCCCCTTAACCAACGAGTTATACAGAAATGATATAGCATTATATACACCAGAGACTCCCAACCTCTGGGATCAAATGCCTGATGGTCTGAGGTGGAGCTGATGTATTAACAATAGAAATAAAGTGCAAAAATGTGTAATACACTTGAATCATCCTGAAACTATCTCCCCATCCCTGGTCTGTGGAAAAATTGTCTTCCATGAAACCCGTCCCTGGTGCCGAAAAAGCTGGGGACCATTGATACAAAGACATTCTGACTACAGATAACGTTTTCAACTAAAATCATCAGAAAAATTAAAATCAGACAAAGTAAATGGAGGGACTTTTATTACAACTTCTACCATGTTGATTGCTACAAACAGAAACTTCCACTTTGCTCAATATTCTGGAATAACCTAAACAGGAAAAGAATTTGCAAAAGAAGAGATAAAAGTGTATGTATAGTTGAATCACTTCGAAATCCACCTACAACTAACACAACTTTGTTAATCAACAAATATAAAATAAACTTAAATATAAAATAAACTTAATATAAAATAAACTCCAATATAAAATAAACTTAAATTTTTTAAAATAAATAAAAACAAAACAGAAACCTTTGGGGAAACGTTACCAGTTTTGGGGACTTTGGGGAGGGTGGATATTACAAATGCATTGATTCAATTATGACCTATTTAACACACATCGCATGATCACTAGATTTCTATTTCTACAAAAAGTCTGCAATTTACAGGTACAGTAAAATTTTAGCACCAAATATTTTGAAAAGCATGAAGTGGAAGAGGATGCCTAGAATATATGTAAGAAATAAATTTTAGGAAGGATGAAATAAGAATAGACGAAGCTAGGATCCCAATGGCCAAGACAGGGATCTATAAAATGCAACAAAGAGGAAAGTTTAGGGCGGCCGCTAGCATCTACTTACAACTATTCACAAATGATATATAGTCCCTGAAGCTTCACACAGGTCTTTGTACTTTCTAATCACCTTTTAGAAGTAATCACCAAGCATATCAGATTAAGCATAAAAGCTAAGAGTTGGTAGGATATGTAAAGTTACCATAAAATAGAGGGGGTTTTTCTGGTCACCTCTTGTGAAAAGCAATATTCATCATTACATAACGGTACTTCACTTCTTCAACTTCCTCAACCATCCCAAAGAGAGCAGAGAACCAGGAGGAAGTTAAAAAAAAACCCTAAACAACAAAAATAATTGTCACAAAGGTCTTTCATGACAATTTACAGACTAACAGGAAAGTCCCTTGAGTCCTTGGGCAGAGTTCTTTACTCCTGGACAGTATCCTGAGGATTGTGATGACCGGTTCTGCTTCAAATACAGCTTTGAAGCGGCTCCCTGAGAATTGGGGGGGGGCGGGGGCTGGGTAGGGACATACTGGCCAGAGGAGGAGAAAGTTGGCACTGAAAATGACAGAAAAGCCACAAATACAAGATACACGTAATCAGTGACACCTTACAAGGGGACCATGTGTCCCCAAAATAAATGACTTCACAGGCCACAAAAGTCCTTGAGGAAAAGTGCACATATGATAAATGATATGCATTGGGAAAGGGAAGGAGGAGGGGAGCTTCTAAGGATAGAGAATTAAAAGTTCCACTGTTATGTATAAAATAGCTACAAGGTATGTTACACCAGACAGGAATGTAGCCAATACTTTACAATAACTATAAATGGAGTATAAACTGTAATAATTGTGGCTCATTATACTGTACATTACCTAAGATTAAAGATCAACTTTACTCAATTTTTTAAAAGTGATGTTTATAAGGAAAACCCCAATAGAGGCATATTCCAAATCTACACTCACAATATTTGAAGAAGATGAAGTCAGAAGCATGTTTCAGGGCTGTGGGTAATTAAAGACACCTGTCCAGTGACACAAGGCAGGTGAGGCCTTAGTCCAGACACTGTGATTGGCGTCTACTGGGGCTACATGTGTGTGTGCTCACTCAGTCCTGTCTGACCTTTGTGACCCTGTGGACATAACCCGCCAGGCTCCTTTCCTCTGTCCATGGTATTGTCCAGGCAGGAATATTGGAGTGGGTTACCATTTCCTCCTCCAGGGGATCTTCCTGACCCAGGGATCGAACCCCAGTTTCCTTCAGCTCCTGCCCTGACAGGTGGATTCTTTACCACTGAGCCACCTGGGAAGCCCAACTGGGGCTACACACAGAGGATAAAAAAATAAGCTGAGTTTTGTTTGTTTGTGATATATATGGTTCCTTCTGCTACAGTATCTTGGAACTTATTCATTTCTCGGGAGGCATCCTCTTCTAAAATGAGTGCACACAGATCACAGTAATTTTTCCATGGGCATGAGTGTACAGGTAAGAAACCCTGCCTACCTCAGCATTCTGGTTTTTTATCTCCCTCTTTAAGTGAAATCTGGGTGGAAATCCTTGGTAGATATGTGAGAATTCATTGCTGGGAGTCGTGTGAAGGATAAAAACACAAAGGCGGGACTTCCCTGGTAGTCTAGTGGTTAGTACTCAGCGATTTCACTCGGGATGTTCAATCCATATTCGGTGGGGAACTAAGATCTCACCAGCCACATGGCATGGGCAGAAACAAAACACACAGAGGTAACAGCTGATACTAGAGGAAACAATTATCTTTACAGTAAAGTGGCAAGAATGCAACGTAGTTTTAAGTAAACATCCAAGTACTTAATTGACTGGGTAAATGACACTGATCTCCCAAGGATAACTTTGAAACACCTCCCTTGCCCCAGTGTAAATCCAAGTACCCACACTGGCTACATCTCAGGACACCTAGCTGATGTGAAACTGAGCAGGCCTGGGGATGTGATGGGGTCGACACCACAGGAGACTTTGGAAGACTCCAGAAAAAACAGTCCCATGGTGGAGGAGGGGTCCATGAAAGTCAAAATGAACTCTATGGTCATGACAGGTCCATTTGGACATTTCACATTTCGCACTTAGAAGCTCTTTCAGAAAAAGATCCATTACAAACTGGGCCAATGGCATTTTTTAGGTGGCATCCTCGGGTAGGTCTGTACTTTCAGGATTAGACACTTACCTAAATTGAGAAGAGCAACAGGGCGAGCAAAAATCAATCAAAATTCAACAGGAGGGCAAAAAATGTCCACTTGACGGGGTGGAAAATTTGAAAGTCACACAAACTGTTCACATTCCCCGGGGGAATCTTAATCAGCAACTACCTGTTACCCTCCCATCCTGGAACTTGCCTGTGCGGGGGAAAATAGCTCTATACCGCCCCCTAGTGTTGATCGCTTCGCTTCTCAGACTGAACACCGCAAGGTGAGTGGTGCCTCCACCTCCACTTACTTCCGGAGGCCAACCCTCATAGGGCTAAACATAGCCCAGTCCTCTGCCCACAGATTAGGAAACAACCCAGCTATTTTTAGCGTCATGCATCTTAGGAAGAGAAATGGCCCAGTCTCTGATGGCAACAGAATGTGTGTGGCCTGACTGCATGAACCCATCCCTCAGGAGGGTGTGCACCTACTCCAGGAAGTGGCCTAAGATCCTGTGAAAGTTCTGGAGTCTGGTTAAAAGGGATGGTGGCACATGGACCACACGACAAAATGACAAGCAAAGGACAATGACGGGTACAAGTCCTAAAGGGACTCAGGAACGTAAGAGATGTCAGGCCAGGCCTGATACGTGAGAGCACAGGAGACGTGACCTGGGGCAGGAAAAGTAAAAAACAGAAGCCAGAAGCCAGGAAGAGCATGCATACTCATTTTGAGAAAGTCTGTCCAGTAAGAGGCAATATTTTGAGCTTGACATTTATTTTACATGAGAAAGAACAAAGGTTGGTCTGATCCGTTTCCTGCCAGGGTACAGCTGGTGCTGTGACTTCTTTGATCACCCCTCTCCCCAGTCCTCTGCAGTCCCCGTGATTAGAGATGGATCCCTAGGCTGCCTTTTGATCAGCAGCTCAAGCAGCCTGCAGGTGCCATGTGCCATCACATCAACAAGTTGTAAGAAGCAGCCACATGAAGTCTAGCTGATGAATGTGATAGCTTGTCTTGCTGCGGGTACAATAAACACACATAATGGCTACAAAGGTCCCAGGAATCCTTATTTTCTCTCCTTCTGTACTTTAGAACTTTCTGTGCTTTCTTAGAGGTGAACACTTTGGAGAGTTTCAGTACAAAACTAAAGCTTAGAAACGCCCCCAAAACAGAGAGAAAATGGTGCTCAGACTTAAAAACACAGCATACACCATTCCAATCTCCTAAGAATGCTGCTTATGTTCATGTCGCCTGGTTAATGAAGAGACAGCATTCTTGCATTCTAAATAGATGGCACACAAAGCAGTAAAAACATGTACATTTCTTTTCAAATAAAACTAAGAGCCATTGCTTGTAAACAGGGTGTTTAATATTCTAATTTTAGACAGCCTGCATTAACATTGTGGTTTCATGTGCAGTATAAAATTTCTATTTACAAAGTAGTCTCAAAAATGACTTCATAATGGTAGATCAAGAGCAAAAGAGTTTAGAAACTGAATGATGTAAATCATATGGAGTTCAGAGGCTAAGCAAATTACACACCCTGAAGCAGCCCTGGCTTCATGAAAGGAGCCTTTCTCCAGCCCTATGCAATCCCAGCCCAAGGGAACTTGCATCTGAGAGTTTTCTAAACATTTCAGGTACACTTGAAAGCTGAAAGTAATTCTCATTTCCTATCAGGATTAAGTCGTTTCCAGCACACACAAAATAGCAGCCACTCACCATCGCATATAAAAACACCCCACCAGAAAGGTATGGGCTGGAGTACAAAGGCATATTAAAAAAAAAAAAAAAAAAAAAGCGCAAGAGAAATACCTTTTTAAATACCTCCTAACGACATCCACACGGCCTCTTGACCGCTTTACTTTCTATCTACTTATTGATTAATTGATGTCTTTCCACTTAGAACGCTTCAATTAATGAGGTTGATACACGTCCTGGGACAACCCCTCCCCAATCCAAAAAACTCTGAGTAAAGACAAACACGCCAAGACTCATTCGTGTTGGCTTCGGATTTAGAGGCAGTTCTTGAACTTAGAACTCTGGCAACAAGAGTTCTTGCAAGGCACGCCGGCATCGACGTTCCCCAGGACTCCCCAAACGTCCCCTCTCCGGGTGCGCCCGCAGAGACACTCACGCTGCCGGGCTGGAGCCCCGGCGGCCGCTCCCGAAGTTGCAAACTCCGCTGAACCTCCGAAAGCCGGTGCCTGCGAACACGCGCGGAGGCGTCCGTCCCAGCGCGGGCCGGGTTGCATCCCGCCCGGGTGCACAATGCGGCGCGGGAAGCGAGCGGGAGAAGGAGCTGGGGGGGACTCACCGTTCTGCTCCTTGTTGCTGCCGAGCTGGAGTTTGCTGCTCAGGTTGGACTCAGCCCGGGTCCCGGGTCTCTGGCCGGCCAGGGCGGATGTCAGCAGGAGGAGCCCGAAGAGGAGCATTGGGCTGAGCGGGCGGGCGCGCGGTCGGCGGGCACTTGGGGAGCGGGGCTCCGGGCCGGGATCAGCGCCGCCGGGGGAGGGCCGCGCCGGGCGGGACGCGCCGCGCCTGCTCTGGCCGCCGAGCCTCGCGGGGCACTTTCCACATACTCCCATCCAAGACTTTCTCCGAGGGCCCTCTTCTGCGTCTCCAGCTTGTGCCGAGGATCAAAGCAAAACCTGGACCTGAACCAGTTTCCCAAGGTTTAAACAAATCCTGCGCTGTGC
>SJXQ01002867.1:66474-93467 GCA_006408695.1 Aepyceros melampus
GAGCACCTGTCAGCCGGGGGACGGCACCGGCAACGGGTTGGGGGTCGCGCGGGGCCGGCCGGCAGCCGGGTCGGCGGCGGGCACTTTCTGATCAATAACAAAGCTGCCGATCGATGCGCTCTCCAGGCGCCGCAGCCGCCCCGCCCCCACCCCGAGGGGGAGGGGAGACCCAGGCGCGGGCGCGGCGCCGGGGCCGGGGGTCCCGAGCCGGCCCGGGTCCAGGCCGAGGCCGCCCGGGGCCGGGCGCGGGGAGGCCGAGGGACGCGCTCCTCGCCCGGCGCGCGGCGCGGATCCGGCACCTGGATGCGGGTCCCGCGACCAGAGTTCTCGGGCCCGGGCGCCCTCGCCCGGCGCAGCTCTGGAGGTCGGACTGGGGTCGCGCCGGGGGCGCTCGCCGTCCCCTCCCCCGCGCTCCGGCGGCCCGCGAGTGGGCCCCCGGCGCGCAGCAGGCCGGCGCGAGCTCGCCTGTCCCCTCCCCTTCCCCACCTTCGCGGCGGCGGGGGGGCCCCGGTCCCGCTCGCCGGGGCCGCCGCCGGGCGGTCCGGCAGGTGCCAGCGCTGACGGGGTGCTGCGGGAGCGCTGGGTGCCCCGGGCCCCGGACGGGGATGCTCCCGAGCGGCCCGAGCTCCCCTTCCCGGACGCCCCGAGCCCCAAATAACGGGCGGGCCGGGCGCTGCGGATGCCTCGGGAGCCAGAAGAAGTGGGAAGAACTTCCTGCCTCTTCCCTGTTCCCCGCCCCTGAGCCAGGACTCCTTGTTCCTTCCCGAGGGATCCCCATTCCCAAAGGGCTGGGCCGGGACCCTTGGCCAGGGACTGTGGGCTGAAGGTACGAAGGGACTTCTTTCCTTCCTGTTGACAACTCTCTGAAGCAGGGGGTGGGAAAAGCAGAAGACAAACGAAGACAAATGGCCAGAATAATCACATTTATTCATTTAACGAACGCTCTGTTGACTGAATGCCTACGAAGGCAGGCACTGTTTTAAGCCTGCAGAAATGAAAACAGACATAAGTCTCCGACCTCCTGAAACTTGCCTTAAATCAGGATCAAGCAAGGGCCAGGGCAGGCAAAGAAGAAATACCCTCCAACCGCTTGTCGACAAGTGGATGCAAACTGACAGGTGGTACTCGGGTATATTCTCCACCTGGAGTCAGACTGAAGGATGGATCCTTAAGATGTGAGCAGAGATGGTGATGATTTAGTCGTTAAGTCATGTTTGACTCGCGACCCCATGGATTGTGCCCACCAAGTTCGTCTGTCCATGGAATTTCCCGGTCAAGAATACTAGAGTGGGTTGCCATTTCCTTCTCCAGGGGATCTTCCCAACTCAGGGATTGAACCTGTGTCTCCTGGAAGCCACCAAGGAAGCCATAAGCTGAAATCCCGTGGAGTTTCAATGTTTCTTTTTAAGTAGCTTTGCTTTCTTGCCCTGTTAGGCCCTCCTTAGGACTGGGGAGAGCTGCCCTGACAAAGATCCAGGGATGCTCCGACGTCCCCCGGACCAAACCGGGCAGACCCTTCCTCAGTCAGGCTGAAAATGTCAGGTCCTCTTCCTAAGCCTGAAAACCCACTGAGACCAACCCACTTGACCCACTTAACATCCTAATCCTCTTCTTTCTTTCCTTCTTAAAATTCTCCTAAGTTCATCTCCTCTTTGAACCTTTACTCACCTACACTATCCTTTCATTCTTACTCCTTCACCATATCTGTATCCAGAGTGCAGGAGGTCAAGGCCAGTAAGGAAAGCCCAGTCTTTGAAGAAGTTACAGTTTAGCAGGACACAAGCCTTGTCATTGTATTCACTCCAGCAGCTCCTCAAGGCCAGTGTGTATCCATATTTGCACAATAAATAATAGCTTCCAAGAGTTTTCTGTAGATTTGTGGGAGGGTGAGGGAGTGTTCTCAGTTTTAAAGGCTTAATGAGACTCGTTATATAAAAGACATGTTTTATGAACACACTTTAATCTATTTGTAATAAAATTAATTACTCCCCAATTTTTCTAATTTGGTACATTTAATTTTCTAATCAGGATTTTTCTATTAATAAATGAGGCTGTTATGTCTATATAGTTGAGTTTGATGACCGCCCACATAGAGTGTGTTTGTGTGTGTGTGTGTGCAAATTCAATCCATTTGCTTTCATGAGATCATAAGGGTGATTATGCCCTTTATTTTGTATCATTTCATATCGTCCAGAAGAGTGCCTGGCCCAAGGGGGTCGTACATAAATACTCTTGACTGACTGGCAGGTTTCTTTATTGGAGTCACTTAAATTTGCCCTAGAATTTCAGTGTGGAGGAGGCATTTGAAGTTACAGATGATCAGGAATAATACTCCAGCACTAGGTTTCACCTCATCCATATTCTATAGATCGCTTTAAGACTGGCCTTATAAGTACAGCCAGCCAGGTGCTCCTACAGGACCCCAAACCTGACCATGTCTACATCTGCATTGCCTAGGTTCCCTCAGTGTCCTTGAACTGCTGTCTCCTGAACTGCTCTTGCCCTTGGCAAGTTTAACTCTGTATCCTCCGCCTGTCTTCCTACTCTATTCTGCTTACAAACCCTTCCTAGGAAAGTGGGATCTTTGCATTGAAAGATTTTATATAATCCAAAATCTGCACAATTACTAAACAATAGATTCTGAATGAATGTGGCTTTGTTTTGGCCTAAAGCATTTTCCTTGAGGAAAGGCATCTGTTCTACCAACCAGGAGAAAATAATTGGGAACATTCTTTGTGGTTTTCATGTTTTCTTAAATATTCAGCAGGCGTGCCCACTCCGGCTGAATGCAGAGAGTGCTACCTACAAATTCCTGGTGAGGAACATGCCAGAAGGTACTGGGTTATGAGCAGTGATAATTTGAGGAGGGAGGGTGGACTTCACTACTAAATTCTTTTTGAAGTGAAATAACGTTTAAAGTCAACTATCCACTCAACTAGGCATTTACCATTCAGGAGAGCAGAAACCATGGGGACGAGTTTTTGCTCAGAAAATAAAAGATTGCAAATTTTCTTCCTCTCTCTTCTTCGGAATTAATCATTAACACACAGGTGCAAAACGATATTAAGACTTTTCCTAGAACTTTACAGTATTTTAGTGGCAAGTGATTTGAACGTGAGTTTCTGAAGTTCAGAGCCCTATGATCTACCTATGTATCCACTCCTTTCCGAAATGACTAACTGGCAACACTTCTATGTAGATTTAAATGAAGCTGGGAGCTGAGGGTATCATTAGTAAGCAAAGTAAATGCCCACAGATCACAGCAGGAATAAAGACTGTTCTAGCGGGGAAACAAAAGAAATGAAGTAATCTTAGAATCATCCTTTCCTCTCTCCAGTTTCTCCAACTACCCCACCCGGAGAAACATATGACCATGCTTTCTCTGGCTATTTCAGGATATATTTAGACTCTACTTTTCCAACCTGGAAAAATAAAAACACACTTTTCCTTATATTTTGTTGGTCCAGATCAGTCACCCTTTACCAGTTAGTCATGCTATCAGAAAGGCTGGCTTGCTGAAGCAGATGGCAGGGGGTTGTGTTAGGATCTTGCTCCCAAGGATCCTAAATCCAACTTTTTGAGGGTGGAGAGTCCACAGGTGGGAAGTTGGAGGTGTGTGATCTAGAGAAACCGGTGACAAGGACAGGCCTTGGGGTGGCGCTCTGTGGCCTTTCCCACTGAAGCGAAGCTGCTCTTTCCGTTTGGCAGTCATGGTGAAGCATGCAAAGACTCTACAAGATCTCAGAAGTGCTGGTCTACTCAGAACTCAAGGGAGAATGAAGCCAGACACAGCCCGAAAGAGACAGGAGCTCTGATCACCTTAGGACTACCCCAGCCAAATGTCATTTCCCTGGGAGATGAGAGACCAGGGACCTAGTCTGGCCTTACTGCTAGCAATAGCACAACCTTAATCTAGAATTCTTCCTGCCCCCTTTCTTTATGGAAGAAAATTGCACTGAATTCTTTTTTTGTATTATAGTATAATTGCTTTGCAATGTTGTGTTAGTTTCTGCTGTACAGCAAAGTGAATACACCATATGTACACACATAACCCCTCCTTCTAAGGTCCCCTTCCCAGCCCCCTGATCACAGAGCACCGAGCTGAGTTCCCCGTGCTATACGGCAGGTTCCCGCTTGCTGTCTATTTTATATGGTAGTGCATATACGTCAGTACTGCTCTCTCAATTCATCCCCTCCTCGCCTCCCCCCAGGAGACACAGAGGCACACTGGATTCTTAACTCTATCCTCTAATTGCTTTAGAATTCTTTAGAATGCAACAGATAATGATGGCAGTTCTTTTAAAACTTAACAGTGCTTCTGTGATGATGTGGAACTAGGACAAGTTTCCTGGCCTCAACTCAGAGGTGCCTTGGAGGCTGGCAAGAGATGATGAGCAGAGGCTTCTCCCTGAATTTGTGCAGTCAAGCACAAAAGCTCTGTTTTATCTGTTGTGATCTTGGTTGGGAAAGAAAAAATGTACTGATAACCAAAATGAGAGAAGAAAAAAGAGTTTGGAAATCACTGACTAATGCAAGTATCAGGAATTGTATTGCATTCAGGGAAACAATAAAATGTATGTGGGAGCCATATTTTAATGTTTAATATTTGTTTGATATCATGGGAACAACATCAAAAGAGGCCAAGGATTGGTCTGAAGGTAAAGAAATATAACTATAGTACACAAACAAGTTGTAAATGATAAGGAAATTCTAGTGTCATTAGCCAAGAATGAATGTCCAACCTCCTACTATCCTGTAGAGCTCCATCGGTGGCATCTCTAACAAATCCTTAAAGCGGGGGGGAAATCCCCTAAAAATGAGACCAGCAATCAAACACTGCGCTTGGTCATATCCCCGAGTCAATAAATGTCACTTTTCTCTTGCCTGAAGCCATGTGTCGGATAGGAAGGCTTCTGTCCACATGGTGACAAATCATAGTAAAGGGGTCAAGACATGGCTACAGATCTTCCTTCCTCAGACAGTGACCCCCTTCTTTCCAAGGTCATGAGAGAAGGACCCTCTCACTTTGCGGTCATTGTTTCAAATGCAGTCTTTCCTTGGTTGCCAGCCTTTGTAAAAGAGGCCCTGAGCATCAGTACCCGACTTCAGGAACGTTTAACAAAGTATTGTTGATTAGAAGGAAGGAAAATAGAGCTTAACTCATCTAACATTAACCTCAATTGTTTTTGAAGTTCAAGATAGTTCAAGGAATTTCCATAACCCTTTTCTGTGATGATCGTGACTGTCAGCCGTCTGTCGTCTTTATAGTCATAGTCAGAAAAGGGCCTGCTCCCTTCTGTTCTAAAGCAGTGTGTGACATTTTAAGGCATTGTTTTATTTTCCAAATTTTATTTTTATCAGCCCAGTTGGCTTTGATGGTTTTCGCATCTCCCTGGACCACCTTCACTGCTTGTTCATTGTCCGGATGCACTTTTACTGGTTTTCCATAAAATTAGGAGGGTACGGCACAGTTATCTGTGTTTTCCTCCCACAGACAACTCAAAAGGACTGATAGTTAAATAAAAGTCAACCAGGGTAAATAAACACAAGAGGAGAATCATTCAGGTTCAAATTTACCCTATGAAGCATTGATCATGTTCCGGGAACTATTAGATACCTTAAAATATATTTTCTCATTTCATCTTCCCACCAGTCCTTCAAGGAAAGCCAGAACTTCCCCATGTTACTGCAGAGAAATGGAGAATTAATGGAGAATTTGCCCAGGGTGACCCTATGGGTGACCAGTACAGATCACCTTTGTCCCCAGGGCTCCCCTTAGACTCCTGTGCTTTTCATGTGATGTTAGAGTCCCTGGGTTTTGGACAAGAGCATTCCTATGAGAAGCTTTTGTATGCTCCCCTAAGTTTTCCACTGCCCTCCCCATGTTTGCCCTGGGGGAGACCCTGGGGTACTTAGACTTCCCCACTTGTTTAAGAGCACAGCACTAAGACAGCTATCTTTCTGGAACAGCCTACATAAAAGGTTTGAGCCACACTGAATCTGGGTTACTGGAGGCAGAGATGATGACTAAGGCATCAGAAAGCTGGCCTGGGGTGGAAGCCCACCCAGAGCGTGGGCTAGCCTGAGTATCCTGTTTACCCTGGCCAAGTTAGTCATCCAGCTAATGCCTCAGCCTCCGCCATCTGTGGGCAGTTATGTCAGAGAATCTATCTCCTTGTCTTTGAAGACAAAGGGAATGAATTATCATTCCTCTCCTCCTGCTCACGATTGCTACTGAACGAAAGCATCAGGGCTGGGAAGAAATACAGTGTTTTCCCAGTTGTTCCCTTTGAAGAATCAATTCATGATGAGCTCTAGGTGTCAGAGCCTAGCCTTCGCTCAGGCACACTGTTCCTATGTGTATCCCTTCATGTGTTTCTAATTCAAAGTTTCTGGCCGAGGGTTTTTGTTAAGTCCTATGACAAGGCGGATTTGCATTTTCATTGATACTTTTATGAAGGTGTTTTTAGATTGGCTGAAGTTATTCGAAGCCCAAAGGCAAGAAGGAACCAGTGACCTGTTAAGCCCTCAGAAAGGAAAACATCTTCAATTGAATTCTAGTTCCTGAGATCCATATCGGAAGGGATATACCATAGGAAAAGATACTCATAGTATCCATTTTTGTGGACAGTAAGAGAAAAAATTCTTTACATTCTTTTCTTTCTTGAACAACATTTTAGACACACATAAAACTGAACAGAAAAATGTGAGAATCAGCCAATTATTCTAGCCACTACTATTCATACTAATTGAAGCAAATGATTAAACTATGCATCTGTTAAAAACATTAAGAATTCAAAACATGTCCTAATATCACTGTCTTCCTGCCTACCGAGATTTATGCTCCAAGATGATCACCTCTGTGTAAACCCACGTTCAGTGTTCTCAGCTCTGCTAAGAGGAAAGTAATGTCTCATCCTCCAGACTGTGTGGTCTGGTGCATGAACCGACTGTCACCTAGTCAGTGAAGCAGAGTAACCTGCACACTTTCATTCACATCTTGGGGAATGGTTGTTACATCACTACTTTTTTTTTTTTAATTGAAATGTCCACAATGATGAACTCTACATTGGAGTCTGTTACTGATTATTAAGTGCAACTCCATGCATAAATATTAATAGAATCCTCTTTTTAAAGATGAGAAACTGAAGCCCAGGAAGGTTCTGTAACTTGAGTAGAGACACATATTTATATGTAGTGAAACCGAGCAGAACCCTGTGGGGTCCCTGAGCAAAGAAGCTTTTCTGCCCCCTGTTTCGTGTTTGTAAGGAACAGACTCCATGACCCATGACATGAGTCCCAAAAGGCACATTCTCATAGTTGCTAATCAGATAATTGAGAAGATAAACAGGTGTGGGAAGAGCAACCAAGAATCAATAGTGCAGACTTGGGTCAGGGTCCTGGTTCCTCCTCAAGGATATACACAACAATATCTTTGAGTTCTTGTGTGGAGCTATAACCCTCACAAACTGGAGAATGTTCCAGAGAGAAAGTCACAATTTGATAACCTTGAACCTCATCAAGAACCCTCCTGAGGCCAGATGAAAGGAGTGTAGGCCCCGCACACACCCTGATTTATCATCTTAGCAGCAGCTCCATCCTTAAACCATTGCTATAAAATTCTTCACCAAATCCTCCGGGGTTTAAACAAACAGTTTTCAAAGGCAGGAGCCTGCTGTGTTTCCCTTTGCCTGGAAAAGTGATAAAGCTTTTTTTTTTTTTTCTACTTCACCCAAACTGTTTCTGAGATTCCCTTCGGCAAGGGGTTACAGAGGCCAGTTTCCAGCATGAGTATTGAAGTCAGAATTGGGAGGCGGGTGCCTGCTTCCAGAGCTGGCCCTTTAAAACCTCTCATTCCCATTCCTCCACACCACCGAGCACAGTGCTAGGTGTGGAGTGACTTCAGACAGACATTTCAAACTTACGAAATATCCATTTCTGTTGAGCATTGGGGGTTTATTTTATAACTCCAGACCATTCTAATCAGAAATATGTAACTTAAAATTCTACTGCCAACAACAAACAGGACATCATTCTGATTTTGGTCTCACATCGAAAGGACAGTGCCCCAAGCCTACAGGAATGAGGCACTTAGTCAAGGAAAGCATCACAGTGTCTTAGATGGAATACCCTCTTTAGTGGCAATAGATATGAGAAATGAACCTTTTGAAACCATCTGAAGGAAAAAAGGGTCTGTTGCCCTGATTCTTAGTGATAAAACCCTGCCATAAAATTGCCATTACACTGTCGCTGGTTCTGACAACTTGTGATGAAGGAAACCTATAACATGCATTCAAATAAGTTTCTGAAGGACAAAAGTAGGAAAAGCAAAGGAAGTGAGACGACTTACTAGTTTCTCGGGTAAGGTGAACGTTCTGCGTGGAAGACAGTTTCAGTTAGCAGTGACCTTGAGATCATCATGGACTTGACCAAGACAGCAATCTGTCAAGACCATTGATGATGATTTTGGTCCCAAGAAATCACAAGGTGGGTAAAAGGCGGGATCACTGCCCTCAGGGAATTCACCCTGATTTGGTGCCTCCAGTCATCCTCATGTGTGTTTGTGTCCACCTCTGATGCAACCTGTCTTCCAGCATATCTGTGCCTAAAGACTGCCCTCTGCCTGGGTCACTCATGTTCCTGCAAACTGTCCTCAGACGAGCTTGAATCTGTTTAAACGCAAAGCTGATCACAGTCTGATCCCTACTCTATAAACATATGAGCCTCCCTTTTGCCTGTGGGAGAAAAACTGTTCTTCGTGGGCATCATCTGCTTTTTCCACTCCAGGTCTCACACTTCTGAGGCACCACAATTCCCATACTTGCTGGTCTTTGCTTCTATTCTTATGCTTATTCCATAGTTACAGATAACTCAACCTAGAACTTCTTTTGTTTAATTTTTTTTCTTAGCTTCTTTTTCCCTAGTATTTAACATACTGCACTTATCAAAAAATGATAGTGAACTCTCCTATGTGCCAGACTATTTTAAAAACAGCTTCATGTTTATTCGTTTCTTAATTCTCACCAAAAACATATGAGATCGCTGTAATTTTTTAATTTATTTTATTGAGCTATAGTTGATTTACAATGTGTTAATTTCTGTTATACAGCAAAGGGATTCATATATATGTATATATATATTCATTTTCATATTCTTTTACATTATGGTTTATTGCAGGAAGTTGAATACAGTAGGACATTGTTGTTTATCCGTCTTATATAGATACAATAGTTTGCATCTGCTAATCTCAAACTTCCAGTCCATCCTTCCCGCACCCCCCATCCCCCTTGGCAACCACAAGCCTGTTCTCTGTGTCTGTGAGTCTGTTTCTGTTTCATAGATATGTCCATTTGTGTCATATTTTGGATTCCACGTAAAAGTTATATCCTGTGGCATTTGTCTTTGTCTGAGATGGGTGTATTAACCAGTATTTGCTGGGCTTCCCTGGTGGCTCAGACAGTAAAGAATCTGCCTGCAATGTGGGAGACCTGGGTTTGATCCCTGGATCTGAAAGATCTCCTGGAGAAAGGAATGACTATCGACTGCAGCATTCTTGCCTAGAGAATTCCATGGACAGAGGAACCTGGCAGGCTACGTGGGGTTGCAAAGAGACGGACATACTGAGTAACTAGCACTTTCATAGGGAAACAGTAAGAACAGAGAGGCTATTGGCCTAAGATTACTCACGTGGTCATTAGCAGAGCTGGGTCTTGAACTTGGCAAGTCTATCTCAAATCCCTGCATTCAGCCATCACGCTGTCTCTAACAGAAAGTGTTCAACCAGTACCGAAGGCCATGAATATGCCCAGGCACAATCCAAATGCTAAAGTCAGAAGTACAAGCTAACATCTTTTTTTTTTTTTCTCTCCAAAAAGCTGTTATTAATTCAATAGAGAATTTTATCACTAATGGTGTCTTAAAATGAAGATAATACTAAATAATTTTTTTGGCTAAATAAAGAAGTCTTTTCCTCTCTCCTCTGCTTTACTTGCCACCACAGGTTACATCACCAGGGGAAGTCTCATCCTCCCCAAAACTTTCCAGGACAAATCCTTAACCTCACTGCACCCAAATTAATGATTACATCCTCTAATTTTGTTGATGTACCCTCCCTATAAACTCTTCAATGGAAGAAATTGTGCTTTCCACCCCTTTCCCATCTCACCATGGCAGCACTTAACACTGAGTGGGTGCAGTTCCGTGTTTAACACATCTTGTAATAGCTGGTAAGTGAAATTAACAAAAGTATGAAGTAGCCAAATGCAGTTACAAAAGTATGAAGTAGCCAAATGCAGTTACACCCATGATAAATCTTCATGGAAGGAAAATATGAATGAAGCTCAGCTCTTGATACAATGAGAGACTAGAACCATGTGGAGATCATTTTCTGGCTTGGCTGTCAGTCAGAGTTGGGAAGCTTATAAATGAAAGAGCTAAATTATGGAAGACAGAAGTCAAGCTGTACTAATGTCTAAGTTCATACCTATGTGAAATTATTCAGATAATTTTATGTATTTGATGAGCTAAAAAAAAAAAACAAACAAACAAGTAAACACTTTCCAAACTGGAATCAATGCAGAATCTTCCTTTTAATAAATCCTATGGTAATACTCATGCCAATATTACAAGGTTATTTCTAAACCTGGCAAACAGCCCATATTCATTGCTTGACTGGTTTAAACAGAGTTAATTCCTTATGATAGAAAAATCTTATGTAACAGTTGGTTCCCAAGACTCTATTTAATAGCCAATCTGTTATATCCAAGATGTCATCATTTTGGAAAATAACTTTTATGAGAGTATCTTCTTCATGACATCAAAGTATGATGTCAAATGAAATTCTTTGCTTTTTTTATTTTTAGATTTTAAAGTTTGTGTGTTACCATTTAAAATGTGTATGTGTGTGAAAGGATGTGGTTTTAACTGCTGACTGTTGCTGCCTGTGTGAAAGAACTTTTGAGTCACTGATCTAAATAAAATGCGATATGAAGGATCTCTCTTTTATGAAGATTCATATGTAAAGTAATTTTACGAAATGACAATTCCCTTTACGTTTCATGTGCTTTGGGAAATTAATTTTAATGTGAAAACTTAGACTTCGACTCTGAGTTAATATCTTAAAAAATAAAGAAACAGCCATGGAATGAACCAGACATACCGCTTCATGATTTTTTGTCTTATCTAACACCAATTCGTTACTTTAAAACCAGCAAGTAGGGAACTATAATCAATATTTTTAATAACCTATAAGGGGAAAGAATGTGAAAAAGAATATATATAGATATAAATATAGATATTTATGAATGTATAACTGAATAACTTCATTATACACCTGAAATTAACACAACATTGTAGATCAATTATACTTAACTAAAAAAAAATTAAAGCATACAGGCTGAGATTCTATTCTTATAATAAATTAATTCATAACACTGTAATGAAAAAACTTCCTTGATGAGGTTAGATAAAATATAATTACTCTAAGTTCATAAAAATGAATTCTGTTTGTTATGACCTAAAAATCTTGTTTATCATTGAAGAAGAGAATGGCAGCGCACTGTATCTTATATTTCTGAAACTGGGAGGGAGCTTTCATTAGTAATGTAATTTTGAAAGCTTTTAACATGTTTTACAGTGTACCAAATGCTAGGGCAGGATACTAATTATTACAGAGCATTGCGTTACTATGGTAAGTACCCACAATTGATAGAAGTTAACTTCCTCAGTTTCCATAGCTGCAAAGCTAAAAGTTTACCTGGTTGATTTCAAGATTCTTTTTCCAACATTTGCTGATTCCCAATGTCCAATTTGCCTATTTTTTACTAGGAAAGAAAAAAATATCTATTCTCATAGTCTTTCTTTTGGGGAGAAAATTGCATCTTCAAAAATCTTTTTTTTTTTTTTCTTTAAAAGGAAACAACCTGTGTCCACAAAGATTCTACTTAGCTGAACATCACATCAGAGTAGTCATGATTTGTTAGAGACTTGCCGACCTGGGCCTTAAAGACTTTTCTGACCAGAGGCAGAGTATACATCACTCTAAAATTTTCAGATGTTTACAACAAAAATTTACTGGGGGGCAGGGGGAAAGAATATGCAATCTAAAAAGAGAAGGAAGGAAAAAAAGCTACCAAAGGAAAAGATAAAGTATCTTATAATCAAAATTTCAGTGTCTTTTAAAAAATCTATTATACAAATTATTCTTCAAGTGTTGAACAATTTAGGACTTTTACACAGCCTTTGGTCATTATCTTTTAATATACATATGAGTTACAAAGTGACAGAGCCACTGTCTGTTTTGGCTTCTGCTGGTGGTTCTGCAGTAACAAGCCTGTCTGTGGTGTTTGAACTCCGTGGAGCAGTATAAAAGGATATTGATTGATGGTTCAGTCTGTTCTTCTATACATATGCAAATTATGTTTGTATTAATATTATCTAGACTAAAAAGGGAGCACTTCCTTTATCAGTATTTCATAATAATGAATATTAATATTGCTAGATTTAAATGTAAATTAAAAGTACTGCAATTATTAAAGCTTATCTCCTGACATTCTGCTATGGATTTGTTCTTTGCCTTTTTCTGAATCTAATATTGTGTGATTATTCACATTGATAGCACCAGGAGGCACTGTATCTGTTACTATGGAGACTATTGGTCATATTTTGAAAGAAAAAGCAACCATTGTATGCGTAAATTTAAATATTACTACCCAACTTTTAAAAACTGTAGAAAATTAGACATCACATTTTAAATATTATTTAAAGTCATATGCTCCCTATTTTTCTTCTCAAGGAAAATGTGGTTAGTTGGAATAATATACATAGCTGAATTTTTAAGAATAAACTACAACTTTTCCTTTAAAAATATTTACACATAATTAGGCTGTAAAGACAGTCTGATCTGGCTCTAATCATAGCTCTGTCACTTACTGGATGTTTATTACCCTTTATAACGTAAAAAATCATAAAGAGGATTTGGACTACATCAAGGATAAATTTGATTTGAGGATGCTGACCAAAATCATTTTTAGGATGAGTAGACAGAGAAATAAATTCACTTTCAAGTGCCATGCTTAACATCCTAGAAAGATACCCTTTTCCAGGTCATGAATCATAATACTGTATTGATACAGAGATATTCTGGGCTTGTATTTTCAGTATTTTAGTTCCTCCTTCTTTCAACATACATTGACTATGTGTATCAGGCACTGTGCTAGATTCTGGAAGACCTAGCTAAGATGAAGCCCCAAGAACTTCTAATATGTAGACTCTGGGTTGAGAAGAACACTTGAGAAAAGGGTCTAAGAAGACCCAAACTTGTGAGGTGTAATAAACACAGATGTTGTCAGGAGAGCTGGGCAAAGTACGTAATATCAGTTGTTAGAGGTAAGGAAGGAGGTAAGGAAGCATCTATAGGAACTGGATAAAGAACACATTGGATTTGGGATCATGGAAGTTATTGCTGATCTTGATAAAAGCAATTCTAGTAGCAAAGCAATACTGTAACTAGAATGGGATGAGCAGAAGAGTTCATTGGAGATTGTTTTTAATTTAAATAATTCATTGTATTTCATCGATGCACAGTTAATTTGTTATTTTAAGCTTATGGTTTGGTTAGTTTTGCCACATGTAGACACCAATAGGGAAGTGATGGGAAAGACGGCATGAAGACACAGCAAGGAGGCAAGGCTGCCACATGTAAGCCAAAAGAGAGTCCTCAAAAGATGCCAAAAATACCCACGCTTTGACCTCAGACTTCTAATCTCCAAAACTGGGAGAAAATAAACCTTTGCTGTCTAATCCACCCTGGCTGTGGTATTTTTGGCTGTTTACTGGGGTTATGGCAGCCCTAGCAAACTGATACAAGTGTCTGTTCCCCTACCAACTTGGGCTGAGTGTGAGAGTTCTCTCTACAGAAAGATGACTTTTGTCAGAAATATTATTTGAGAACATTAGGCTAACCATTCCATGGTTAACCTTCTTGGTTGCTTAATGGTATTTTTAATAAAGAAAGTGTTTTTATTTGAAGTCTGAGTTGTCGTGTGTTTATTTCAGGGTTTATGAAGTTTTTGTGTTTTTGTTTTGTACTTAGGCACTCAGTCGTGTCCAACTCTTTGCAACTCCATGAACTGTAGCTCGCCAGACTCCTCTGTCCATGGCGATTCTCCAGGGAAGAATCCTGGAGTGGGTTGCCATGCCCTCCCCCAGGGATCTTTCCAACCCAGGGCTAGAACTCAGGCATCCCACATTGCAGGCAGATTCTTTACCATCTGAGTCACCAGGGAAGTCCCTTTGAAGTTTTTACATCTTATCAAAGAAATCTTTGCCTACTCAAATTTATACAACTTTCTCCTGTGTTTTCTTCTGGAATTTTTATCGTTTAAGCTTTTGTCTAGGATCCATTTCAACTTAACATTTGGGTTTGGAGGAAAGTGGAAAAGTATTACATTTTTCTCCTACTTTGAATACCTAATTGTTCCAAAACTGCTGAAAAGACTCTACTTTCCCCATTGAATTAACTTGGCACCTTTATGGATAATCGATTGAGCATGTGTGTGTTAGTCCACATCTGAACCCTTCATTCAGGTCCCTGGATCTGTATTTCTAGTTTTCTGTCTCTACAGTGCCATCCAAACTATTGTAGCTTCATAGTGAGCCTTGAAATCAAGAAACCTAAATCCTCCAGGTTTGTTCTTTTTCTTTTTTAGATTGCTTTGACTATAGGTAAACAATCAGCCATTCAAATTCTACCAAAAAACGTGCTGGAATTTTTATTAGGATTACTTTAAATCTACAGATAAATTTGGGAGGATCTGACCTCCTATGGTTTTTCCGGTGGTCATGTATGGATGTGAAAGTTGGACTGTGGAGAAAGCTGAGCGCCGAAGAATTGATGCTTTTGAACTGTGGTGTTAAAGAAGACTCTTGAGAGTCCCTTGGACTGCAAGGAGATGCAACCAGTCCATTCTGAAGGAGATCAGCCCTGGGTGTTCTTTGGAAGGAATGATGCTAAAGCTGAAACTCCAATACTTTGGCCACCTCATACAAAGAGTTGACTCATTGGAAAAGACTCTGATGCTGGGAGGGATTGAGGGCAAGAGGAAAAGGGGACGCCAGAGGATGAGATGGCTGGATGGCATCACTGACTCGATGGATGTGAGTTTGAGTGAACTCCAGGAGTTGGTGATGGACAAGGAGGCCTGGCATGCTGCGATTCATGGGGTCGCAAAGAGTCGGATACAACTGAGCGACTGAACTGAACTGAACCGACCTCCTAATAATATCAAGTCTCTATCAGTATCAATAGGTGAGCATATTCTGTGCCATGTCCCTCCATTTATTTGATATTTGGTTACTTTCACCAATGGTTGGTAGTTTTCAGGATACAGATTTTTACCTATTTTGAGAAATTCATAAGCTAATTTTTTTTTTGCTTTTGAATGATACTATAAATGAGATTGTGGGGTTTTTTTTTTTTTTTACTTCTTTTTCTAATTGTGTGTTCCTAGCAAGTAGAAATAGTATCAATTTTTGTATACTGATCTTGTTGATTTACCTAAATTGACTTCCTAATTCTAATAGATCTTTCACAGATTCCTTATAATTTTCTATGTACATACTCACATCATCTTATTATGGATTGAACATCTCCCCTTGAATCATATGTTGAAGTTCTAATGCCTAGCACCTGTGAATATGACCTT
The DNA here is from genome assembly GCA_006408695.1 of Aepyceros melampus. Lineage (NCBI taxonomy): Eukaryota > Metazoa > Chordata > Mammalia > Artiodactyla > Bovidae > Aepyceros > Aepyceros melampus. The sequence goes on from SJXQ01002867.1 coordinate 82,179, forward strand.
GTTTAAAGGTAGGGTCTTTGAAGATTTTATTATTTTAAGACGAAGTCCAGGGAGGGACCTTAACTCAGTAGGACTGATATCTTTATAGGAAGATGGCCATGCACAGATATAGACACACAAGAAGAACATCCTCTGAAGATTAGGACAGATTATGGTGTTAAACAGCTGCAAGGCAAGGAATGCTGGAGATCGGCAGACTACCCCAGAAGACAGGAAGAGACAGACAAAGATCCTCTCTCTAGAAGTTTCAAGGAGGATCATGGCCAGTAGGTTGATTTTAGACTTCAGCTCCCAGAAATTACCTTGTGGTATTTGTTATGGCAGCGCGAAGAAACTGAAAGTAAAGATGGCTTTCCTTCTTTCTTTCCAGCCTCTATGTCATTCATTTCTTTTTGCCACTGCATTGCAGTAGCTAGTCTTTTCGATAAGACTCGGATTAGAGGTGAGGAGCATGAGCACCCGCGGCTCCATCCCAATCCCAGAGAATCATGCATCTAGATTTTCACCCCATATCTGATGTTGGCTGTGGGTTTTTAGCAGGTTGACAAAGTTTTCTTCTAATTCAGGTGACTTAGTTGTACTTAGTCAAATTCAGTTTGCTGGTACTGAATTTATAAAAGATTTTTGTGTCTATAGTCTGTAGTTTTCTTTATTGGGAATGTATTTTTCTGAATTTGGTTTCAGTGTAACACTGACCTCATAAAATGGTTTAACTGGATTAATGTTTACATTAAATGGTTACATTTGAGATGAATGTATGTTTTGCAGTTATTAAAATGATTGACAGTATTATCAGTCCCTCTATATTCTTGTTTATTTTCTTGTCTAGTTCTTCTAGTAAAAGCTCACTGTATCTGGGGACTATATTTGGTTCCACAAACCTTTCTACTAGATTCTTTCCATCAGAAGTTGTGGTCAGGCATCAACTTGAAGAAGTGGCAATGGGATGCTATGCCATAGTGGTCTAGATGTTACTCCATCCTCAGTCCAGCCTTCCCAGGGCTGACCTCTAACTCCCAGCACCTGTACCTTTTGACTGAGTGCTTTCTTGGTGGTCAGAACTGCATGAGGCCAGAAGTACCAAGGAATCAATCTCCACAGTTGTTCCTTAACCAATTGCTTATGGAAGCTGTTGTATAAACATCCTAGCTCCTTGGCCCCTCAAGTGGATCAATGCTGAGGTCAGGCCTCCTTGGCTGCTAGAATTCCCAAAGGATTAAGTTCCGCTTACACAATATAATCTGCTTGTAAAATGTTCTGATTTGGCTTAACTTTCCTATTTCCCTATTGATGTTGGTTGGAATCACTTGTTAAACTTACTGCACGCTATGCTTTGTCTCAGGGTTTGCTTCTAGGGGATGGTAAACTACGAGAATAAATTCATGGCTGTAGAAAGAGCATCATAGTCTGACTCAGACCCCTGGACCCCTAAATCTTCACCAGTGCACTAGGCCCCCAGATCTTTTTTAAGCTTTACGTGATAGCACACAAGTGTCTTATTGGGGCATCCAGAGAACCTGCCAATTTCTGCTCACCAGATCAGATGGATCAGTGCCATGATCTCATATAACAAAGCACTCTGTATTACTGGTGTCTAATACAAAATGAACCTGTGTCCTGAGTCCTCTATCAAGCGGCTATTCAAAGGATTTAACCATTTGTACAGCACCTAGATATTGGCCATGATGCTGGAGCTGATTGGTGGAAGTTTCATGCTGGACCAGGGGTAAATCTTCTTGCTGGATTTTGGAAAGGCTCAGGGGTCCCAGAGAAGCAGAGGGTCGACCAGGACATTTGAGGTTTGGGCTCCAAATGGGGGGAGGGGAGGAACAGAGGGACAAAGCTTCATATGTTCCACATGAGCTTCATGCGTAAAGCAAGACTGTTTCAGTCTCATTTTTTTTTAAATTAATTGTTACTGGAGTATAATTGATTTACAATGATGTGTTAGCTTCAGGTATACAGCAAAATGAATCAGTTACACATATACATATATCCACTCTTTTTCAGATCATTTTACCATATAGACCATTACAGAGTATTGAGTAGATTTCCCTGTGCTATACAGTAAGTCCTTATGAGTTATCTATCTATAGACTAGTAGTGTGTCTACGTCAATATACATATTGACATATATGTATATTGTGTATAAGTGTGCATATATGGCATAATATATAATATGTGTATATATCAATAGTATATATACTATTGATATATACTATATATAATTAGTGTGTATATGTCAATTCCAATCTCCTAATTTAGTCTCATGTCTTTTGAAGCCACTTTGAAATGAGACTTTTGTCATTTGTAGAATAAATCCTCATAGCTGGTTTATCACCCAAGCTGGAGTCTAAGAAATCATCCTGGATTCTCCTTCCTCCCTCATAGCAGAGGATGATCTTTGAAATAGTCTTCAATTCAGGCCCCTCTCCCAGTCTTACTATTATTGTTCTATTTAAGGCCTTCATGACTTTCACTCGAGCTATTTTAGCTGCTTTGTAATTGGCCTTACTCTTTCTGGTCTCCTCTTTCTTAGATTCAGACTTCTTTCCAAATAGGACGATGTCATGCCATCCCCATTCTCAATGGTCATCAGCTGTTTTTCATCATGGCAGATGACATGGCCTGACCTCCAGGACCTTGCTGTCCATTTCTTGTCCTTCATCTCTCCACTCTGCTGCTTTCCCTCCTGCACATCAGGTTCTTTCCTGCCCTCGTACTTTTGCTTACCATGTTCTCCTCTCCTTTTCCTTCCTAATATCCATGTACCCGTGAGATCACAGCTCTGACATAATTGCCCCCTGGAAACCTTCTGGAAATCTCCATACTGAGTTGCGTGTCTCTCCCCTGGGATCCTGGGTCGGGTGGGCATCTCTATCACTCTGCTGACTGCATTAGGTTATAAGTATTAACTCAGGGGGGTTCATCACCCATCCCACTCCCCAGATTTTTGAGACAAGAGTTGAGTCACAAAATCAGGTGCACAGCAGATGTTCATTAAACATCTACTAAATAAATAAATGCCTACACACCTGACATAATACCCAAATATAACATGCTTTGAAAGTAAATTTTGAGCATGTCAGCCCTACTGGTTTCTATGATGAATATCCAAAGATCCATTTAAGCACAACAAAATACTTTGGGATAGATTATTATTAAAACAAAATGAGCCACATAAATGACAGATATATTTATCTTAGAAGCATAAATGAAAAAATAAATTATTGTGATATAAAACTACTAGAAAAGCATTTCTTGACATTGGAGTCTCACATGCTTTACTGCTTTCTTCACCTCCATGCAGCCAATGTGAAAATTTCCAAGAATGATTTTGATCAAATTGCAATAATTTTTCAATACTTGATAGGCTCCACTCACATGAAAATTTAAAAAACATGTTTTATTGGTGGCTTATGGCAGCGAGTCAAGTGTTATTAATAGGCTGAGCCCTGTGAATGTATCCAAAGTCTAATAAACTCCCAGTAGGAAATGTATCTAATTTTCAGCATGAGCCTGTTACCAGATACATGATCATGTACAGAAAACAACATTATTTGATTTTTTGATAGTAAAAACATTTTGTTAAAAAATATATACTAATAAACCCATAAAAACAACATTTTATTCTTAATTGTTAATTTAAAATGATTATTATTCATTAGATATATATTAAGAGATAAGAATGCAGTGAATTCATATTTTTAAAGTGTGATCTTTAAATTATCTTCCCTACCTGTTCCTTTTCCTCAATACAAAGGTATGTAAAATACAAGGTATTGCAAATATCATATAATAAAATGGATAGACCAAATGTAATTCTCTTGTTAAGTATTTTGCTGAGCTGGTTCCTAATCAAGAGTTTTATCAAAGTGAAAATATGTATTAATGTATGTCAGCCACTAGAGGGATCATATTCCTGAGAGGATAATTTTGTGTTGGAGGGTCCATCAGACTTTAGCAAGCACCTCTGAGTGCCTACAATGTGGGTAACCCTACACCAAATGGAGAAAATGTCTTTTCTCCTGTGCTGAGTCTGGCTGGCGAACACACTCATCCCTACATTTTTATAATAAAGCATAGAAGTTTTATAAGAGAGAAACTATACAGAATTTCAGGAACACAGATGATGAGCTGATCAAATGAATTCTGGAATCAAATTCTAGAGAGCCAACATGATTCTGTCTCAAACAAGGACCTCAATTCTTGATTTAAGTTGCAACAGTAAATGCTGTATCTTCCAGTAAACTTTAGTTTTCACCATCCTCCTGAGTGTCTCATTGTTGCCAAATGTGTGCAAGGTTCTGAGGACCCACCAGCGACCAAAACTCTGCTCTCCCTGAGCATGAGAGCAGTGGGGACTGCACACCAGGGCACAAGATAATTAGCACAAGGTACCAGAGAGCAGCCGTCTGCAGAGCACACAGAGACTCAGCCTGGACTGGGAGGCAGAGATGCTCATCCAGTGGGAGGTGCCTCAGAGCAGAGTTAGTATAGGAGATACTCAGGTGAATGTGGAGTGGGAGAACATTCTCATTAGAAAAAAAAAAAAGGATCTAGAAGCTAGAGGGAGCCTGGTTTATAGGGAATTGGAACAAAAGCATGCAGTTTTATAGGCCCTTGAAGACTAAGGGGAGGGGTTAAAACCAAGGAGTACAAAATGAAGCAGAACAAAGAGTTTTGCCAAAAGAATGCACTGGTCATAGCAAATACCCACTTCCAACAACACAAGAGAAGACTCTACACATGGACATAACCAGATGGTCAATACTGAAATCAGACTGATTATATTCTTTGCAGCCAGAGATGGAGAAGCTCTATAGAGTCAGCAAAAACAAGTTCAGGAGCTTACTGTGGCTCAGATCATGAACTCCTTACTGCCAAATTCAGACTTAAAATTGAAGAAAGTAGGGAAAACCAGTAGACCACTCAGGTATAACCTAAATCAAATCCCTTACAATTATACAGTGGAAGTGATAAACATTCAAGGGATTTGATCTGATAGAATGCCTGAAGAACTATGGATGGAGGTTCATGACATTGTTCAGGAGGCAGTGATCAAGACCATCCCCAAGAAAAATAAATGCAAAAAGGCAAACATTTGTCTGAGGAAGCCTTACAAATAGCTGAGTAAAGAAGAGAAGTGAAAGGCAAGGAGAAAAAGAAAGATACACCCATTTAAATGAAGAGTTCCAAAGAATAGCAAAGAGAGATAAGAAAGACTTCCTCAGTGATCAATGAAAAGAAACAGAGGAAAACAATAGAATGGGAAAGACTAGAAATCTCTTCAAGAAAATTAGAGATACCAATGGAATATTTCATGCAAAGGTGGGCTCAGTAAAGGACAGAAATGGTATGGACCTAACAGAAGCAGAAGATATTAAGAAGAGGTGGCAAGAATACACAGAAGAACTATACAAAAAAGATCTTAATGACCCAGATAACCATTGTGGTGTGATCACTCACCTAGAGCCAGACATCCTGGAATACGAACTCAAGTGGGCCTTAGAAAGCATCACTATGAACAAAGCTAGTGGAGGTGATGGAATTCCAGTGGAGCTATTTCAAATCCTAAAAGATGATGCTGTGAAAGTACTGCACTTAATATGCCAGCAAATTTGGAAAACTCAGCAGTAGCCACAGGACTGGAAAAGGTCAGTTTTCATTCCAATCCCAAAGAAAGGCAATGCCAAAGAATGCTCAAACTATTGCATAATTGCACTCATCTCACATGCTAGTAAAGTAATGCTCAAAATTCTCCAAGACAGGATAAAATAATATGTGAAATGTAAACTTCCTGACGTTCAAGCTGGATTTAGAAAAGACAGAGGAACCAAAGATTGCCAACATCTGTTGGATCATTGAAAAAGCAAGAGAGTTCCAGAAAAACATCTACTTCTGCTTTATTGACTACACCAAAGCCTTTGACCGTGTGGATCACAACAAACTGTAGAAAATTCTTCAAGAGATGGGAATATCAGACCACTTTGACTGCCTCCTGAGAAATGTGTGTGCGGGTTAAGAAGCAACAGTTAAAACCAGACATGGAACAATGGACTGGTTCCAAAAAGGGGTATGACAAAGCTGTATATTGTCACCGTGCTTATTTAGCTTATATGCAGAGTACATCATGCGAAATGCCAGGTTGGAGGAAGAACGCTTCTCAGAAACAAGATGTTGAGGAAATATCAATTATCTCAGATATGTAGATGACACCACCCTTATGGAAGAAAGCAAAGAAGACTAAAGATCCTGTTGGTGAAAGTGAAAGAGGAGAGTGAAAAATTTGGCTTAAAACTCAACATGCAGAAAACTAAGATCATGGCATCCGGTCCCATCACTTCAGAGCAAATATAATTTATTTTGGGTGGCTCTAAAATCACTTCAGGTGGTGACTGCAGCCATGAAATTAGAAGATACTTGTTCCTTGGAAGAAAAGATATGACAATCTACACAGCATATTCAAATGAAGAGACATTACTTTGCCAACAAAGGTCCGTCTAGTCAAAGCTATGGTTTTTTTCAGTAGTCATGTATGGATGTGAGAGTTGGACTATAAAGAAAGCTGAGCGCCGAATAACTGATGCTTTTGAACTGTGATGTTGGAGAAGACTCTTGTGAGTCTCTTGGACTGCAAGGAGAATCACCCAGTCAATCCTAAAGGAAATCAGTCCTGAATATTCATTGGAAGGACTGATGGTGAAACTGAAACTCAAATACTTTGGCCACCTGATGCAAAGGACTGACTCATTGGAAAAGACCTTGATGCTGGGAAAGACTGAAGGCAGGAGGAGAAGGGGATGACAGAGGGTGAGATGGTTGGATGACATCACTGACTCAAAGGACATGAGTTTAAGTAAGCTCCAGGAGTTGGTGATGGACAGGGAAGGCTGGCGTGCTACAGTCCATGGGGTCTCAAAGAGTCAGACACAACTGAGCTACTGAACTGAAACCTGAGGATGGGGAAGTGAACTCCAAAGTTACACTTTGTTCTGGGGTGGAAAAAAGGAAGAGATGTATTGATTCCAATGACCTCTGGTAAGATATTGCAGCTACAACAAAGACGGCCAGTAGATATTTGGGATCATACAATGTTCACGGATAGCTGGAAGTTTTGAGAGTTTCAGTTTCTCCCATGTTATTCCCAGCTTCATTTCCAGACACAGGGCTTCTAGTCTAGTTTGTTAGTTGGTCAGTCTGTCTGACTCTTTGCAACACCATGGACTGTAGTCAGCCAGGCTCCTCTGTCCATGAAATTCTCCAGGCAAAAATGCTGGAGTGGGTAGCCATTGCCTTCTCCAGGGGATCTTCCCTACCCAAGGATTGAATCTGGCTTTCCTGCACTCCTGGCAGATTCTTTACTGCTGAGCCACCATGGAAGCCCTGGTCTAGAGGTTTCAGAGCAAGTCCTGTCATGATGCCCCCATCAGTCCCTCCTCATCCCTCAAATCCTCTGAAACACAGCTCAAGCATCCATCCTTCCTTCTTCCCTACCTCATCCTCTTAGTGTGGATGAGGAGGACCAGAAAGAAGAAGGAGAGGAGGAGAGAGAGAAGGAGGAGGAGAAAGAGTCTGAGAATTTCAAAATCATCTAGTCTCCAGATGGACTATTTAAGAGAAAATCAGATCTTAAGTGTTCAGCTTAACTGCTGTCTAGAACATCTTCTACAGTATACTGGTTCCAGTACATGCTAAACCAGTGTCCATCTCTCTCCCTTCAACTTCAGCCTGTTTTTTAAAATACCCTTTCAAGATAGGACAAATGGAATATTTCCTGCTATATCAGTAAACAAGGATGTTCCAGTCGCCAGTGATTGCTCACCACAATGGTGAGCTGGTGAGCCCTGAGGAAACTCAGGATGAGAAAAACACAAGATATAGGGCCCAGATAGCCGAGGTGCACACCAAAGCAATGATTTCATTGAGCCCAGTCTCTTGCGTCTTCCCATACACAGAAAAGCACTAAATTACTTAACTTGGAATAGCTGGTGTTAGTTTAATTAAAAATGATCTTTTGATGTTCAGATTACCTGCTCTTTATTGAAAAAGTCCTATATAACCTATATTCCTCACCCCACCCCCTTGCCTCCTTGGAGCAGTTCTCTCAGGGTTACTTGAGATGCTACCTCCCAGGCTTGAGTCCTAAAAATTCCCACCAAATGAAATACAACTCTCAACTTTTAAGTTGGGCATATTTCTTTAAGTTGACAAATACTACTATTCCCTTCCCTCCCGTGTTTTTGTCCCAGGCTGCCAGTGGATAAAGAGTGGAGTGTCATTGATGAAGGATATGGTGGAGGAGGAGAAAGACTCCTCCAGCCATGCAGTGACATGGGAGTTAAACTGATGTTCTCAAATAACTAATGCCTAACCCATGGCGTCTTTGAATTCAAAGATGGTAGCAGAGGCAAGCTAGTATATATAGAATGGGCAAACAACATGGTACTACTGTGTAGCACAGGGAACTACATACAATATCCTAGGGTAAACGATAATGGAAAAGAATATGAAAAAGAATGTATATATATATTATCTATACTATATATAGTATGGGCTTTCCTGGAGGCTCAGACAGTAAAATATCTGCCTGCAATGTGGGAGATCTGGGTTCGATCCCTGGGTCAGGAAGTACCCTGGAAAAAGAAATGGCAACGCACTCCAGTACTCTTGCCTGGGAAACTCCATGGATAGTGGAGCCTGGTGGGCTACAGTCCATGGGTTCACAAAGTGTCAGACACAGCTAAGAGACTTTACTTTCTTTCTTTCTTTTGTTTTTTTATTATACATAGTATATATATAACTGACTTTTTTGCTGTACAGAAGAAATTAATGCAACATTGTAAATTAACTATATTTCAATAAAATTTTTAAAAGTTAAACAAAAACAAGCTTGAGTGTTGTAATAGTCATGAAAAGGAGAATTTCTGCAAAAATGTAAATCTGAGAGCTCTGTATTTAACTGAATGACACAATTCGAATCATAATATGGGCCCTTACATCACCATATTTGTACAGAATTCCAAACAGTGATGCCTAGATATCTTTTGACCAGCCTAGACAGCATACTGAAAAGTAGAGACATTATTTGGCCAACAAAGGTCCGTTTAGTCAAAGCTATGGGTTTTCCAGTAGTCATGTATGGATGTGAGAGTTGAACTATAAAGAAAGCTGAATGCCAAATAACTGATGCTTTTGAACTGTGGTGTTGGAGAAGACTCTTGAGTGTCCCTTGGTCTGCAAGGGAACCACCCAGTCAATCCTAAAGGAAATCAGTCCTGAGTATTCATTGGAAGGACTGATGCTGAAACTGAAACTCCAATACTTTGGCCACCTGATGTGAAGAACTGATTTATTAAGACCTTGATGCTGGGAAAGACTGAAGGTGGGAGGAGAAGGGGACGACAGAGGGTGAGATGGTTGGATGGCATCACTGACTCAATGGACACGAGTTTGAGTAAGCTCCAGGAATTGGTGATGGACAGGGAGGCCTGGTGTGCTGTAGTCCATGGAGTCAGAGTCAGACATGACCGAGCAACTGAACTGAACTGTGAAGAATGACCAAGAATGTTCACCATGACAACTGCCAAAGGTTTATAAAATTGTCTGTACCTGATGAGTTGCGAATGGAAATGACTTCCTTTTTCCCACCTCCGCATTACAAAGCTGCCTTTGGGCCCCTCTCTCCTGGTTCTATAACAACTTTCTGGGCAGATGTCTTGGGCTTCCAGTACCTTTCAGGTATTGATACAACATCATTTTTAGTTATTCAAGTGTTGTTCTAATCTCCAAAGGACATTTCTATATCTCAAAGTTGACCACACCATTTCTATACAGTTTTAACTGTGACATGATTTACAATGAGTCACAACTTCAGTCTCAAAGCTTCTCCCAGTTTATGAGCTCTCTCCCGTGGGTCCTGGGAGGCGGCAGGTCACCTCACTCTTGTCTCTTTCAGAGTTGCCTCCTCCAAGACCCCTCGTCACTCCAGGCTGCTGATGCTCCAGGATCAGGAAAGGGCGGAGGAAAGAGATGAAAGGCTACGTTCTCTGGGGAATGGTGCTCCTGCCATAGGCAAGCGGGCCTCCTGTCCTGACAAGCACTTCAGTCCTACTGGAATTGGGAATCCCCTTTCCCACTCCACCCCCTTCTCCAGCACTGCACAGTTTCCTAACTCAACAGTGGATTCTCTGGCTAACATTTTCCTTACATTCCCCAGTCAACTCCAGCCCCAGGAGTATTCACCGAGGAGCAACTGCTGATGTCAATTCTTTCCTGATGAGTCACTCTGGCTGCCTTCCAGACTGCTGCCTCTGGCTTTGGGAAATGTTATACTTCTTTTGCCCACCGAATTCTTTAGGACCAGCCCCTCCCCTGGCAGCTGCAAGCTTTGCTCAGATTCTCAAGCAACTCCAATCCTAGACTCTGACTCTCCCAGGGAAGAATCATAGCAGCCAGCCAACCACCTTTAAATCCCAGGGATCGCAAACTCCCAAGGATGCTGGCACTGTGTATGGAAGCCTGAGTTCCTGCAGCTTCCTGAGTACCCAGCTGGGTACAGAAACATATTTTCTTGTTTCTGAAAAGCTGGCATGCTCTCCATTCACAAAACACTGTTTTGGATCATCCACATTACACCCTCTATCATACTTTGTTCTCAGCTTTGGGACTTGAGCCAAAGCCTCCAAGAGAAAAGCCTCACCTTAATATCCTGCTACACCAGTGAGATTTGCAGCAACCCTACAAGAGGGCACTTAAGGTGGCACCAGAGATTCAATGCACATACACAACCAGGATCTAATTCAGTTCTGAAACTGATGCTGAAAACTTGGCCTCCAGGCACTGATGCTGAATCAAATCTTAGAGACAGAGTTTGGGGTAAAGTAGAAAAGAATAGGTTTATTACTTTGATAGGCAAAGGGGGACATAGTGGGCTGGCACCCTCCAAAAACTATCTGTCCCAATCTGGGAGGTTTGGTGAAGAGGATTATAGCAATGGTTTAAGGATGGAGTTGCTGTTAAGATTAGAGTGTGTGCAGGGCCTACACTCTTTTAATCTGGCCTTAGGGGGTCTCCTGACAAGCTTTGAGGTTATTAAGCAATTCTCTTGGAACATCTTCAATTTGGTGGGGGTTTTCAGTGGCCACAGGACTGGAAAAGGTCAATTTTAATTTTAATCCCCAAAGAAAGGCAATGCCAAAGAATACTCAAGTTCAGTTCAGTCGCGCAGTCGTGACCGACTCTTTGCGACCCCATGAATCGCAGCACGCCAGGCCTCCCTGTCCATCA
>SJXQ01002868.1:0-49067 GCA_006408695.1 Aepyceros melampus
GGAGAAATATCAATAATCTCAGATACATAGATGACACCAACCTTTTGGCAGAAAATGAAGAGGAAGTGAAGAGATTCTTGATGAAAGTGAAAGAGGATAGTGAAAAAGTTGGCTTAAAACTCAACACAAATTAATAAGATCATGGTATCCAGTCCCATCACTCATGGCAAAGAGATGGGGAAACAATGGAAACAGTGAGAGACTATCTTTTTTGGACTCCGAAATCACTACAGATGGTGACTGCAGCCATGAAATTAAAAGATGCTTGCTCCCTAGAAGAAAAGCTATGATCAACCTAGGTAGCATATTAAAAAGCAGAGACATTACTTTACCAACAAAGGTCCATCTAATCAAAAGTACGGTTTTTCCAGTAGTCGTGTATGGATGTGAGAGTTGGACTATAAAGGAAGCTGAGTGCCAAAGAATTGACACTTTTGAACTGTGGTGTTGGAGAAGACTCTTGAGAGTCCCTTGAACTGCAAGGAGATCCAACCAGTCTATCCTAAAGAAAATCAGTCCTGAATATTCATTGGATGGATTGATACTGAAGCTGAAACTCCATTACTTTGGTCACCTGATGAGCAGAACTGACTCATTGGAAAAGACCCTGTTAGTGGGAAAGATTGATGGCAGAAGAAGGCAAGGACAGAGGATGAGATGGTTGGATGGCATCACCCACTCAATGGACGTGAGTTTGTGCAAGCTCCGAAAGTTGATGATGAACAGGGAAGCCTGGCATGCTGCAGTCCATGGGGGTCACAAATAGTCAGACACGACTTAGCGAATGAACTGAACAGATAAGATATGCATTATGTATATTTTTCGTATTGGCCTCATTTAGTTCAAATAAATTTGACAGATTATAGAACTAAATATCTTCTTTAGAAATAGACTATTAATAGTATTAGACTTTGTGTTATTCTTAGAATATAAATAGGAGAAATTTTTAACATTTTTAAAGGACCTAACTTTTAAAATATTTTGAAATCTCAAATGTAGAAAACATTTACTTAATAGCTTTTTAAATTAAAAATATTCATTGTAAATGTTTTAGAAAACTTTGCTAAAATCTCTATATGAGATGATAGATGTTCACTAAACTTGTAAAGATTTCATGATGTATTTAAATCTAATCATTAGGCTGTACATCTTAAACTTATATAGTACTGTATGTTAATCATATCACAGTAAAACTGGAAGAAAAGAGGAAAAAACATGTAGCTAAAGTGTTTATTTCTTTAAGAAATATAATTTATTTATTAGCAATATACCACTGTTATGGTCATTTACTAACGGATCAAATGTTTTTGAAGCCAATAAAATAAAAATGACAGCAAATCCCAGTTTTAAACAGCAGATATATTATATATATATATATATATATGTTTGAGAATACCACCCAAAGAAGTAGAAATGAACTTTATGAATTACCCATTGTATTGTCACCTTTAAAAGTACATTTTTCATTTGTTAACTCAAATATAGTACTTCCTTTTTGGATATAGAATAGAGAAATCTTTTTCCAAAGTGTGTAAAGCATTATCACCATCTATTAATAGAATTTTATAGTGCTTGAAAGATGTTTCTGTAAGTACTAAACTATATCTGGCCAAGATTCCTCAGTACTAGAATAATATTGTGGCAATAAATTATCTACTACCTGTTTATAATGAGTTTTTCATTCCTCAAAATGTCTAAAATGAGATACCAATGTGTTTCAAGTTAAAAATAAGACAGGAATATAATTCCTATGTATAAAATTAAGACTGGGGTCAATGATCTAATAATTTGTGTCTATGACAGTGAGAACATTCTAGAATCAGTGATTTCACTGCACAGTACACAATTGGATATAACAATATCCTGCCAGATTTTCCTTTCTCCTTAGAAATAGATTTATTCTATCAACCATTCAATTAATTTAATATACATGATATTCACTATATACAAAGCAGTTTGTTTAATGCTATTGCGAAAAGTGAATTTAGGTATAGTTCTTGTTTTCAGAATCTCACAGCCTAACACTAAATCTATTTCTGGGGATCATTGTTCTCTCTGTCATACATAAAGAATAACCTCAATACTCAACTAGAATTCTTTGCTAACCACTTAGTTGTTTTAAAGGACCTTATTGCTTATATTCTCCATGAAAGTAATTGTGTCAAGAATTATTATTTCCCATTTTAAATAAAAACTTTGAGCACTAGGAGATTAAGAAAATTACCAAAGATAAAAATGCCAGTAAGGAAAGAACCTGTATCAGAAAACAGGTCTTTATGATTTCATAATCAGTGGTAAGAATAACATCATCAAATGTCAACAAAAAATCAGCTCCCTATAAACATAAGGACGTGAGTTATAAAATCTTGTATTTATACAGTATTCCTCCTCTCCATTCTTTCTAAATCAATCCTACTCCTTATTAGAGCTCCCAGCCTAAAACCACTACTGATTCCAAATCCTAGTCAGGCCTCCTTTTGTCACACATACTTGATCCAAGTAGGGCAGAGAGTCAGCTGTATATAATTACTCATGAAATAAATTCAATTTAGTAAAGCATTTCAGACACCTAAAGACCTGAGCGTCAACTTTGGTCTAGAGGCTGTTCTTATAACCAAAGCAAAGTATTTGAGATTATAGAAGACTAGTAAAACTTGCAAAGCATTTTTAAAATATTGATAGACCATCCCCCTACCAATAGAAGTAACCCCCAAAATGCCCTGTCTCCACTTAGGGCTTTCCTCATGGCTCAGATTGTAAAGAATCTGCCCACAATGCAGGAGACCAGAGTTTGATCCCTGGGTTGGGAAGTTCCTCTGGAGAAGGGAGTGGTAACTCGCTCCAGTATTCTTGCCCGAAGAATTCCATGGACATAGGAGCCTGGCTGGCTACAGCCCATGAGGATCACAAAGAGTCGGACACCACCAAGCCACTAACACTTTTACTTTCTCGACTTTTAGCTGTGGAGATTACGAACCGCAAAGATGGGATCGAATTTGCCTTGGACAGTCTGTTTACACAGGAAAAAATATGTTTCAAACCTGGAACTTCTCTTGGCACTGACTGGGTTCAGATATTTCCCCTGTGCTCTGATCATGCGCAGCATCTCACACAGGCAAGATTGTCCAATCACACTATGAGCCAGATCACTCAGAATCCCTTAGAATTCCTAAAACCCTATGTGTGTATACATGATAAGTCCAGAGACTTGTAATAGAGCGGTACCCTTAATACAGAGTAGTAAATCTGTTCAGGGTTGAATGAAATGTTTTATCAGCTGGGACTTTCATATGCAATTTCCCCAACTCTTTATGTATCAAACAGAAAACTCAGGATTATTAATGTCTAGGCAAAACATTTCCATTATAGGTGTAAAATTAATATGGTGAGGGTAGGCAAAGGAAAATAGAGAATGAGGAACATATGTTAAGCCTAAGCATCAATTGCTTTCCCCAAACATATTTTAAGTCATATGATAATGCCCTGTGCATCTTGAAAAAGAATGCTTCAGACTTTTTAATATCCATAAGATAAACATTCTAACTGAGATAAAGCATAATAACACCTAGTAAAAACATCATAGCAGTATTGTTTTGACAGTGCGTTTGCTTAAACATTCTTTGTGCCCCAACATCTTAGGGTTTTGATGTTCTCTCAGGTTTTCTGAGAGCTAGACTAATTAAAAGCATATATTAATTCAAGCCAGAGTACATATAAAATGTTCAAACATGTCTCTCACCCCCAAAGGAGCATGATAAATTTAATCCTGTCTGCATCTGGGGGGGGGGGCATTTTGCTCTGCAGTTTTTCTGTGAATACAAGAGGCAGTCTGCTGCTCATCTATTACAGTGAATACCTCATTCACAGGGCTTTACGTTATGCAGAATTTGTCCCCTGAAGGCATTTCACACAACAGGAGCCATCTCTGGTGAAAATACTTTATCCTTTAAAGTACAACAGTTCATAATAATATGGGGAATTTTAACTATATAAGCTATAAAAATCATAACAAATTGCCAGCAGTTACACCCTCACTGTTTCACTCATTTCCTTACCTTCCAGGGTCACCTAGGTTAACATAACCATTTGATCAAAACACTGTACATTAGCTGATGGATGACACTTTCCATTAAAGATGCTCCAGGAAATAAGAAGTAATTGGGTGCTACTCCATCACTATAGTAGCTGGTATAAAATATTAATACAAGCTGGCCAAGAACTGTTCACCAAAGAACTTACCTCATTAAAAAGAATAACTTTATTTTGTGCATGAAATTTGATTCCTTAAAATTATGAGTATATGCCATAATGTCAAAGAAGGTTCTGCATACATGTGCAGTCACTCAGTTGTGTCAAACTCTTTGTGAACCCATGGACTGCCAGAGGACCCAAAAGGACCACCAGGCTCCCTTGTCCATGGTATTTTTCAGACAAGAATACTGGAATGAGTTGCCATTTCCTCCTCCAGGGGATCTATCATACTCACTCGAGGATTGAGCCTGAATCTTCGGAATTGGCAAGCAGATTCTTTACCACTAAGCCACCTGGAAAGCCCTACCCTTGACAACATCTGGATGTATTTTTGATTACTACAAATGGGAGGATACTACTGGCATCTTGTGAATGGAGGCCAAAATACTGTTGCAATGCCTGGGAAAGCTCCCTACAACAAAAAATTATTCACCAAAAGATGTCAATAGTGCTGAGGTTAAGAAACTCAGATCTAGATCTAAATTTCTCCATTCTCCTGCCAAAATCATTGACAATCAGCTGCATGTTTATAATAAAAAGATCGGGTTTCCCTGATGGCTCAGTAGTAAAGAATCCTCCTGCCAACACAGGAGACACAGTTCATTCCCTGATCCGGGAAGATCCCACATGCCACTGAGCACCTAAGCCCGTGCACCACAATTATTGAGCCTGCGCTCTAGAACTCGGGAGCTGCCACTACTGAGCCCATGTCCTGGTATCTACTGAAGCCTGTGCCCTACAGCCCAGGCTCCACAACAAGAGAAGCCACCACATAAGAAGCCCACATACCACAACTAAGCACAGCCCTGCTCGCCACACCTAGGGAAAAGCCTGCACAGCAGTGAAGACCCAGCACAGTAAAATAATACATAAATAAATAAAAATTTTAAAAAGATAAATAATAAGGGAAGGATAATGTACATTCTATTCAGTTTGTAAAAAGTCTAGTGTACTGTGGAAAATTAAATTTTACAGGTAGGCATATCTTTTATTAATTCCAAATTTCTTTGAAATTAACACACATAGAGAAAAGTGCCCAAACCGTAAATGTGCAGCTTCTTAAAAATTCAAGATACACATTTCTAGAGTAACCAGAACTAAAATAAAAAAAAAAAAAAAAGAAGAAGTTACGAGAACCCTAGCAATGTCCTCCTAGATTTGAATATTTTGCCCTGGACTTATTTTTTAGTTCTAAATTTGCATATTCATCTGCCTATTGACATGATGTTTTCTTTACCAATTTTAAAGGCAAGTTGGAGAGAAAACACATGTTTTTTGGCACCATCTTAAGTCAGGTTTTTTTTTTTTTTTTTTTTTTTTTAGTGTACTAAAAGATTCAGTTCAGTTCAGTTCAGTCGCTCAGTCGTGTCCGACTCTTTGAGACCCCATGAATCGCAGCACGCCAGGCCTCCCTGTCTATCACCAACTCCCGGAGTTCACTCAGACTCACGTCCATCGAGTCAGTGATGCCATCCAGCCATCACATAGTCTGTCGTCCCCTTCTCCTCCTGCCCCCCAAGTCCGTCCCAGTATCAGAGTCTTTTCCAATGAATCAAGAGGAAAAGGTAAACACCAGTTATAAGGATTTTGTGCCATCATTTTTAAAACATAATCACTGATATGTATTTAGTCTACTTATAGTTTCTGTATACCATAAGTTGTATAAGATATATTATATATATATATATAATTGTATTGATTTCCTTCTTATGGATCAAAGCATTTATGTATTTATTATTTTATCGATATCAGATTGCTCTTCAAAAAAAAGTGTCAATTTCCATTTTCTTCTGCAATGTATTAAGTATATTTTCCCCCTATTTTTCCACCAGCCGTATCATTACATGATGCTTCAGAATACTACTGTATGAAAACCATGCCAATTTTATATAATGAATTTCAACAATACACTGCTAAGAAATTCTGAGTACATATAATTTATCTATTTCAAATAAATACAAAGCACATAGAGATACAGATAAAGATGTGCTTCCCTAAGGAAAGACAAAGTAGACAAAGTTATAAGGGAACATATGCCAACTTACTGAAATCAGTTTCTGAAATAATGAGGAAGGAAGAGAAAAGTAGGCATTATGGGAGCAAAGTGGTCTTAATACTTTCAGAAATAACTGAACAAATGAAGGTAAAATGCTAAAAATATTCACTAAAAGCTGATAAGTAGAAAGAAAGAAATATCCCCAAAGTGAAACACTCAGAGGAAGATCTAGAATTGTGTTGCAGCTCTCTCCTTAGACCCACTGACTAAAGGTTGTTGTTACAAGTTCCTTGTGTGTGTGTGTGCTTAGTCACTCAGTCCTTTCCGACTCTTTGCTTCCTTAATGAAGACAAATAGAAAACTGGTATCAGAAGCTACATTTTGCCCTATATACTTAGCTTTATATTGGTATCTATATTATGCTGTAGAGTGTTCTCATTAAAATATGCTCCATAAAAAAGGTATCCAGCTGCAACTTTGTGATTTTAGCCCACAGAGATCACAGAAATGGCATCTCAGCTCTTTTAATCCATTTTTCTTAGTAGGAGTCATGTAGGCAAACAAATATAGGGAGAGATCATTGGTAGGTCAGCATTCTCTACATGATATTTGTACTAGACACCAGCTGGGAGCTGGAAAAAAGGGTTCTTTGGTCAGATGTGTTTGGGAAGACTGGGTTAAATGGAATTAAACAGATTGCTTGACGTTAGAGCTTTAGTGGGCAGTGTGTAATAGAAGGTCCTAAGGAAATATAAGTGGAAAACTACTAGCCCCACTTTGAGGAAGCAGATAAGAGGAGGTGCCCCTTGTGTGACACAAGACTTTCAAGGTGCAAAATCATGCTCTTAGGGTGTTGAGAAGTGGCCTGCAGAGAACCAATATCACTGCCTTACAGGATGGAATAAGCGTCTCCGGGTGCTAATAAGGCGAGGGATCTAATAGCAGTGCTCTTGCTCTTTGGCTCCTCTGACCTGGCAAATGTTTCCACCCAGACCCAGTGTGCTGCCAAGCCCACTGACCTAGTTGTGCCAACTGGAGGCAGTAAGGGAGTTTACTGAGATCTACTCTATCCCTGCAACTTTCTTTTAAAATTACCTTTTTCCTCTTTATTTCTGAAGTAAACCAAAATAGAGATAATGGATTTGGAGCCTCAATAGAGGCTTTTCAGAGATGTTAATATGCTGTTGTGAATCACAAATTTCCCTGAAAGAGTGAGTATAGGCAATGCTTAACATAATTTTAAACTATTGAATTGTTGAATTAGCCATGCATTTCAAGGGCAAGCAATCAGAGCATACTTTGTTAAAGAACGGCAAAAACAGTCAAAGAATGTAAACAATATTGCAGTAGCACAGGAAACTGCTAAGGAAGCAGTGTTAATGTAGTTGGAAGATATTTAGAAGATAATCTTCATGCTTTTGTTGTGTACAAAGCACCTACCTGGTCATTTTAATAGATTTACATGTTAGTAAATTCTGCTTATAAGTAGGAAGATGGAGGTTTGTTAGATATAGTGTTTGAGACAGGTTGAGGTTAAGTGCCATCATCATGTCTTTCAGAAGTAGTTGATTATACTATATATCTGCATGGTTATTAAAATTTGCAAAAAAGAAGCAAATATTTTTACAACTGTATATTTTTGACCATAAACTTTTACTATGATAAACTTTTTTTTTATTTTGACCATGACAAAAAATGATGTTTATATCCCCACATAGGTAATCTTTCTAAATATAAATAGAGGAAGGATGACACCACAACACTAGCTCAGGCTTTTACTCCTTGGAATGGGAGCATATGCACAATGGAACTGGAGGGCCAGAGCTTTTTAATAAAAATCAGTCCTTAAAAACCAATATAATGAGTCCCTCCTATAATACCCTAACTTAAAATGGAAAGTCCCATTAAGAGTTATTTTGAATGTTATCAGTCTAATCAGATCAGAACCCCTGGGATAAACCAATCTTACTGAGGTTTTCTTAAAGTGGAAGGCATACATGACTGACCACTGATTGCCTTGATGCCTTTTGCTTGCTAAGGTAGAGTATTTTGGATTTTGAGAAAACTCAAACTCCTACAGGAGAGGTATTCATATTTACATATTTTCAAGATCAAACTCAAATCCCTATCAACATGAATGCTTTTCAACATTTGTATTAATTCCATGTTACCCTTCCAGAAGGTTAATTCATTGATGTAAGATGTGTTTATTATATGCTGATGGTTTGCATGGTCTTTTGAAGAGAATACTCTGATAAGCTCCTGAGTTCCTAAAATTTACCTTATGGAACCTAGTTAATGAAAAAACATTGTAAATTTTCAAAATAAATGAATAATGACAAAGTATGAAAAATGACAATAAAAAAATATATGGAGACTATAAGATGAATAAATAGAGATGCAAATGAGTGAGAAATTCTTTTATTTTGTATGGTCTATGGAAGCCTTCTCAGAATTGATATTTTAATTGACATAAAATAAGAAAGAATAGTGGCTGTTCCAGAGGGATAACTATGTCACAGATAGTTGAAATTGGGAAAGACTGAACATTTGAAGCATTCAAAGCAAGTGTGGTTGGAGTATAATGAGGTAGGAGGAATAGGGCAGGAGATGTGGAAGAATACAACAGTTGAATTATGAAGGCTATGTTCATAATTTTGCCTTTTATTATTAATGAAAAGGAAACATAGTGAGTTTTTAAAATTTCATCATAGTATACTTGATTTACAACGTTGTGTTTGTTTCATATGTACAGCAAAGTGATTCGCTATACATATATACAGTCGTTCTTTTTCAGCTTCTTTTCTCATATTGGTTATCACAGAATATTGAGTCGAGTTCCCTGTGCTATACAGCCAATCCTTGTATATGTTAATCCCAAACTCCTAATTTATCCCTCCCTCCACCAACATTTCCCCTTTCATAATCATAAGTTTCTTCTTGGTATCTGTAGTTGACTTCTGTCTTGAAAAGTTCAAGTTCTATCATTTTTCCCAAGTAAATTCCACATGTGAGTGTTATCATCTGATATTTGTCTTTCTCAGTCTGCCTTCCTTCACTTAGTATGATAATATCTAGACCCATTCATATTGCTGGAAATGATATCATTTTGCTCTTTTTATGGCAGAGTAATATTCTATTGCATATATGTACCTCATCTTGTTTGTACACTCAACTGTCAATAGACATTTAGGTTGTTTCCATGTCTTGGTTATTGTAAATAGTGCTACAACAAACATAGGGGTGCAAATATCTTTTTGAACTATGGTTTTCTCCTGATATATGCCCAGGAGTGGGATTGCAAGATCATATGATAGTTTTTAGCTATTTCAGGAATATCCACGCTGGTCTCCATAGTGGTTGTACCAATTAACATTCCTATCAACAGTGTAGGAGGGTTCCCTTTTCTCTACACTCTCTCCAACATTTATTTTTTGTAGACGTTTTGGTGGTGGATGGCCATTTAGACTGGTGTGAGATGATACTTCATTGTAGTTTTGACTTGCATTTCTTTAATAATTACTGATATTGAGCATCTTTCCATGTGCTTTTAATCCATCTTTATGTCTTCTTTACCAGCTGAGCTATCAGAGAAGCCCATGTATTCTTTGAAGAAATGTTTACTTAGATCTTCTGTCTATGTTTTTGATTGAGCTGGGTTCTCTTTTTTATTTATTCATTTATTTTTACATAGAGCTACATGAACTATTTGTATTAATATATTTGGTAGATTAATCCTTTGTTGATCACTTCCTTTGCAAATTCTCCCATTCTGTGAGTTGTCTTTTCATTATGCTTATGGCTTCCTTTACTGTTCAGAGCCTTTGAGTGTAATTAGGTCCCATTTGTTTGTTTTTATTTGTATTACTCTAGGATATGAATAAGTTTTAAGAATTAGTGACATAATCCAGCCATTTATAAAATAGTCTTTCTGACTCCTTTGGGGATAATGGAAATTTAATAGGTCAAAAACCTAAACTTATTTAAGAAAATCTACATGACATTTATTTCATTTATTTCAATGTAGAATATAAATCAATTATTAATAAAGAATTAATTTTCAGTCCATTCCCTATTAATTAGTAATTATTGCCCATAAAATATTTTAAACACTAGTATTTTATTGGTGCAGATAAACATCATTGATCAAACCACCTATTTATGTACTCTGATGTCTATGTAATAAGTCTTTTAAATATATTTGAGTATCTGGAAAAGCATGTGCACATTTATACTTCACTATACTTTTCAAAATATTATGAGCCTACTGACCTGCTTTGTTTTTCCAAGATAAATCTGTATAAATCCTGAAGTAGACCCAAACTACAGAACAAGTACTCATAAACTCTTTATTGTACTGCCATTACTATGAGATAGATAGGTAGATGAACAGATACAAAGAAATGAATATATATAATGTATAAATTTTTATTGCTGTATAATACATATACAGAAAAATCTACAAATATACATATAGTAAAAATGAATTGTTTCAAATGGAATATCTGTGCTGTCCATAAACCTTTCTTGTGTTTTTCCCCAATCATTATTCTCTACTATCTTGAGTTCTTATACTGTTGATTAGTTTAGTCTGATTTTTAACACTGTATACCTTATCTACATAAAACACATAATCTGTATCAATTTGCTTGAGCAGCCAAAAGAGAATTCCACAGACTGGGTGGCTTTAATAACGTAAATTTATTTCCTCTCAGTTCTGGAGGCCAAAAATCCAAGAGTTTTTTCAGAAGCCTGTCTCCCTGGCTTTCTGACAGCCACATTTTCTCTTTTTTGGTGTGACTGCATCCTTGTTTTCTTTTATAGACATGTTTATATCTTATCTATGTCATCTTCATAGGCTGATTTTATGTTGCGTCTGGTTTCTTCCTTCAGAATTATATTTGTGAAATTTGTAAATGCTGCTCTTTGCAGCTGTTAATTTTTTCCATTCTTGCATATTATTGCATTTTAAAATTGGAATAGCATTGAAACATGGTAATATCATATATGAAACGAATTGCCAGTCCAGCTTTCATGCAGGATACTGGATGCTTGGGGCTGGTGCACTGAGATGACCCAGAAGGATGGTACGGGAAGGGAGGAGGGAGGGGGGTTCAGGATGGGGAACATGGGTATACCTGTGGCAGAATCACGTTGATGTATGGCAAAACCAATACAATATTGTAAAGTAATTAACCTCCAATTAACATAAATAAATTTATGTTTTAAAAAATGGTCCATTACATTTTTGAAAATCAATTCTACTCCTAATATTTGGGATTTCTTCCAATGTGGGCTATTTCAGTTATGCACATTCTAGTACAAAACACAAAGTTTCGGCATGTAAAAATGCCTCCTGATGAAAGTGAAAGAGGAGAGTGAAAAAACTGGCTTAAAGCTCAACGTTCAGAACTAAGATCATGGCATCTGGTCCCATCACTTCATGGGAAATAGATGGGGAAACAGTGGAAACAGTGTCAGACTTTAGGTTTTTGGGCTCCAAAATCACTGCAGATGGTGATTGAAAGAATGAAATTAAAAGATGCTTACTCTATGGAAAGAAAGTTATGACCAAGCTAGATGGCATATTCAAAAGCAGAGACATTACTTTGCCAGCAAAGGTCCATCTAGTCAAGGCTATGATTTTTCTAGTAGTCATGTATAGATGTGAGAGTTGGACTGTGAAGAAAGCTGAGCACTGAAGAATTGATGCTTTTGAACTATGGTGTTGGAGAAGACTCTTGAGAATCCCTTGGACTTCAAGGAGATCCAACCAATCCATTCTAAAGAGGATCAGTCTTGGGTGTTCATTGGAAGGCCTGATGCTGAAACTGAAACTCCAATACTTTTGCCACCTGATGCAAAGAGCTGACTGATTTGAAAAGACCCTGATGCTGGGAAAGGTTGAGGGCAGGAGGAGAAGGGGATGACAGAGGATATAATGGTTGGATGGCATTACTGACTCAATGGATGTGGGTTTGGGTGGACTCTGTGAGTTGGTGATTGGCAGGGAGGCCGGCATGCTGCGGTTCATGGGGTCACAAGAGTTGGACACGACTGAGCGACTAAACTGAACTGAGTCACAACCCAGGGGCTTTGCATCACTTCTGTATGTCAGGGCAGATTCCTAGTTAGGTGAGAGAAATGCAGGCAGAAATGACCAAGCTCCCAGGGACAAGCACCATGAATTGCCTTGATAGGCAGTATACATAATAAGTTTCAACAGTGGTGGATGCAGTTGAAACCTAAGTAGAAAGGGTCCCCACAGCACTGGCCTTAAAATGACCAAAGAATATGTGAAATCAGATGGCTTCACCCAATTGCCATGATGTTACATAAGCTTCTGCTGGACACAGATTTCACAGATTTTAAGAACTGGAGAAAGAAGCCTGAGAATACTATTTACACCAAAGAGATTGAGTTAACCTGGAAATAACCAAGGTACTTTTCATTTGATTTTATTAATTTGATTTTGCTGTGGTGCAGAAATTGTGATTCAAGAGGTTAGTGAATAGTACCAACAGATAAACAAATACAGTTACCTCTTTGAAGATTTAAGTGTTCAGACTGTGAATTGTAAATCTGCTCTACACCTAAAAGGAGGAACCAGAAATAGCTCTTATTCTTTTCTGCTCTAGGCATATATGAAAATTTCTTTCAATTTCTACACCAAAACCTTAGTAAAGCATGGCTATTTCTCTTCAGATTGACTTCCAAATCCAAAATAGTCTTACTTAACCTCAGTGGAAAAAAAACTTTCTAAAAGTAATTTGTTTTGCTCTTTTTTTCTCCAATATTACAATATGGAGAATATGATATAGTCATATGAAGCTGTCTGACAATTCTAGGCTGGATTCCTTAAACCTGCCTTTTGTACTTTGCACTTAAATTTTATTTAAATTTTCCTTTTAAATGCCTTGATTAAATATGCTTATTAGATTTATTAAATTTGAGTAAAAACCTTAAAGAATAAACATGCACAGCCAATATATCAACCGATTCAAATTTCTTTTCCACTTTTAGAACTAAACAGTGAACATGAATCAGCAGTAAGTTTAGGTCTCTAGGATCATTCTTCATCTTTGATTATATGTCATATTCTCTTTTCTGATTCCTGCAACTAAGATTTTACCATTTGCCAGTCTACTTTTCCCATTCATCATTCTGATTTTTATTTTTACTCTTGCTGGTTTTGATTCAAATTTGTCCCATGCTAAATGACATTTAACACTTGAAACAGAAATTGATCCTACAAAGCATGTTTCATTTAATTTACTTTTGATAATCCCCATGCAAATGGCTCAAAACAAATATACAATAAAAATCAAATGAACACTTGAGGACAAACACCCATTCTTAAACCAATTTTACTATTATTATTTTTTTTCTTTTTGGATTGCATTTATTTATTAATATAAATTTAATTGGAGGTTAATTACTTTACAATATTGTATTGGTTTTGCCATACATTGACATGAATCTGCCACAGGTGTACATGTGTTTCCCATCTGACCCTCTCCCCCATCTCCCTCCCCACCCCATCCCTCTGGGTCATGCCAGTACACCAGCCCTGAGCACCCTGTATCATGAATCGAACCTGGACTGGTGATCCATTTCACATATGATAATATACATGTTTCAATGCCATTCTCCAAAACCATCCCACCCTCACCCTCTCCCACAGAGTCCAAAAGACTGTTCTATACATCTGCATCTCTTTTGCTGTCTTGCATACAGGGTTATCATTAGCATCTTTCTAAATTCCATATATATGTGTTAGTATACTGTATTGGTGTTTTTCTTTCTGGCTTACTTCACTTTGTATAATAGGCTCCAGTTTCATCCACCTCATTAGGACTGATTCAAACGTATTCTTTTTAATTTCTGAGTAATATTCCATTGTGTATACATATCACAGCTTTCTTATCCATTCGTCTGCTGATGGACATTTAGGTTGCTTCCATTTCCTGGCTGTTTTAAATAGTGCTGAGATGAATATTGAGGTACACATGTCTCTTTCAATTCTGGTCTTAAACCAATTTTAAAATAATTTTTTAAAGATGAATATAAGTTAAAAAGTTTGAAAAAAAAAGTTTAAGTGCCCCATACTGTTATTAACTGGAGACAGTCAGCTAGCATTCTCTTTTATTTCATGCATTTCCTTTTCTATATACTGTTCTGCTGAATGCTTTCCACAATGTTTTCCTTTTAGTTTATTTTTTTAACTAATGTTTATAAATTCAAGAGGATTTTTAATATGTTTACTATGTAAATTTTAATAATAAAAATTCTATGGAAACTAAGCTAATATCACCTAGTTATAAAACATTTTGCTAATTGAAACTGAGATTAGCGTATAGATATGCTTACATGGAATTGCTGAACACAGTTCGATTGAATTATCTTTCTTAAACACAATTTCTACCAGCCAGGTTTGTATGGGAATAAAAAGACTGCAAGTCATGGTAGAGCTTTGATAAAAGCCTGTGGTTGTAGGGCTCTGGTTTCCTGACTTGGGGAGGATTCATATTCTTTGGATGTCATTTAGTAGATAAATTGTGTTTTCAAAATTGAGATTGTTGGAAGCAAAATTATCCTACCTAGACTCTGACATAGGAGTAAGTATTACAAAAAAGCAGACCCAAATATTTGCTCAAGGCAAAATTTTAAAGCTTCTCCAGTGTCTAGATAAGCAACTAAGCCTTGAAGGTCCATTCCTTAGAGAAGAGTGTCTCTAGTACCTGGCAGCAGAATTAGTGAGAGGTTTCAATAATAGATAAAGAAGAATATCAGAGAATAACAGAATAAGAAGTAAATGAGAGTGAAGAAAAAGATCTATACTACTTTTTAAAAAGCTTTTTGCTTTGTATTGGGGCATAACCAATTATTGTTTTGATCATTTCAGGTGAACAGCAAAGGGACTCATACACATGTATCCATTCTTCCCCAAATTCCCTTCCCTTCTAGGTTGCCACATAACTTTATGAGCATAGTTCCCTGTGCTATACAATAGGTCCTGTAGGTTATCCATTTTAAATGTAGCAGTGTGTACATGGCCATCCTAAACTTTTTTTTACAAATCAATTTGAAACAGAACAAAGGAAATGGAGTGGCAGCTTGAAGAGGATATAGTCCCAAGGAAGCAGTTGTTTGTTTCAGATTTGTACTAGGCTAAGCTATGCAGTGCTATAATAATGCAACTCCAAGTTCTCAGAGGCTTAAAACTGCAAGAATGTTTTCTTGTTCACACTAAATGTCCATATTGTTGACTACTCAAGGATGCTCAGGCTAACGTAGCAGCTGTCTTTTCAAACATTTCTAGATACTGTGTCAAACAAACATAAAACCTTCCCCACACAGACAGCACACAATTGTAAAATGAGAACACATCTACTTTTGACAAAATAAAATTGAAAGATAGGTTATAGTTATTAACCCATAGTAGTTGTGAAATTTTACTGTGAGGCCATCAAGAATCCTCCTATCCTGAGATAGGGATGTCCTTTAATAACATTTTGGTTCTATTCACTGGAAGGAGCATCCATCATTCCCAATAGCTCCTGGCCCTGCCCTAGAGTAGATTCCCACTTGTCTGTTATTTCCCTAAGTCACATATGACATGTGTGTGCATTTGGTGGGTATTTTCACCTTCAGTTCAGTTCAGTTCAGTCATTCAGTTGTGTACAACTCTTTGCGAATCCATGAATTGCAGCACACCAGTCTTTCCTGTCCATCACCAACTCTTGGAGTTCACTCAAACTCACGTCCATCGAGTCGGTGATGCCATCCAGCCATCTCATCCTCTGTCGTCCCCTTCTCCTCCTGCCCCCAATCCCTCCCAGCATCAGTCTTTTCCAATGAGTCAACTCTTTGCGTGAGGTGGCCAAAATACTGGAGTTTCAGCTTTAGCATCATTCCTTCCAAAGAACACCAGGACCGATCTCCTTTAGAATAAACTGGTTGGATCTCCTTGAAGTCCAAGGGACTCTCAAGAGTCTTCTCCAACACCACAGCTCAAAAGCATCAATTCTTCAGCTCTCAGCTTTCTTCACAGTCCAACTCTCACATCCATACATGACCACAGGAAAAACCATAGCCTTGACTAGATGGACCTTTGTTGGCAAAGTAATGTCTCTGCTTTTGAATATACTATCTATGTTGGTCATAACTTTTCTTCCAAGGAGTAAGCGTCTTTTAATTTCATGGCTGCAGTTACCATCTGCAGTGATTTTGGAGCCCAAAAAACTAAAGTCTGACACTGTTTCCACTGTTTCCCCATCTATTTCCCATGAAGTGATGGGACCGGATGCCATGATCTTCATTTTCTGAATGCTGAGCTTTAAGCCAGCTTTTTCACTCTCCTCTTTCATTTTCATCAAGAGACATTTTAGTCCCTCTTCACTTTCTGCCATTTTCACCTTAGGGCCATGGAATTTTTAAAGCTTGCCACTATTCATGGAATGTTGCAGACTCAAGGGATTTTTTAATTTGAAGAATTAATGGCTTTATAAAACTGGTATGCAATTTTTTGTTTGTTTGTTTGTTTAGCAAAATGATTGATTCAGACTTGGCTGGCCTCTGAACTATTTGCTTACAGTGTCTGCCATGTACTGCTAATCACACCCAAAGTTCTTTCTTAGACCTTTCCAGATTCCCAGTCCTGATACCTTTTTCTTCCTACTCTCATTATCTTTCTTTGAAATTAATAGCAGCTACCTTGAAACTCTTTGGAATAATAATTGGGAATACCCTTCATCTTTTATATCTTTTTACTGAGTCACTTAATTGCTTTAGGTAGCCGGTTGGTTTACCTTTCTTTTGCTTCACAAAGCCTTTTAAAACCACATTTCTTATATTTAGCATCTGGAAGATATTGATTTCTTAAACCCTATGAAGCTCAATATGTCTGCCCTCTCTCTATGTCCTTTTATATTAGCTTGCAAACTGGCTAATCCTATCTCAAGCTCAACTCTTGCCTTTATTAACTTGCTGAATGTAGCCAATAATAATCAACATGCATTTTTTTTCTTTCTTACCAAGAGCTAACAGATTATTATCCATATAACCCACCTCCCGAATTATTATAGGCAATAATTTTGCCAACATTTTTCTGTGGCTTTTTGCAATAATTAAATAAAAATAACGTAGATATTTTAAAAACTCTTTTTTGATATTATTTCTCATATAAAATGAATTACAACTATTCTAGAATTCTAATAGAGTTCTCACTATTGTAGGACTACACCACTTCAAAGCAACAGTTTTTTAATTTGTCACCAAAATGAATGCCTCCTCAATATCTCAGTGACTTGCTGTAAATAAAAATGCATGTATCTGTGTGACTATACATATATATATGTGTATATGTATATACATATGAATACACTGGCCTCCATGTATGCACAGACACACATGGATATATGTACATATACTATACAGAAACAAATTTTTCTTAACCAGCATAAAGTCCAATGCAGTGTTTCTGATTGGATAGCTCTCCTTTAAAATGTAATTTCAGCAGTCTGCTCTTTCATCTTTTTCTGCTGCTGCTAAGTTGCTTCAGTCGTGTCCCACTCTGTGTGATCCCATAGACGGCAGCCCACCAGCCGCCCCTGTCCCTGGGATTCTCCAGGCAAGAACACTGGAGTGGGTTGCCATTTCCTTCTCCAATGCATGAAAGTGAAAAGTGAAAGTGAAGCTGCTCAGTCGTGTCCAATTCTTCACGACCCCATGGACTGTAGCCTACCAGGCTCCTCTGTCCATGGGATTTTCCAGGCAAGAGTACTGGAGTGGGGTGCCATTTCCATCTCCATCATCTTTTTCTACCACCAACCATTAAGTAATCAGACTCCTCAGCTGGATTCTTTGCATCTGGCCAACCAATGGGCTACCAAGAGGTGCTAGTGGTAAACAACCCAGCTGCCAGTGAAGGAGATGTAAGAGATTCAGGCTTGATCCCTACATGGAATTTTTAAAGCTTGCCACTATTCATGGAATGTTGCAGACTCAAGGGATTTTTTAATTTGAAGAATTAATGGCTTTATAAAACTGGGTATGCAATTTTTTGTTTGTTTGTTTGTTTAGCAAAATGATTGATTCAGACTTGGCTGGCCTCTGAACTATTTGCTTACAGTGTCTGCCATGTACTGCTAATCACACCCAAAGTTCTTTCTTAGACCTTTCCAGATTCCCAGTCCTGATACCTTTTTCTTCCTACTCTCATTATCTTTCTTTGAAATTAATAGCAGCTACCTTGAAACTCTTTGGAATAATAATTGGGAATACCCTTCATCTTTTATATCTTTTTACTGAGTCACTTAATTGCTTTAGGTAGCCGGTTGGTTTACCTTTCTTTTGCTTCACAAAGCCTTTTAAAACCACATTTCTTATATTTAGCATCTGGAAGATATTGATTTCTTAAACCCTATGAAGCTCAATATGTCTGCCCTCTCTCTATGTCCTTTTATATTAGCTTGCAAACTGGCTAATCCTATCTCAAGCTCAACTCTTGCCTTTATTAACTTGCTGAATGTAGCCAATAATAATCAACATGCATTTTTTTTCTTTCTTACCAAGAGCTAACAGATTATTATCCATATAACCCACCTCCCGAATTATTATAGGCAATAATTTTGCCAACATTTTTCTGTGGCTTTTTGCAATAATTAAATAAAAATAACGTAGATATTTTAAAAACTCTTTTTTGATATTATTTCTCATATAAAATGAATTACAACTATTCTAGAATTCTAATAGAGTTCTCACTATTGTAGGACTACACCACTTCAAAGCAACAGTTTTTTAATTTGTCACCAAAATGAATGCCTCCTCAATATCTCAGTGACTTGCTGTAAATAAAAATGCATGTATCTGTGTGACTATACATATATATATGTGTATATGTTATACATATGAATACACTGGCCTCCATGTATGCACAGACACACATGGATATATGTACATATACTATACAGAAACAAATTTTTCTTAACCAGCATAAAGTCCAATGCAGTGTTTCTGATTGGATAGCTCTCCTTTAAAATGTAATTTCAGCAGTCTGCTCTTTCATCTTTTTCTGCTGCTGCTAAGTTGCTTCAGTCGTGTCCCACTCTGTGTGATCCCATAGACGGCAGCCCACCAGCCGCCCCTGTCCCTGGGATTCTCCAGGCAAGAACACTGGAGTGGGTTGCCATTTCCTTCTCCAATGCATGAAAGTGAAAAGTGAAAGTGAAGCTGCTCAGTCGTGTCCAATTCTTCACGACCCCATGGACTGTAGCCTACCAGGCTCCTCTGTCCATGGGATTTTCCAGGCAAGAGTACTGGAGTGGGGTGCCATTTCCATCTCCATCATCTTTTTCTACCACCAACCATTAAGTAATCAGACTCCTCAGCTGGATTCTTTGCATCTGGCCAACCAATGGGCTACCAAGAGGTGCTAGTGGTAAACAACCCAGCTGCCAGTGAAGGAGATGTAAGAGATTCAGGCTTGATCCCTGGGTGGGGAAGATCCTCTGGATAAGGAAATACAATCCACTCCAGTATTTTTTCCTGGGAAATCCCAAGGACAGAGGAGCCTGGCAGGCTGCAATCCATAGGGTTGCACAGAGTTGGACACGACTGAAGCAACTTAGCTCCCGTACAACCAATGGGCTGGCTTCCCAGGTGGCTCAGTGGTAAAGAATCCACCTGCTAAACAGGAGATGTAGGTTGGAACCTTGGGTCAAGAAAATCCCCTGAAGAAGGAAATGGCAACCCACTCAGCATTCTTGCCTGGGTAATCCCACGAACATAGGAGCTTGATGGGCTAAAGTCCATGGAGTCACAAGAATCGAACATGACTTAGTGACTGAAATAACAACAACCCATGGGCAGAGAAAAAGAAACATAGAGAATTGTGTAGAGGTTTTAGAGACAGGACTAGAAGTCTGTGTTTCACTACTAATTACATTGTATTGACTAAAAATACTTTTGACTAGAAGTTTTTACCTGATTTACTTAGGTGGAAGGGATCTGGGAAAATGTGGTCTCCATTTGGGCTCAGGAGAATAAAATGATGCATTAAATACATAGCATTGCATCTGATATCTACATTTATATTTATGTATACACACTTGATTATAAATCATTTAAACATTCCCTAGTTCTTGCCTCAATACTCTTTTATGCATTTCTGGCTAGTTCTACCCCAAAGCTAATCTCTAATTACTACTTTGAATTAGTGTGAATTGCCTTCTGTGTGGGAAAATTAAAAGAAAAAAAGAACATAATCATGATTTCATTGATTTATATACATTTTACTAGATATATCAAAGAGCAATTAAAATGTGAAATAAGCAAAACATAAGATAAAATGTGAAGAGTTGACTCATTGGAAAAGACTCTGATGCTGAGAGGGATTGAGGGCAGGAGGAAAAGGGGACGACCGAGGGTGAGATGGCTGGATGGCATCACCGACTCGATGGACATGAGTCTGAGTGAACTCCGGGAGATGGTTATGGACAGGGAGGCCTGGCGTGCTGCAATTCATGGGGTCGCAAAGAGTCAGACATGACTGAGCGGCTGAACTGAACTGAACTGAAGATGAAATGATAGCTTGAAAATGAAAGTACATAATTTCAAGGACTTGTCCACTTTGAATTTACTTTTTTTCTTCACATTTTGCTCTATCTTGATATTGGACCAGCTAATTCATCCCATCTCCTTTCATAGTGCAATTTCTCTTGTTAATGCTGGTCTCATGAAAACTAATTAGTATATCTCCATATCAACAGCAACTAATTTCTGAAACCTTTGATACAAATAGCTTTCCATCTCTCCTGGGAAAGAAATGTTTTCATTCACAGAGACAAGAGAGATGCTTCAGAATCCTGGATCATTTTGCTGGTTATATGAAATGAATGAAGCTGCCTATATTATCTGAATAAATTTGGTTCATAGGAAAGAAAGAAGAGGGAAGACCACATATATTTCTAAAGGCTTTGTATTCAGCAGCTTTGTATGTACTTGTGAATACTCTAGAGTGTACTGGAGAGCCCCAAATAGCATAGAATCAATGTGAAATGATTTAAAATAAGAACATATTTAATTATTCCAACATTTTGATCTCTTCTATTCTGTCATTGGAAACACAGAATCTTTCATGCTTGAGTTTCTTCTTTCAAGAAATACCTAAAGGTTCTTTTAAGAGGCTTCAGTGATATGGTCAGGTTTATCCTTTTGATTAATTCAAAGTCCATCTGATTTGGGTTCTTGGGATGGTTTATACTCGGTATACAGGTTATAGAGTTAAGACTGGATAGAGAATGATATAAAAGCTGAAGAGGAAAAATAGATGTGGAAAAAAATGACTGTGCAAGGGGTTATTAGTAAATCAGAGGACAGAACATATAAGTATAGTAGATCAGAGGACAGTACAAAGAATGATGTCCTTTGAGATAATTAATGTTTAGTAAGAAGAGAAGGAGGAAGTGATCTGAAAAAGTTATTTAAAAATATATTTGTAATACAAATATCTGTTGACTATGACCATGTGATTGACAGTTATTGACACTAGGGATAAAGCAATTAATCAGATACGCCAAACTTTCTTACTAACTCTGTGGAGCTTACTTTATAAATAAAAGTAAAACATAGAATGTCAGAAGGTGATCATTGTAAAGGAAGGAGGTAGAAAAGCTGGAATTTTCCTGGTTACTTTAGTTTTTTGTAGAGGAGGGGAAATATTACTATCTTGGAGTGGTCAAAGTCTCTTTGAAAAGACAATATTAGAGAAAATGACTTGAAGAAAATGAGTGAAATATCTTAAGGACACAATTTATAACTTTACTGTCAAGATTTCAACTCTTATCTAAATAAAATGGAAACCCATTGGTGGTTTTGAGCAAGGAAGTGATGTGATTTCAATTCATCATAAGAGAATCAATCAGGCTGCTTACTGAGAATTAGTTCTAGGGTATTAAACACATAGTGTTTAGACTAGCAGTGAGGCTTTCTCAATAATCCAGACAAGAGACAGAATTTTAAATGAGGACTAATGAGGAAGGTGAATGGTAGTCAAATTCTGAACATAATTTGAATGTAAATCTAACAGAATTTTTTACTCTTCTTCTCAAAGCATCTAGTGACAAACTGGATGTAAAAATTGTTCCAAGGCTTTGGTTAAACAAGTAGAAAGATAGACATGTGTTTACAAAAATGTGGGAATCTGTAGGAGCAAGTCTGGGGAGAAGGGATGGAACAGGATAAGGGATTTATATTTGGATATGTTGGCTTTATATTTTAGTACTTGTCCATGTGAAAACTTCATATAGGAGGCCAGGGAAGAAGTTTAAGCTGAAGAGTTGCATTTGGGAGTCCCCAGTATACAGATGGTAATGGAAGCTACAGAGGCTGGTAAAATTACCTAGTAAGGCTTCCCGTGTGGCTCAAGTGGTAAAGAATCTGCCTCCCAGTGTAGGAGACACAGGCAACACGGGTTCGATCCTGGTTCAGAAAGATCCCTTGAAGTAGGAAATGGCAACTCACTCCAGTATTGTTGCCTGAAAAATCCCATGGACACAGCTTTCTTATCCATTCATCTGCTGATGGACATCTAGGTTGCTTCCATGTCCTGGCTATTATAAACAGTGCCGCAATGAACATTGGGGTACACGTGTCTCTTTCAATTCTGGTTTCCTCGGTGTGTATGCCCAGCAGTGGGATCGCTGGATCATAAGGCAGTTCTATTTGCAATTTTTTAAGGAATCTCCACACTGTTCTCCATAGTGGCTATACTAATTTGCATTCCCACCAACAGTGTAAGAGGGTTCCCTTTTCTCCACACCCTCTCCAGCATTTATTGCTTGTTGACTTTTGGATCGCAGCCATTCTGACTGGTGTGAAATGGTACCTCATTGTGGTTTTGATTTGCATTTCTCTGATAATGAGTGATGTTGAGCATCTTTTCATGTGTTTGTTAGCCATTCGTATGTCTTCTTTGGAGAAGTGTCTATTTAGTTCTTTGGCCCATTTTTTGATTGGGTCATTTATTTTTCTGGAGTTGAGCTGCATAAGCTGGGAGAGGGAGAGGGTGGGATGAGTTGGCAGAGTGGCAATGTAACATGTATGATATCATAAGTGAAATGAATCGCCAGTCTAGGTTTGATGCAGGATGCAGGATGCTTGGGACTGATGCACGGGGATAATCCAGAGAGAAGGTGTGGGGCGGGAGGGGAGAGGTGGGGGTCGGGATTGGGAGTTCATGTACACTCGTGGCTGATTCATGTCAATGTATAGCAAAACGAATACAGTATTGTAAAGCAAAACAAACTAAAAAATAAAAATCAATTAAAAAAAAATCGCATGGACAGAGGAGCTTGGTGGGCTATAATCCATGGGATTCAAAGAGCCAGACATGATTGAGCATGCACATACGCAAAATCAACCTAGTGAGGGGATGTATATAGAATAAAAGAAACCTAATGTCTGGGCTCAGGTGCACTCTCCTGTTTAGAGCTGAGGGATTAAGAGGTGAGGAGTTAACATTCTTAAGGAGATTTCCTATAAAGGAGAGCAGAAAAATGAGTTACAATAGTGGCTGGAAGGTGCAGAAGGGTCACATAAAGTGTTTTCTTTATTTAACTAGGAAAAAGAACATCACATTTGTGTGCTGGTAGGAATCATTTGCAGAGAAGGCAATGGCAACCCACTCCAGTACTCTTGCCTGGAAAATTCCATGGACGGAGGAACCTGGTAGGCTGCAGTCCATGCGGTCTCGAAGTCAGATACAACTGAGCAACTTCACTTTCACTTTTCACTTTCATGAAGAAAGAAATGGCAACCCACTCCAGTGTTCTTGCCTGGAGAGTCCCAAGGACAGGGGAGCCTGGTGGGCTGCCGTGTATGGGGTCGCACAGAGTCAGACAAGACTGAAGCAACTTAGCAGCAGCAGCAGAAGGAATATTTGATAATTCCTGGAGAGAGAAGTGGGAAGATAGAGGGAAATGCTGAAGTAATGTCTCTAGTAGGCAAGGAAAGATAGGATTTAGAAGATAAATTGTTTGGCTTTAGATAGGAACATAAATAATTCATCATAATAATAGCAGGAACATATGGAAATAATAATAACAGCTGAGCATATGGGCATCATTACATGCAAGTGGGTAAACTTGCTAGAGAGGCTTGTGGAAGTGCCCTTTGGCAAGGTCATTTTTGTGACAGGTTTTTCCGGAGGTGGCAAGTGTCTAATTACAGACACGCTCCCAGGAGAAAGCTTCTGGTAAAACAAAAAGCCAGACCCTATGGATTTCCCCCCATGTCCTTACCCTGGCTTTTATCTGTGGAAAAACTTTAGCCAAATAATAAATGCAGAAACAAAGGAAAATGGTTAAATGAGACCAAATAATAATCATTTAGTCATTTAACAAAGTCAAGTACCTGTAGTTCCTCTTTCTCCCTCCATCTATAAAAGCTCCTGCCCACTGATTGTCAGTGACAGGAGCAAGGGTGAGCATTGATCTTTGGACAGGAATCTGTCCTCCTCCTGGGTTGCCAACCTCCCAAATAAAGCAAATTTTCCTTTCCATCAACTTTGTTTTCATTTTAGCCTTTGAGTGGTAAGCAGTTGGACCCCCACTTTCAGTCCCAGAATGATGCTACTGTGTTCTAGAGACATCTGGCTCCCTGGGGTTTTCCAGAGTAGAGCCATGACAACCACTAGGATGGTTTTGATGGCTTTAACTCACGGCTAGCTGGCCCTGAGAGAGGACTTTTTTCCTAGCAGCTGCAGAAACCATTTGTTTCGGGGATCCTCTCTGTCTGTTCCCTGTTAGGCACTGGCTGCCAACTTACACTTTTCCCTGGTGGAGTGGAGACATGCATTTGGAGGAGATGATGAGCTCCAAGACCCTGTAAGTCCACTGATGTGTACCCAGGCAAGCTTCTTTTAAGCACAGAGTGTTATTTGGGCATTTTGCCAATCAGCCTGATGTGTCTACCACTGAGGAACTCTCGTGAGCACAAAGCGCTATTTTGTCATTTCAAGTTGGTTCTGACATGTCTCTGACATTGAGGATCATTTGTGTTGGGTAAATGTCTGTTTACGACCTTTTATAAGTCATCCTTTCAGAAGATTTGTGATAGTCTATCCTCTGGTGTGTGGATGTGTATTCCATCTGTGTGACTGATATCTTTGTTGTCATTTGTAAAATGGGATATTGAAGTTCAATTCACTAGAAAAAGGTTAGCTATGAAGTTATGACTAAAAGAAAAGAAAGTTGTTTTTTTTTAACAATGTATAGAAACCATATTCTTTAGACTCTGGAGAAAATTAGTAAAGATAAAACTATTTTAAAATTCTAAAACTGTTTCTTCTTGAATACATAGTTAGAGAAAGATAGCTTGATAAAGATACTTGGTAAAATACTATTTTCATAATTCTGATCCTGAGAGAAAAAAATATGCCTGGGAGAAAGCTTGAAGTTAATGCTTATCATGTCCTTGAAATTCAAACATAGCCCACTTTCTTTGGTATAATTGCAGAACTTCAAAATATGCTTGGGTTCATTAAACATGGGTCTTGTACCACATTAAAGAGAAATTGTTTTATGAGAAAAGCATATTTTTAGAGGCTATGGAATATGTTCTTAAGATTGCCAATCAGAAAAGGCTGGTATGACAGTTCAATTACTTGTTTCTTGGTTTTGTTAAGGTCTTTTAAAGGTTAAAAATTATAATATGTAATTGAAGCTACTAAAAACAAGGAAAGCATTTCTCTGAAATTATCTTCTAAATTTCACTATAGGAAGTTATTTATTTTAAACAATTGCTTGCATTTTAAAATCAATTTAAACTGAAAGTTAAACTTTATGAAAAAATTTGTAATAGTAGGCATAGTGTGTTTATGTGTGATATTTTTATTAATTTGTTTAAAAGCTAAAAATTGTACTGGCTCATTGCATTGAAAGGTCACTTGCATTTTTTTAAGCCAGGAACACAATAGGTTTGATTCCTTAAGAGAATCACAGGTCTATAAAGAAACTAGAGATATTTCTATGGAAACAAGCTTTAGCTTCAGGGAAAGTTGTAAATCAGAGTCTTTTGTGTAGAAAGACAGATTTGGATTTTTGCAGCACATAGCTGTCAGGTTCCTAAGTACCTGATTTTCTGACATTTGCCATTTGACAGTATCAATTATTTTACACTTTCTACTTTTCTCAAACTTTTAATATTTCTATCCTTTTTAAAATCATTGTTTCTTTTAACTGAGCAATTCTATAGCATTTTCATTTGTTAAAAAAATAAAAAAAGCTGGCATCCATTGTGTAAAATTAACATTTTCCCTCTATTTTTCCTTCAGTTCATCATTGTTCTTTATTCTCAATTGTTCAAGAAATAACAGAACTTTCCTCCACTTGAAATTGGGTTGAACTTCCTCCTATGGAAATAATATTGGTTTTTGTTTTGTTTAGTGATTTTTTATTACATTTTTTAAAGTAATGAAATAGAAAGCCTCATATATGATTCATTGAATTGCATTCTGCTTAATCAAAATATACAGATATACATTCATAGTTTCCACTTTGTCTTTTAGTCACAACCTTAGGCTTATCAATCTCAGAAAAGACTATGCTTTTCTTTTGTCACACCCATGTATAACCTGATCCCAGTTATGTGATTGTTTAAGGGAAGAGTATTTTGTGGATTTGAATCCACTTTATTAAAATAAAATATAAATATCCAAATTGAATTTCCTTCCTCCTTCTTTTCTTTCTACCTTCTTCCTTCCACTTTTTATTTCTTGCTTCAACAAATGTTATTTGACTTTTTTAAACCAACATCCTTGCTAAGGACTGGCAATAGAAAAAGGAAACAGACCAACACAATTCTCTCTCTTTTCTTTTTTGTTTTTGTTTTTTTGTTGTTGTTGTTTTGCAATTTACTCTAGCTGAGAGAACAGATTAAATAGTTATGTAAAAGTTAGATTGGTATTATAGATAAGGAAAATAAAATATAGCTTTCAATCAGATTCTGCTGGGAAAACCAGTCCTACGCATATCGATTCAAGAGAGGGACTTTAATATGGAGAAGTGACCACAAAGATATTAAAATGAGAAGGCAAGACGGGACTGTGAATCAACCTAAGATGAACCACAACAAGACGCTTCTATCACCCTAAAGTTGGAGGGACCAGTGGAGCAAGGGGAATTATAAGAACCTCCACAGATTGGTCCAGTTAGTCAGCATTGTGATCTTGTAGGAAATGTGGTCGCCTGAAGAAACGTTTCCCAGAGTAGAGAAAAGAAGGGGAGAAATATCCTGTTTTCTCCTCCAAGCTTCTATTAACACCTCTATGGGAGGAAGCCAACTGAGATATTTTTAAGATGCAACTAACCAATAAAACTATTATGGAAACATAGAACTGGTCTAGGGTTTCAGGGAGTGACATCTCAATTGAGACCTACAGATTGAAATTTAAGTGTATCTGGGGAAGACTTAGGGAAAGAATGTTTCAGGCAGAGAGAACACTGTGTCAAATACTTGAGAGCAACAAGAAGGGGAGTCTTGTCTTCTCTCTTTTTTTTCAAAACCACATTTCAGAGAACAAAATATACCTTATATTAGAAGGAATAAATCAAAGCCAGTTCAATTTCTTATCCATGCATATATATGTCCGTTTTATTGTTAAGCTTCTATTAGCACCTCTTGGAGAAGGTAATGGCGCCCCACTCCAGTACTCTTGCCTGGAAAATCCCATAGATGGAGGAGCCTGGTAGGCTGCAGTCCATGGGGTCGCTAAGGGTAGGATACGACTGAGTGACTTCACTTTCACTTTTCCCTTTCATGCATTGGAGAAAGAAATGGCAACCCACTCCAGTGTTCTTGCCTGGAGAATCCCAGGGATGGAGGAGCCTGGTGGGCTGCCATCTATGGGGTTGCACAGAGTTGGACATGACTGAAGCGACTTAGCAGCAGGAGCACCTCTATGTTAGCTAATCTATAATCAGCTTCTATTAGCACCTTAGCATGATAAGTAACACTAACACCATGTCTTAGCCCCTATCATTAAAGAAAAACGAAAAAAGGAAGAGAGAAGAAAAGGAAAGTGAACCTCTTTTCAAATTCATTAAAATGTATATTTAGTATATATTTGGATGTGGAACATACAGATTTCTTTGATCTCTTTTGTGGTTTATTGATGCATAATAATAATTTCCAAGTAGTTTCTGATGTTTTCTTTATGGCATTAAATTGCTCTGAATCTTCATCAATAAATTTTTATCATTTCCATCAGGAAATAGATAAAGACTAATTAAAATGTGATAACTTATTCTATCAATTATTTTTACTATACTCCTTCTTTACATGCCATGGCAGAGGCAGTGAAAAATATAGGAAAGTGGCATGGCTTCCATAATAAATAGTAAATCTCATTAGAGTAGACAATTTAGAATGGCAACTATGCTCTACTGAAGAACCACAAATCCCTGCTCATCATTCCTAATGTTTTTCCAAAAACATTAAAAATATATTCATGAATTTGGAGTTTTCAAATCCATAGCATAATACCAAGAATAGGAAGTGTGCATTAATATGCAGTTAGAGAATGGGGAAACTTGTATTTGAATACAGTCTTTTATTGCATATGAGCAACACAAAATGATAACTAAATTGCTTCCCCTTTTACTAGCCTTAATGTCAAGTTTGAGTGACTTACTCAAAACCGGAAAAAAGAATTCAGTTGAGTCTGCATGCATTTAGCTATGTGGACAAAAGTTGTTCTTATCATGAGCAATATTCTTGTTTGATGCTCAAAGCACAAGGCAATCAGTACATATCCCAAGAAGTCTATCAAAGTCAGTCAATCACCCTTTCTTAAAAAGAGAAAGCTAGAAAAAGGCACTTAGCCTCTCTTTCACCAGTAAAAAGAGCATTTACCTAGATGTCACTTTTATCAGATTCAAAAAATGTGTAAGAGTATGGATAAGTTGAACATTGTTCCCAGTACCACTGAAGAAGTATTTCCTGTTAGGAACTTCCCTGTGACTAGAAAAGAGTCTATGTAGTAATGAAAGAGATTTTCCTACTCCAACTGACATGTATTTACTAGAAGAAATAGACTATAAAGCCTTAAATTGGGGAAAACAATTCAATTATATTTGTTGGCAAGGGTATATAAAAATTGATATTTAGGCATCACTACTGGTGATTGAAATTAGAAGAAAGCATTTTCTTCTAGTTTAAAAGAAAAGCATGCAAAAAAAAAACACAAAAAATTGTATAGGAATTATAAACATAATTATAGCACTTATTGAGGAAATTAGGACTAAGGAAATTATTTTTTTAAAGCAAAATTTACAAAAGATAACTTTTTTAATAGCTATGTTCAGTTTTTTAAATGATTTTTACCTTTATAGTGAATATAACAGACGTATATAAAAATGCACATATCTCAAGTTTACAGCTTGATGACTTTTTGTACATATGCACACTTATGTATCTACTATCCTGATTAAGAAAAAGATCATTTTCAAGACACCAACAGTTCCCTTTTAACCAATCGTTAATATGGTTTCTAGTTCAGTTCAGTTCAGTCGCTCCGTCGTGTCTAACTCTTTGTGACCCCATGAATAGCAGCATGCCAGGCCTCCCTGTCCATCACCAACTCCCAGAGTTCACTCAAACTCATGTCCATCAGGTTGGTGATTCCACTCAGCCATCTCATCCTCTGTCATCCCCTTCTCCTCCTGCCCCCAATCCCTCCCAGCATCAGAGTCTTTTCCAATGAGTCAACTCTTTGCATGAGGTGGCCAAAATACTGGAGTTTCAGCTTTAGCATCATTCCTTCCAAAGAACAACCAGGACTGATCTCCTTTAGAATGGACTGGTTGGATTTCCTTGTAGTCCAAGGGACTCTCAAGAGTCTTCTCCAACACCACAGTTCAAAAGCATCAATTCTTCGGTTCTCAGCTTTCTTCATAGTCCAACTCTCACATCCATATATGACTACTGGAAAAACCATAACCTTGACTAGACGGACCTTTGTTGGCAAAATAATGTCTCTGCTTTTGAATGTGCTATCTAGGTTGGTCATACTTTCCTTCCAAGGAATAAGCATCTTTTAATTTCATGGCTGCAATCACCATCTGCAGCGATTTTGGAGCCCAAAAAACTAAAGTC
The DNA here is from genome assembly GCA_006408695.1 of Aepyceros melampus. Classification (NCBI taxonomy): domain Eukaryota; kingdom Metazoa; phylum Chordata; class Mammalia; order Artiodactyla; family Bovidae; genus Aepyceros; species Aepyceros melampus. Next base: position 30,404 of record SJXQ01002868.1, read on the forward strand.
TGACACTGTTTCCACTGTTTCCCCATCTATTTCCCATGAAGTGATGGGACCAGATGCCATGATCTTCGTTTTCTGAATGTTGAGCTTTAAGCCCTTTTTCACTCTCTTCTAAGTTAACCTTTTATTGGATTTTGATCAAATGTTAGTTTTCAAATTTCAAACTTTTTCTTGTATTTATTCTCCCACTGAATATTATGTCATGTCTGTCCTTGGCATTCATGTTTTGTTTGAATGCAGTAAGTTTGCTCTTTTTAATTGTTTTGAGTATTCCATTTGCTACGTATACCATTATTTATTTAGGCATTCCATACATTACAGGAATGTAGGTTGCTTTCAGTTGCAGCATGCAGCTATTTTTAACAGATTACAAAATTAAAAATATAAGTGTTCAAAAATAGCCCAATTTAAATATATGATATAATGGATACTGGGCTTCCCTGGTGGCTCAGACAGTAAAGAATCTGCCTGGAATGCAGGAGACCTGGGTTCGATCCCTGGGTTTGTGAGATTCCCTGGAGGAGGGCATGGCAACCCACTCCAGTAATCTTGCCTCGAGAATCACCATGGACTGAGGACCCTGGTGGGCTACAGTCCATGAGGTCACAAAGAGTCAAACACAGCTGAGAGACTAAGCACAGCACATAATGGATTATTATGGAATCAGAAAAATAGATAACTATGAATACTATGTAGAACATGGAAGATGTAAAGAAATAATAAAAAAAAAATAGTAAAAGTGTTAGTCTGTCTAACTATATCTGACTCTTTGTGGCCCCGTGGACTATAGCCTTCAAGGCTCTTCTGTCCATGGGATTTTCCAGACCATAGTGGAGTAAATTGCCATTTCCTTCTCCAGGAGATCTTCCTGCCCTAGGGATTGAACCTTCCCCTCCTACATTGCAAGTGGATTCTTTAATTTACTCTAAAAGTATTGAAGTTTTAGGGATCCCTCAAAAACTTCAGGTAGTTCATGAAGTCTTTATTATGAAAAAATATTTGCCCTTTTCTCTGAACAGTTACATTGGTGATACAAAACCAATGGTGAGTAAAACTGATCATATCTTAGTTCAAACTGAGAAAGTAACACTAATCTATACCAATACACATTGCATCTTCATCACCACAAACTCCCAAGGGAAAAAAAAAAATAGCAATCCTGTACTAAACTATTTTTTCATTCTATGGGTGAAATGGAAAGTACTCTCAAAATAGTTCTGCTACATACAAACATTTGATGGTTATCTCAAGGAAAAGTACTTCTGTTGTAGTTGAAGTCAGCTGAAGTTTGTTTTTTTTTTTTTTCCAGTAACATTTCTCTCTGGACGCTGTCAAGTTTTTTGTTCGTTTAATAGTCAAAAGTTTAATTATAGTGTGTCTTGGCATGAATTTCTTTGGGTTTATCTGTCTGTGATTTGCTCAAATTCTTTTGTCTGTAGATTTATGTACGTCATCAAATTTAGAATGGCTTTAGCCATATTTCTTTGAAAACTCTTGTGGCTCTACTAGTTCACCTCGCCTGGGGGTGCTTCTATAACATGACTATTGAATCTTCTGTTTTTCACCTGAGACTCTATTTTTTTTTTTTCTAATATACTTGCTCTCCATTCTTCAGATTGGGTGAATTCTATTGATGTGTCCGCTAAGTCCGATTTCCCAGATGGTGCTAGTGGTAAAGAAATTGCTTGCCAAAGCTGGAGACATAGAGGTGCAGGTTCAATACGTGGATGGGTAAGATCCTCTGGAGGAAGGCATGGCAGCCCACTCCAGTATTCTTGCCTGGAAATTCCATAAACAGAGGAGCCTGGCAGACTACAGTCTATAGAGTCACAAAAGAGTTGGACATGACTGAAACAACTTAGCATGTAGGCCTGTCCTCTAAGTCATCTAATTTACACCCTGACATTCCCACTCTAGTGATGAAACCACCCAGCAAATTTTTTCTTATTTCTACTATGCTTTAGTTTTATAATTACTATATTTTTCTTTTTTTTATAACTTCTCTTTCTTTGTCGAAACTTTTAATTTTTCATTTATTTCCAGAGAATTTGTCATTTGTTATTGAAGTATTTTTATAACAGCTGTTTTTAAACTCTTGTCAGATAGTTCCAACATCTGATTCATCTGTTTTTGATCTCTGTTGACTGTCTTTTCTTATTAAGTGGAGATGTTCCTGGTTGTTATTATGACAGGTGATATTCTTAAATTGTATCTTCAACATTCTACCTATTATGTGAAAAGACTTTGAGTCTTAGTTAAATCTTTTCTTTTAGCAGGCTCATACTGGTTTACATTTAGTATATATGTCCTGGCCAACTGTTGAGGGCTATGTGTCCAGTGACTGTTTAATTCTCAGAGACTCTACAGTGTTATTTTGGTGTTTGCATTATCTGATGGTATTGAGGTTTCGAATTAATCCTACTGGTGCTGCCAGTCAGTCAATAACTGATGATTGAGCAACTTTCCTGGAATGTGCTTATGTTCTAGGCAATGGGCATACTGCAGTAAATAAGGAAGCAAAATCTTTCTCCTTTAAGGACTTCTCTTCAAGTGTAAAAGACGAAACAGACATATTTATGAATATATAATAATTGAGGAAATATTTGAGAGAAAAGGAACCTACCTTAGAGAATATGATATGAAATAGACTAGCTGAGGAAACTAAATATGAACTAAAACTTGGATGAGAAGAAGCCAAATATAGGACACATTTGGGAAAGAGCATTCTAGGCAGAGAAAATAATGATGTGCAAATGCCCTGGGAGTAGACAGAGCTTGGCATGATTATCATCAGGTTATGGCTACGAGCAGCTGGGTCTTAATCCTACTGGAGAGTCTCTGAGAAAACATATGAAACTCAATATTGTCCTTTCGGAGGATAAGGGGAACAGATGTTGACAAATTATAAACCCTATTGCCTGAGGGCAATCCCCATTGCATGAACTGCTTGCAGGTCTTTATGTAGCTATGGGCAGCCAAGCAAGTTGTATGTTACATAATCACAAAAACAAAAAGAGAGGAGGATGATCGAATTATGGCATGTTTTTTTTTCCCAACTTTAAAAACTTATTTATCTAAAAAGAGGGGAGATATGTATACATATAACTGATTCATTTTGCTGTACAGCAGAGATTAACACAGCATTATAAAACAGCTATATACAAACAAATTAATTTTAAATGATTTAACATTAAAAGGTAGAAACATAGCATATAAATATATGCAAGAAAATCTACAGATTAATCCATTTAGTATGGTTCTAGTGGTTGATGATTAAGGTTTCCTACTTTATTGCAAAAGACCCCCAAATATACAAATCACATACATTTTATTTCCAATTCATTAGCTAAGTAGACAAATCACAGTAGAGACAGATTTCTACTACACTGTATTAGTTATCTTTACACTGAACACTTCTAAGTTTTATAAAGCACAGTCTAAAACCATTCTAACAAGTATATAAACTAAATAGGTACATGTTGCATGATAAATTCTCATTTCTGCCTGTGATTCAATTTCTACAACATTTTTAATCTTTTTACAGTAGAATTTGTGAAAATATAAATATTTTACTGTTCAATTTTTCTTTTCTCAAAAAATATGAAAGGCATAGGAGGTACTAAGATGCACACTTAGCACATACAATTAATAAGTGTACACTTCATAAAATTGATATAGCACTGGCATATTATTCCCAAATTAGGCACTTCATTTCAAACTATGTACTTGAACTTTTTAAAAATGCAAATACATTGAAGAAGTGGTACAGAATGGTATTTACGGTACATTTCTGGAATTACATTTAGGAATTTTAATTCTGAACAACTTATCAGATGAGTGAGTAAGATATTTATTTTTTTAAATCTGAGCAAAGTATTTATTTTTTTAACCTAAGTTAAGCCCTCTGTAATAAGGGGACAATAATTAGATCTAATCTGTTATTTTAAAGGTTAATATAAGCCAATTTAAAGCACAATAGCTGGTACAGTGTAAAGTATTAAAACAAGTTAGCTGATTATTATTATTGCTATTCATTTAGATTATAATATTTCCTTAAGTTTCCTGAGCATGGTGATATATGCAGTGCTTAAAACATTCTGAATACTCAAAAGGGTATACAACAATAATGGCTTCACCATTTCTAAAGGTTGCTGCCACTGGGGAAGAAAGCAAAGATTGCTCTTGGTGTTTTTATGTCAACTAATAAACTTTATTCCTCTGAGGGTGACTGGGACATAGAATTTGGTGTCTCTGTTGGTAAAGGTTTTCAGTGACTTCAGAAATTGTACAAAGGTCTGCCTTTTATTAGGAAAATTGATCTTGGATCTTAAAGGTCAACAAAGTAAAGACTTGACTTTAGTTCCCAAGAATCCTGCAAAATCAACTGCATGTAAGTTTATCTGTTAACCCCATCTGGATTTGCACCTGTGATTTCTGGGAGTTAGTACATTTCGAACATGCACTTAAAATGCCAAGAACTTCCCTTCCATTATGAAGAAGAGTTTTAAAATCGCAGATGTACTTTAAGGAAAACACTTTTTAAGCCACTTCATTCAGCAAGAAAGGGTAAAAGTGGCTGTGCTGCGTCAGTGGCAGTGTAGAATTTACTGGTGCAGATCCATAGTCCCATTCCCTTCAGCTAGAGAATACGCGAATGTGCTCACATTCTGGCGTCTGGCCAAGATCAAAAGCACTTTGCTGTCATATCCAACTTACTCATTCAGTTCAAGCACATTTCTCTAATGCTTTATAAAAACAAAAATTTAATGTAGAGAGTCTCATGAAAGATAGCAGAATAAATACATGTTTTTGTAACCTCCCTGCTTACAACCTACTGAAATGAATAAAAATAGAGGTATCAGTAAAAGACTGCCTTCTTCCCTGGTGGCACATATGGTAAGGAAACCCAGGTTCGACTCCTGAGTCAGGAAGATCCCCTGGAGAAGGGAATAGCTACCCACTCCAGTTTTCTTGCCTATAGAATTCCATGGACAGAGGAGCCTGGAGGGCTACAGTCAATGGGGTCACAACAGTTGGATACAACTGAGCGACTAACACTTTCACACTTTCATACAGTAAACTCTGAAAAATATCAGTCAGTTTTTAAAAAATTGAATCAAGCCAAGAGACCGATTCTCATAGACATATCCCCAGTTGGGAAGATTATGTGGTGTAAGAAATGAGAAGGAGTTCTGAAAGGGAGGACTGGGGAGCCTGGTGGGCTGCCATCTACGGGGTTGCACAGACTCGGACACGACTGAAGCGACTTAGCAGCAGCAGCAGAAACCTCTAGCCAGGGAGAGGGTGGGGAGTAAACAAACCACAGGAGGAAAGAGAGAAGCACCTTGTGAGACGAATTCTGCTATAATAAAATGGCAGGTGGAAGACTTCCTAGGCATGTAACATTATTTTATTTGAGTTGATTTTCTCTCTACAAGGAAAATCCTGGCCAGATGGGAAGTTGTATACTAGTTTCTGACACAGATAACATGAGCAAAGAGAAATATTTACATTCTCCCAGATCTGGACTTTGATCTGAGTATACAACTCCCTAGGAATCAAAGGAATGTGAAAAATAGGAGAATCCCCACAGGTCAAAGTATCTAATAAATTTATAAATTGCTTCATGACAACAACTACTAGTAGCCTTAGCTCCTTTTCTTGAGTGATCAAGCAAGTACAGAAACCAGCAGTTACTATAGCTAAAATTTAATTCCTAAAGGACTAAAGTATACCTGTGAAGGAAGAGGGGTAGGGGAATGGAGGAAATATCAAGAATAGTTTTTTTTTTTTTAATTTCACTCATATTACTGGTTTTCTTTTCATTTTAACTGAAGTATAATTGACAGAATATTATATCCATTTCAGGTGTACAGCATAGTGATTCTATATTTTTATAGATTACACACAATACAAAGTTACAATATTGTTGACTACATTTCCTGGGCTATGCAGTACAGCCTGTGAGTTATTATTGTCAGTTCAGTTCAGTTCAGTTCGGTCACTCAGTTGTGTCCGACTCTTTGCAACCCCATGAACCGCAGCACGCCAGGCCTCCCTGTCCATCACCAACTCCCAGAGTTCACCCAAACTCATATCCACTGAGTCAGTGACGCCATCCAACCATCTCATCCTCTGCCATCCCCTTCTCCTCCTGCTTTCAATCTTTCCCAGCATCAGGGTCTTTTCAAATGAGTCAGCTCTTTGCATGAGGTGGCCAAAGTATTGGAGTTTCAGCTTCAACATCTGTCCTTCCAATGAGCACCCAAGACTGATCTCCTTTAGGAGATATATTTATTGTATAACTGCCAATCTGTACTCTTTATCACTTTCACCCTCCCCTCCAACCTTCTCCCCTCTGGGCAAGCACTAATTTGTTCTCTGTACATGTGAGACTATTTCTGTTTTCTTATATTTGTACATTTGTTTTATTTTTTAGATTCCACATATAATTTTGAAAACACAGTATTTGTCTTTCTCTGACTTATTTTGCATGCATGCTCAAACTCTCAGTTGTGTCTAACTCCTTGCGACCCCATGGACTGTAGCCCATTAGTCTCCCCTGTCCATGGAAGTTTCCAGGTAAAAATACTGGAGTGAATTGCTATTTCCTACTCCAGAGGATCTTCCTGACCAAGGAATCGAACCAGCATCTCTTGCATCTCCTGCATTGGCAGGCAAATTCTTTACCACTGTGCCATCTGGGAAGCCTAATGTATTTTACTTAGCATAGTACCTTCTAGGTCTATCCATGTTGCCACAGATGGCAAGATTTCCATTTTTTATGGCTGATTAATGTTCCATTGTGCATGTATACCACATCTTCTTTACCTATTCATCTTTTAATGGATACTTAGATAGTGTTCATGTCTGGGTATTAAAATAATGCTGATATGAACATTGTGGCACATATATCTTTTTGAATTAGTGTTTTCATTTTGTGTGAAAAAATGCCGTAGATATTTTAATAGAGATTGTGCTGAATTTGTAATTATTTTGGGTAGTATGAACATTTTAACATTATAGTTCTTCTGAAACACATGAACACAGTATATCTTTCCATTTATTTGTGCATCTTGAATATTTTCATCAACACTTAATAGTTTTCAGAATACAGGTCTTTTACTACTTCTTACTAGGTATGCTATTATTTTCAGTGTGATTGTAAATGGGATTGTTTTCTTGATCTGTCCTTCTAATATTTTATTCTTAGTGTATAGAAATGCAATAGATTTCTGTGTGTTAATTTTGTATCTTACAGCTTCATTGAATTCATTTATTATCTCTNCAGAATACAGGTCTTTTACTACTTATTACTAGGTATGTTATTATTTTCAGTGTGATTGTAAATGGGATTGTTTTCTTGATCTGTCCTTCTAATATTTTATTCTTAGTGTATAGAAATGCAATAGATTTCTGTGTATTAATTTTGTATCTTACAGCTTCATTGAATTCATTTATTATCTCTAGCAGCTTTGGGGTAGAATCTCTGGGGCTTGCTATATATATATATATTATTTTGTCATCTGCAAATAGTGACAGTTTTACTTTTTCCCCTTCCAGTTTGGATGGCATTTATTTATATTTATTTATCTTGTCTTATGACTGTGACTAGGACTTTCACTTCTATGTTGAATAAATATGATGAGAATGGGTATTCTGCCTTGTTCCTGATCTTAGAATAAACGTTTTCAACTTTGTACCATTATGATATTAGCTGTGAGTTTGTCATAACTGGTCTTTGCAATGTTGATGTATGTTTCCTCTATACCCATTTTGTTGCTTTTATCATGAATCTATGCTTTCAAATGACTTTTCTGCATCAATTAAGATGATAATGTATTTTTTTCTTCTGAAAAATTGATGTAAACCATAAACTCTTTCCCCTTGGAAATTTGAAACACAATTTTAATGTCTTATGGACTCCTGATTAAGATTCTTTAGCACGAGCATAGGACAGTTTGAGTTCCGGAGTCAAAATTTACAAGTCTGAATCCTATAACTCAGTTGCTCTGTCATTATAATTTTCTCATATGTAAAATGGGAACAGTTGATCTCCTGTAGTAATTATGAGTGTCTGTGAGTTAATGCATACAAGATGGTTAGTAGTCAGAATATAGTAAGTATTCAATACATTCATGGAAATTCTAATTAGCCCAGTACCTGACACACAGTACAAGTTCTCAATAAGTATTTAGTAAAGGAATAAATAACAGTTATCTATTTGACAAGATTGTGAACATCAAATTGTCAGTATTCCTTTGGAAATGTATCCAAAAACGTATTCTTGCCTCATCTGGAGGCCCAGAGTGCTCATATGCCATGCCTAAGAATTCTGCTCTAAATGCAGTCCTTCCTTTGAGAGCTTCATCTTGGTCCTTGCTTTCATACAAGAAAATTCTCCAATTATGTTGACCTTTTGATATGCTCATTAGTACCATGTGACAGTATTATTGTCTTTTTTTAAGAATTATGTTTTTAATATAACATGCAAAAGTTTAATTTCTAAAACTAAATTGTATTCCAATGCTTTTGAGAATTCTGACATCTGTTTGGAAAACAGATAAAATAAAAAGTACTCTTGATTGTAGAACTAGACTTGGACCTTTCCTTCAATATAAGAATCCAGATAAAGTGAACTTTATTTTACTTTATTAAAAATCTCTTCAAGATTGGTGTTCATTGGAATTCAAATGTGAAAAACAGATTAGGTTTCTTTATATCATGCTGAGGTGTCTTAACATTATGACAGTGTATCTCTGATATATTAATTTCCACATTGTTTAAAATTTTTCAAATATACATAAAATTTTGGAAGAATATTAAGGTGAGATCTTTATACCTTCAATCTATAATAAACAGTGTAATATTCTATGATTTTCCTGTTTTGGGGAAGGTACAGTTATGGTAACACCACCCTAAATAATTCAGCTTACATAATCACAAAGCTATATCACATCTAAGAAAATTATAATAATTTTATAATATTATCTCACACCGTTTAAAAACTTCCCCAGTATGACTCAATTTGACCATCAAAACCAAAAAAATTTTAAATGATTATATCATGTGTGTATGTGTGTGCTAAGTTGTGTGATTTTATCTGGACCCCATGGACTGTAACCCTACAGGTTTCTCTGTCAGTGGGATTTCCCAGGCAAGAGTACTGGAGTGAGTTGCCCAAGGATTGAACCCATGTCTCCTGCACTGGCAGATGGATTCTTTACCACTGAACCATCGAGATTATACCATACTGAAATGTAAATAACCTCTGAATCCACAGAAGGAAGAGGAGAGGCTAGGGTTTCTTTATATAAGAATACCAGATATCAATGTAGAAGCAATCATAGAATTTTTAAAAATCAGCATTGTACATTTCCAATGAGGGAAAAATAATGTCTTCCCAAATATGTCTAGACCCTAATACCTGGGCTCTTTGAATATATTGCCTTATAAGGGAAAAGAGACACTACAAATACAATTAAGAACTCAGAGATGGGGAGATTTTCCTGGATTATCTGAGTGTGCACATTCTAATTACAGGAGTCCTTAAAAGCAGAGAAATTTACCACCTGTGGTCACTGTCAGATGTGACTATGTAAAGAGTGTCAGATGAGTGTGATGTGAAAAGGACTCAATTTTTTGTCACTAGTTTAGAAGATGAAGCAAGAAGGCTATGAATCATGGAATAAGAGAAGCCTCTAGAAGTTGGAAAAACTCAAGAAAACATATTTCTCCTAGAGTCTCCAGAAAGGAATATGGTCTTGTTGATGTATAGACTCTGAGACTAATGTCTGGCCTCTGTCCCTCGGAACTATAAGATAATAAATATATGTTGTTTTAAGATATTAAAAGGCAGAGGAACCAGACATCAAATTGCCAACATCTGCTGGATCATCAAAAAAGCTAGAGAGTTCCAGAAAAACATCTATTTCTGCTTTATTGACTATGTCAAAGCCTTTGACTGTGTAGATCACAATAAACTGTGGAAAGTTCTGAAAGAGATGGGAATACCAGACCACCTGACCTGCCTCTTGAGAAATCTGTATGCAGGTCAGGAAGCAATAGTTAGAACTGAACATGGAACAACAGACTGGTTCCAAATAGGAAAAGGAGTACGTCAAGGCTGTATATTGTCACCCTGCTTATTTGACTTATATGCAGAGTATATCTGAGAAACACTGGGCTGGAAGAAGCACAAGCTGGAATCAAGATTGCCCGGAGAAATACCGATAACCTCAGATATGCAAATAACAACACCCTTATGGCAGAAAGTGAAGAGGAACTAAAGACTCTCTTGATTAAAGTGAAAGAGGAAAGTGAAAAAGTTGGCTTAAAGCTCAACATTCAGAAAACGAAGATCATGGCATCTGGTCCCATCACTTCACGGGAAATAGATGGGGAAACAGTGGAAACAATGGCTGATTTTATTTCTNCAGAAAGTGAAGAGGAACTAAAGACTCTCTTGATTAAAGTGAAAGAGGAAAGTGAAAAAGTTGGCTTAAAGCTCAACATTCAGAAAACGAAGATCATGGCATCTGGTCCCATCACTTCACGGGAAATAGATGGGGAAACAGTGGAAACAATGGCTGATTTTATTTCTTTGGGCTCGAAAATCACTGCAGATGGTGACTGCAGCCATGAAATAAAAGACGCTTACTCCTTGGAAGGAAAGTTATGACCAACCTAGATAGCATATTCAAAAACAGAGACATTACTTTGTCAACAAAGGTCCGTCTAGTCAAGGCTATGGTTTTTCCAGTGGTCATGTATGGATGTGAGAGTTGGACTGTGAAGAAGGCTGAGTGCCAAAGAATTGATGCTTTTGAACTGTGGTGTTGGAGAAGACTCTTGAGAATCCCTTGGACTGCAAAGAGATCCAACCAGTCCATCCTAAAGGAGACCAGTCCTGGGTGTCCATTGGAAGGACTGATGCTGAGGCTGAAGCTCCAGTACTTTGGCTACCTCATGTGAAGAGTTGGCTCATTGAAAAAGACTCTGATGCTGGGAGGGATTGGGGGCAGGAGGAGAAGGGGATGACAGAGGATGAGAGGGCTGGATGGTATCATTGACTCTATGGACGTGAGTCTGAGTAAACTCCGGGATTTGATAATGAACAAGGAGGCCTGGCGTGCTGTGATTCATGGGGTCACAAAGAGTCAGACACAACTGAGGGACTGAACTGACAGGCACTTTCCTGGTGGTCCATTGGTTAAGAAACTGCCTTCTAATGCAGGCTACATGGGTTCAATCCATGGTTGGGGAACTAAGATCTTATATGCCTTGGGGCAACTAAGCCCATGAGCCACAACTAAGACCCAATGCAGCCATCAGTTAATTAACTTTTTTAAAGGTAACACAGCAATGTGCGTGTATGTGTGCTAAGTCACTTCACTTGTTTCCAACTCTTTGCGACCCTATGGCCTGTAGCCCACCAGGCTCCTCTGTCCATGGGATTTCCAGGTAAGAATATTGGAGTGGGTGTTCATGCCCAGGTATCACAGTCAAATGCAATGTGTCAACCTTGATTGAATCCTGAATAATAAAAATGAGAGAACAGGGAAGGAAGGAAGAAAAGAAAGCAAAGAAAGGAAAGATAGCTGCAGATATTTAAGGATATATTAACTATTAAAATAAAAATATGTACACAATGCCCACTAGCATCATTTTGTTTTTCATTTTCTAATCATGAATAAATATATTTGCTGTATACTGTGGAAAAGATCATTGATTTGGAGTCATGGACTCATTCCCATTCCCTATTATGTTTATGAATTATTTAAGAAAATGGTGCTTAATCTGACTGTTAGCCTCCTTAACGGGATTGTGACAGATGATCTCTACTGAATCTGAAACTTGTACATTTCTTGACAGTTCCTTCAGGGAAAAAAAAAGAAAAAGAAAAAGAAACCTTTGGGAAGCTTTTTACTCACAATTCTGGCAGACTTCAAATGACAAATTTCCTCAGTTTTACAAGTGTTCTATTGTGTAACAAAATACCACAAATGGGGTGGCTTTAAGTCAACACAAGTGAATTACCTCATCTGTTCTGTAGGTCTTAAGTCTGGACACGGTGTGGCTGGATTCTCTGTTCAGCATCTTGTAGCTGAAATCAAGATGTTGGCTGAAGCTGGCTCAGGATTATCTTCCAAGTTCACTGATTGTTGTCAGGCTTCCTTTCCTTACAATCCTAAGACTGATTCCCCATTCAGACTTCTAGTTGCTGGTTGAGGTCAATGTTCAGCTCCTTGATGCTACCCCCAGCTCTTTACCATGTGACCCTCATGGGCAATTCTCACCATGAGTGTTTGCTTCTTTCCAGGACACTGGGAGATAATCACTGACTACTTCTTCTGATACTTGACTACTTCTGATACCTGCCTGGAGAAAACTCCACTGTGAAAGGACTTCGTGACTAACTATGCTGCTGCTGCTGCTAAGTCGCTTCAGTCATGTCTGACTCTGTGCGACCCCATAGACGCAGCCCACCAGGCTCCCCCGTCCCTGGGATTCTCCAGGCAAGAACACTGGAGTGGGTTGCCATTTCCTTCTCCAATGCATGAAAAGGAAAAGTGAAAGTGAAGTCGCTCAGTCATGTCCCACTCTTAGCCACCCCATGGACTGCAGCCTACCAGGTTCCTCCATCCAAGGGATTTTCCAGGCAAGAGTACTGGAGTGGGTTGCCAAACTCAGGGCCACTGAAATAATCTGTCACAGGTCGACTGATTTAGGACCTTAATTAGATCTGCAAAATCTATTTTGACCTGTAACATAGCCTAATCATGGGAGTGAAACTCATCCTAATCTAAAATCAGGGCATGTTCAGCAGGAAGCAATAAATCTTGAGATCCATTTTAGAATTCTGCTACTACTACTACTAATACATAGCTATCTCAAATCCATTATATGAGGAAATATAATGCATTCAATTGTCATAAGTATGTAGAAAGTATTTTGAAATGTGCATAATTTTCTATGGAAATCATTGAAAATATTATCAAATGTATTTCTTATTTGGGAGTGGTAAAACAATTCAGTTTCTCTAAAAATTTAAGACCTAGGACTATCAGATGAAAAATTACATTTAAAATTATGACAAATATGGGCTATTACAAATATGGAAAAATAAAGTGATTTATTTGGAAACTACGCAAAAATATATGCTATCACATGTTAAGAGCAGTCAGAAAGTCTGACCAGGTACAAAGAGTTTAGATCAAAGAAAAAGTAACCACATTTTTATTAAAGATTTTAGGAACTGTTTAAAAGAATTCATAAATATAAAAGATCAATCTAAGAAAATACATTCCATGTCATTAATAGATAATTTAAAGGACTACAGGGATGCTTATGATTTAAAGACACACCTTCGAAACATTTGTGAATATTTTAAATGCTAAGGGCAAACATCATTTAGTTAATCCAATAAGAAGTGCTAGGAGACGGGGATGAAAAGAAGTATTGACAAAATTCAGATGCACATGATACATGTCATATATGAATATATTTGAATATATATATGAGAATATATTCATTTAACAAAAAGTGAAAAGTAACTGTGCCAAGAGCCAGAGATACTTTAAAAAATCGATGATTTCTAAGAGCAAAGACAAAAATGTCAAGGTGAAATGTTATGAATGATAAAGTTTGGTATGCTATCATAGCATATAACACTGAAACTTATTTGAATAAATGACCACTGCAGTTGGAATCAGGAATATTATATTGAAAATAACCTAGTTCCTCCTTTGGTAACTGTTTTTAATTCTACATTAGGTTCAATGGTGAGGGGACATGACCATATAGAATTAATAAATTGTGGTTTTGAATTTAAAAACTGAACTTTTTCTAGGAGATGTCTCTGTGTCCCATTTTCAGCGTTAGGCAACAAGCATTAATAACTCTATTTAACACAGAGATCCCATATTGCTCTTTAAATTAAACATATTTTGAATTTTTCATATTAAACTTTGTAAAGAAAAGAGGAAGATTAAAGCAGAACTTCCCTGGTACCTGACTTTCCTGAGCTCAGCTGGTAAAGAATCTGCCTGCAGAGCAGGAGACCCCAGTTCGATTCCTGGGTGTGGAAGATCCGCTGGAAAAGGGTAGGCTAACCATCCCAGTATTCTTGGGCTTCCCTGGGGGCTCAGCTGTTAAAGAATCTGCCTGCAATGTGGGAGACCTGGGTTCAATCCCTGGGTTGGGAAGATCCCCTGGAGAAAGGAATGGCTGCCCACTCAAGTGTTCTGGCCTGGAGAATAGTCCATGGGGCCCACACGACTGAGCAACTTTCACTTTCACTTTCAAAGCAGAACATGAACCTCTTTCAACTATTTCAATGATTTAAAAAAAAAAAAATCATAGACACTCAGGGGTAAGGCATAATCTCAAGACAGAACATTCCCGTTCCTCACTGTCCTCTGACATCTGGTGAGACATCATCAATCAACGTGCACTCTGAGATCCTGAGTAAACTTCTTGTTTGAAAAAATGTATTTGAATGTTTTTATACACGGTCCAAATTATCTCTCTATGCAATGTAGCCTTAATTTCACTTCTATTTCTGTTGTCTCTTCTTCTGCTAAGCAAACAATTGATTGTTTTTTAATTACTCTTCCTTTACTTCCAAATTATTCTCCTTTTCCAAATTAAATCTTCCTAGTTTCACTAGCAATGAGACATATTTCTTGCTAATAAATATTATCATGTTAACTTTAGATGCTTCAGCATACAGAAGTCATTTTGGAATCTGATTATAACTGGACATTTCCCCTCTTCTTTAAGTTACTGAGAATAATCTTATAATGTCATCCAATAAATCGAAAGGAGTAAGACAAGAACAGATTGAATCCTGGTGCACATCTTTGGATACCTGCTTTGCAACTGAAATAAATTCAATTGCCAGCTTGATATGGGGCAGTGGAATTACTCCAACTTTTCCAAAATGAAATGAATACTGGGTTTAATAAATGTCTCCTTGGAGTCTAGCTGTAATAATCTAGGCCTATTACAGTTCACTGCTGCTGCTGCTAAGTAGCTTCAGTCATGTCCAACTCTGTGCAGCCCCATAGACAGCAGCCCACCAGGCTCCCCCATCCCTGGGATTCTCCAGGCAAGAGTACTGGAGTGGGTTGCCATTACAGTTCACTAATCTACTTGAATTAACATTTTTCCATAAAGAAAATGAAGGTATTTCAATATGCTTTGTCATTACTACAGCACCCCAATGCCCTTTGATTCTGAGATCATCATTTTAAAATCCCCTATAAATAGCTATATATCTGCTGTGAGCCTAAACACTGATTTAATCATTTATATCACAGAAACACAACTTTGGATGTGCATTGTGGAGGTAAAGTACCAAAATACTGGAAAATCAAAGAGCCCCTGAAGTTATGTCTAGTTAATTGACGGATATGCAGGTAAACTTTATCTTTTACAAAATTCATCCAGCAGTGTGTCTCTTTAGAAAGCAACCCTGTGCAAGGCTGAGGTTTTCTGATGCATAAAGATGTGCTCTAAAAATGCCAGGGAAGTATAACACTCTTGTGGTTGTCAATGGAATGTCCTGTTAGTAACCCCTGTGGAAATCACAAAGCTACCACGCACATTGAGTCATGAAGGTCACCCTGCATAAATCTGTCTACATTCATGAGTTGCTACTTCTAACTGCCACCAAGCCAAGCTCAGTGTACACCCGCACTGCTGAAATGGCAGCCTTCACTGGCTGAAATCCCAGCTCCTGCATTCACAGTTCTTCTCATTTATCTTTAAGGCAGAACAGTATCTATTCAGAAACATGACTTTGAGCATTTGCATATTAAAAATGGCATTTTGTTAATGCTCCTATAATTTGAGAGAGATATCTATTATTAAGGTGTAAATAATAAAAAGGAAAAACACTGATTATAGCTTCTATAGAGATATGACATAGCACATTCTTGGTCTTTTGCAACAATGACAACTGAAATAACTAAGCAAAGGATTACAGTTCTAGGTGCTGATGACTAAAGATGATAATTTTATATAAAAATAATAACAGTTATAATATAGGATGGCATATATTTCACAACTTAAAATTTCCTTGAAGCATTATTTATTTTATTTTAAAGCATTATTATGGGGAAGATACTAATTTTCCCATTTTGCAGATATTAAATACTTTGAGAATGGCTAAAATACTTGTTCAAAGTCACATTGTCAGGACTTGCATTTAAGATCAGATCCAAATGCAGTGCCCTTTCAATTTTGGATCTCTGATTTTCAAGATTATGGATATGTAATTTTTAATTGATCACACAATTATTTAAAAACTGCAAAATCATTTCTCTGCCATTGAATTATGTCCTTTACTTAGATATATTTGATTTTTTTAACTGCACAGTTATTAAGTATATATAACTCATCTGTGAATATAATTTCCTATGTATTAATCTATGGGATTTCCAGGTTGCTAAGTGGTAAAGAACTACCAAATACAGGAGGCACATGTTCAATCCCTGGGTCGGGAAGATCCTCTGGAGGAGGAAATGGCCACCCACTCCAGTATTCTTGTCAGGAAAATCCCAGGATGGAGGAGTCTGATGGTCTACAGTCCATGGGGTTGCAAAGAGTTGGACATGACTGAGCAACTGAGCAAAACAACAGCAATATGTATTATCTATGCTTTAGCCATACTGTATTACCTGAGGTGAATTCTGTTATTTAAAAATTTGCTGTAATATACTGTTTAAGTTTTGATTATTCAAACACATGTCATTTTATAAATTAATGGTATATAGGTAATTCAGATTGAATTTTAAATACTCCAGCCTGGAAAACCAAATTCATAGCATCAAGAAAAACATAGATAAGAAAAAAAAAATCTAGAATGTTAAAGGAAACAAAGCAAGAATGTAAAAGTTAGAGAAGTGAGGACAAAACAAAATTCAATATATAGATAATGAATCCTCTGAACAAGCAAATAAAACAAACCAAATGGAATGTTCAAAGATTTGAAAATAAAACCATTGACTGAAAAAGGATCTGAATCTACAGATCAAAAGGACCTAATATATAATTGTTAAGAAGTAGGATTTTGAGTTAGAGAGAGTTGTGTTGAATCCTGTCTCATCTTTTTTTTCTGATATAACATTAGGTAAGTCATTAAAATCATCAAAGCTTCACTTTTCTTGTATGTAGACATCAGATTGTACTGAGGATTGACTGAGATTAAGTTCATAAATGGTTTAGTCAAGTTTTTGCCAATTAAAAGTGTTTAATACATATTTATGCTCATCATCATGATGAGAGTAGTGATAATTAAATTATTATAGACTTGTAGAAGATATTAATTTAAAATAATCAATATCTATTTTCTATTGAAATTTTTACTAAAGAATTTTGCTAATTTGTTGGCAGAAAAAAGCAAAAACCAAACACCACAAAATTGCAATTCCATTGGAAGGGAATTTTAGGTCCGAGAAATATTTAAAATATATTTATTTGAGAATCTAGAAAAGATCAGTATATAAAATTTGACAAGTCATTTTAAATTAATGTGAAAAGTTTATTCAATAAATGGCAAAAACTATTTGGGGAAACAACATGAAAACATAAGATCATATGATAGAAACATACATAAAATTTTGAATAGATGTAAACCACAAAACTGCTTGAAAGACTGTTCTATACTGGATGCTTGGGGCTGGTGCACTGAGACGATCCAGAGGGATGGTATGGGGAGGAGGAGGGAGCGGGGTTCAGGATGGGGAACACGTGTATACCTGTGGCGGATTCATGTTGATGTATGGCAAAACCAAAAAAAAAAAAAAACTGCTTGAAAAGGATAAAGAATCATTTATGTAATCTAGGTGTGAAACAAAAGGCAAAACAAAACAAAAAGACTGCCTTGACTATGTATTACAACTTTTGTGGCAAAAGATAAACATGAACAAAGTTAAAAGATAACAAACGGGAAAATTATTGAACATATCAGAGGATATCTATCATTACTACATCAGTTCAGTTCAGTCGCGCAGTCATGTCCAACTCTTTGCAACCCCATGAATCGCAGTCCGCCAGGCCTCCCTGTCCATCACCAACTACCGGAGTTCACTCAAGACTCACGTCCATTGAGTCTGTGATGCCATCCAGCCATCTCATCCTCGGTCGTCCCTTTCTCCTCCTGCCCCCAATCCCTCCCAGCATCAGAGTCTTTTCCAATGAGTCAACTCTTCGCATAAGGTGCCCAAAGTACTGGAGCTTCAGTTTTAGCATCATTCCTTCCAAAGAAATCCCAGGGTTGATCTCCCTCAGAATGGACTGGTTGGATCTCCTTGCAGTCCAAGAGACTCTCAAGAGTCTTCTCCAACACCACAGTTCAAAAGCATCAATTCTTCTGCGCTCAGCCTTCTTCACAGTCCAACTCTCACATCCATACATGACCACAGGAAAAACCATAGCCTTGACTAGACGGACCTTAGTCGGCAAAGTAATGTCTCTGCTTTTGAATATACTATCTAGGTTGGTCATAACTTTTCTTCCAAGGAGTAAGCGCCTTTTAATTTCATGGCTGCAGTCACCATCTGCAGTGATTTTGGAGCCCAAAAAAACAAAGTCTGACACTGTTTCTACTGTTTCCCCATCTATTTCCCATGAAGTGATGGGGCCAGATGCCATGATCTTC
>SJXQ01002868.1:50090-101788 GCA_006408695.1 Aepyceros melampus
TTATTGATATTTCTCCCAGCAATCTTGATTCCAGCTTGTGTTTCTTCCAGTCCAGCGTTTCTCATGATGTATTCTGCGTATAAGTTAAATAAGCAGGGTGACAATATACAGCCTTGACGTACTCCTTTTCCTATTTGGAACCAGTCTGTTGTTCCATGTCCAGTTCTAACTGTTGCTTCCTGACCTGCATACAGATTTCTCAAGAGGCAGGTCAGGTGGTCTGGTATTCCCATCTCTTTCAGAATTTTCCACAGTTTACTGTGATCCACACAGTCAAAGGCTTTGGCAGAGTCAATAAAGCAGAAATAGATGTTTTTCTGGAACTCTCTTGCTTTTTCAATGATCCACCGGATGCTGGCAATTTGATCTCTGGTTCCTCTGTAAAGATCCTTTATGTGTTAGCGGCTCAGTCCCGTCAGACTCTGCAACTTCATGGACTGTAGCCCTCCAGACTCCTCTGTCAGTGCAATTCTGCAGGCAAGAACACTGCTGTGGGTAGCCATTCCTTTCTTCAGGGGATCTTCCGGATCCAGGGATAAAACCTGGGTCTCCTGCGTTGTGTGCATTCTTTACCATCAGAGCCAGCAGCGAAGCCTTTATAAGCCATTAGAAGAAAAAACGACCAAAAAAAAAAAGTTGGTAGTTAACAAATGAGGTAATACAAATGGTAAATTTCTTTGTCAACCTAAATAATCATTTTAAAATATTTAAAGTTATATAAGACTGTTTAGTAACCAGTCATATTAGCAATTTTTAAAAAAAAATTATTTTTAGTGCCAAACGATGTTATGAAAAAAAAAAAAGTTTAGATTTTAGAATTTCTATTAGACTATTTTTTAGAGCAGTTTAGGTTTACAGCATAATAGAACACAAAGTATTTGTTTTCCATATATTCTTTGTCCTCAGCATGCATTCTTTGCCACTGTGACCACCCTGCCCCAGAATTATACTGTTGGAGTAATTGATGACCTCTACTAACACATCAATGTCACCTAAATTCATAATTTACGTTAGGGTTTCACTTTCAATGTTATATATTCTATAGATTTTAACAAATGTACAGTGACCTGTGTCCATTATTATAGCATTATACATAATATTTTCTCTGTCCTAAAATTCTTCCACATTCTGCCTATTCAATCCACCTTTCCCAACTGCTGACAAATCATTTTATTGTCTCTATCAATCATTCTGCCTTTTTCAGAATGTCATATAGTTAAAATTATACAGCATGTAGCCTTTTCAGTTAGGTTTCTTTCACTTAGTGATATTGAGTTTCCTCTGTGTCTTTTCATGGCTTGATAGCTCATTTCTTTTCAGCGCTGAATAATATTCCATTGTTGGTATATATAACAGTTTATTTAACCATTTACCTACTGAAGGATATTTTGGTTACTTCTAAGCTTTGGCAATTACAAGTAAAATTACTATAAACACAAAATTTCCCTCTTTCTGCCTCTCTTCCTCTGTCAAGCTCTCTCCATATAAGTACATGAGAGAGCATCTTCTGTGTGTATATATATATATATATATATATATATGAGTACATATATATATATATATGTGAGCATTTCTCAATCAGCTTTTCTGATTCTGTATACAAGATCCAGTCAAAGATTACAAAATTGAATTTACTTGTCATACCTCTTTAAACTCGGATAGTACTTAGCACCCATCTTTTTATTTATGTAATTTTCTTTGCAATAGTGACTTTTAAAAAATCTAGGTTGGTAATTTTGCTAAATATTCCTTAACTTGTATTTGCTCAATTGTTCCTTTATCATTGCTGGCAACATTATTACATATATTACACTGTGCCTTCTCAGTGCTAAGCTTGATGTCAAGTGGGCCTTAGAAAGCATCACTATAAACAAAGCTAGTGGAGGTGATGGAATTCCAGTTGAGTTGTTTCAAATCCTGAAAGATGATGCTGTGAAAGTGCTGCACTTAATATGCCAGCAAATTTGGAAAACTCAGCACTGGCCACAAGACTGGAAAAGGTCAGTTTTCATTCCAGTCCCAAAGAAAGGCAATGCTAAAGAATGTTCAAACTAGTGCACAATTGCACTCCTCTCACATGCTAGTAAAGTAATGCTCAAAATTCTCCAAGCCAAGCTTCAATAATATGTTAATCATGAACTTCCAGATGTTCAGTCTGGATTTAGAAAGGCAAGGAACCAGAGATCAAATTGCCAACATTGGCTGCATCATCAAAAAAGCAAGAGAGTTCTAGAAAAACATCTATTTCTGCTTTATTGACTATGCCAAAGCCTTTGAGTGTGTGGATCACAATAAACTGTGGAAAACTCATCAAGAGATGGCAATACCAGAGCACCTGACCTGCCTCTTGAGAAACCTATATGCAGGTCAGGAAGCAACAGTTAGAACTGGACATGGAACAATAGACTGGTTCCAAATAGGAAAAGGAATACGTCAAGGCTGTATATTGTCACCCTTCTTATTCAACTTATATGCAGAGTACATCATGAAAAATGCTGGGCTGGAAGAAGCACAAGCTGACATCAAGATTGCCAGGAGAAATAGCAGTAACCTCAGATATGCAGATGACACCATCCCACCCTTATGGCAGGAAGTGAAGAACTAAAGAGCCTCTTGATAAAGTAAAAGAGGAGAGTGAAAAAGATGGCTTAAAATTCAACTTTGAGAAAACAAAGATCATGGCATCCAGTCCCATCACTACATGACAAATAGATGGGGAAAAAGTGGAAACAATGGCTGACTTTATTTGGGGGGCTCCAAAATCACTGCAGATGATGACCGCATCCATGAAATTGAAAGACGCTTGCTCCTTGGAAGGAAAGTTATGACCAACTTAGATAGCATATTCAAAAGCAGAGACATTACTTTGTCAACAAAGGTCCATCTAGTCAGGGCTATGGTTTTTCCAATGGTCATGTATGGATGTGAGAGTTGAACTATAAAGAATGCTGAGTGCCAAAGAATTGATGCTTTTGAACTGTGGTGTTGGAAAAGACTCTTGAGAGTCCCTTGGACTGCAAGCAGATCCAACCAGTCCATCCTAAAGGAGAGCAGTCCTGGGTGTTCATTAGAGAGACTAATGTTGAGGCTGAAACTCCAATAGTTTGGCCCACTGATGCGAAGAGCTGACTCATTTGAAGAGACCCTGATCCTGGGAAAGATTGAGCGCAGGAGGAGAAGGGGATGATAGAGGAGAGATGGTTGGATAGCATCATCAACTCCATGAACATGGGTTTGGGTGGACTCTAAGGGTTGGTGATGGACAGGGAGACTTGGTGTGTTGCAGTTCATGGGGTCACAAAGAGTCAGACACGACTGAGCGACTGAACTGAACTGAACTGAACTGAAGCTTGATGTCAGTTTGACACAATATTGGTGGTTATTTTATGCAACCACATACATATACTTTGGTAAGTCTGTAGTTTTCTTCATTATAAAGATAAACTTATTCCTTTATAATTTATAAAATCTATAGAGTAATACTTTGAAACTATAGTAATAACTTGTTACTCAATAATCTTTCACTCAATTTTAGTGTCCATTGATTAGCCTTATCTGAATCAATTATTTCAATGAGAGCTGCAGTGATTTCTTATTTCTGTTGTTACCTCATTAAATGTGTATTTTGTATAAGAGGCCCTCTTTTCTCCCTGCCCTTAACACTATTTTTATTACTATCATTAAATTATAGATTAGTTTATATTCACTGTGCCATATAAAAGTTTTGCTGTTCTTTTTGATGCTCAAACTGTCAGTAATTTCACCAGTGAGAAGCATTTAATCTGGTTCTTATGTCTTTTTGTCTCCACCAGTATTTGAACACTTATCTATTTCCATTCTTGCACACCAAAAAATCTTATACTTCTCTTGTCCAAGATCCCAAATAAGCATTCCTTTAAATATTGTGGTTTCAATAGTTTTACTGAGAAATGATGTGCTAGGTATGCTTATTGCTGTTAGGAAATACATTTTTATTATTGGAATTATAATAATAATTTAAAATAAATTAAATTCATTATGACTCCATTAAGGGAAAAATCCCTGAGCTGTTCTGTTCTGTTTCGTTTTGCTTTTTGGTTTAGAAAGGGATAATCAGGAGAAAAAAAACAGATCATTAACATTTTCCCAAAGGGAAAAGAAAATAAAATTCCACTTAATTTTTAAGCTGTTAACCTGAGAAATACAGATGTAAGTGTACTATGTAGAAATGTGACAAAGTGTTGCACATCTACCTCAGTCTGTACAGCTTCTCAATTCTCAATAAAATTAAAACATGAAATAACAAAGAAATTTTCTTGAAGGAAAAAAACTAAGTTAATGAGAGCTGGAAAACTAAATATAACCTTATGCAAATACATGTTAAATGGATCTACTAAATGATGAGAATTACAGATTTAACTCAGATAATATAATTCAGCTTTATTCTGCTTTAAGGAAATTTCCTAAAACAATGTGACTCTTAAAGATAAAAGAATAAGTTCATAGTCAAATATGTAATTTACAAATGAAAGTTACCAAAGCTCTTTTTTTCCTAAATGAATTTTTATTTTATTTATTTATTGAATATTTATTTTATGGCTGTGCTGGGTCTTCATTTCCATGCTCAAACTGTCTCTAATTATGGCAAGTGACATCACTCTCTAGTTGTGACGTGCAGACTTCTCATTGTGGTGGCATCCATTGCTGCAGAGCACAGGCTCTAGATGCACAGGCTTCAGAAGTTGTGACACATGGGCTCAGTAGTCATAGCTTCCAGGCTCTAAAGCACAGGCTTAATAGTTTTGGTACATGGGCTTAGTTGCTCCATGGCATGTGGGATCTTCCAGGAGCAAGGAGAGAACCTCTGTCTCTGGCATTGACAGACAGATTTTTCTACACCGATCCACCAGGAAAGTTCTTTAAAAGAGAAAATGAGTATAAATTATGCACAAGAACAGTAAATCCATTAAAATGTTTCATATTTTATTAATGAATATTGTTGTTCAATCACTAAGCAGTGTCTGACTCTATAACCTGATGGACTGAAGCATGCCAGTCTTCCCTGTCCTTCACTACCTCTCAGTTTGTTCAAATACATGTTCATTGAGTCAGTTATGCTATCCAAACATCTCATCCTCTGTCTCCCCCTTCTTCTCCTGCCTTCAATCATTCCCACCAGCAGGGTCTTTTCCAGTGTGTCAACTCTGCATCCAGTGGCCAAAGCAATGGAGCTTCAGCTTCAGCATCAGTCCTTCCAATAATAATCAGGGTTGATTTCCTTTAGGACTGACTGGTTTGATCTCCTCACTGTGCAAGGAACTCAAGAGGGTTCTCAAGCACCGCAATTTGAAAGCATCAGTTCTTCGGCACTCAGCTTTCTTTATAGTCCAATGCGAAGAGTTGACTCATTGGAAAAGACCCTGATGCTGGGAGGGACTGGGGGCAGGAGGAGAAGGGGACGACCGAGGATGAGATGGCTGGATGGCATCACGGACTCAATGGACATGAGTCTGAGTGAACTCCGGGAGTTGGTGATGGACAGGGAGGCCTGGCGTGCTGCGATTCATGGGGTCGCAAAGAGTCAGACACGACTGAGCGACTGAACTGAACTGAACTGAACTCACATTCATACATAACTACTGGAAAAACCATAGCTTTGACTATGTGGACCTGTGTTGGCCAAGTGGTGTCTCTACTTTTTAATATGCTGTCTAGGTTTATCATAGCTTTCCTTCCAAAGAGCAAGTGTCTTTCCATGGCTGCAGTCATTGTCTGCAGTGATTCTGGAGTCCTAGGAAAAATAATTGTCACTATTTCCACTTTTTCTCCATCTACTTGCCATGAAGTGATTGGATTGAATGCCATGATCTTCATTTTTTGAATGCTGAGTTTTAAGCCAGCTTTTTCACTCTTCTTTTTCACCTTCATCAAGAAGCTCTTCAGTTCCTCTTTACTTTCTGCCATAAGGGTGGTGTCATCTGCATATCTGAGGTTATTGATATTTCTCCTGGAAGTCTTGATTTTAGTTTGTGCTTCATCCAGCCTGGCATGTCACCTGATGTACTCTGCATATAAGTTAAATAAGGAGGATGACAATATACTGCCTTGACATACTCCTTTCCCAATTTGGAACCAGTCCGTTGTTCCATTTCTGGTTCTAACTATTGCTTCTTGACCAACATACAGGTTTCTCAGGAGGCAGGTGAGGTGGCCTAGTATTTCCATCTCTTTCAGAATTTTCCACATTTTATTGTGACCCACACAGTCAAAGGCTTTGGCATATCAATAAAGCATAAATAGATCCTTTTCTGGAATTCCCTTGCATTCTCTATGATCCAATGGATGTTGATAATTTGATCTGTGGTTCCTCTGCCTTTTCTCAATCCAGCTTGTACATCTGGAATTTCTCAGTTCATATATTGCTGAAGCCTAGCATGAAGGCTTTTGAGCATTACCTTGCTAGAATGTGAAATGAATCCAATTGTATGGAAGTTTGAACATTTTTTAACATTGCCCTATCTGGGATTGGAATGAAAGCTGAATTCCTAAATCAGGAAGATCATGTGGAGAAGGGAATGGTTACCCACTCCAGTATTCTTGCTTGGAGGATCCCATGGACAGAGGAACCTCGTGGCTACAGTCCAAGGTGTCACAAACAGCTAGACAAAAACAATTGAGAAACTAACAGTTAATCAGTGATATTACCCTAAATAATGCTGTATCTTTCAGGAGTATACAAGTAACATAAAAATTAATTAAATAACATTATCACCTGGAAATGTAAAGAAAATAAGAATCTTAGGGGAAATACATGTGGTATTTATAGTAAGACAAATAAAAAGTCCAACTACTAACCTATTTTACACACTACATTAAATAAATTTGTATCAAAGCAAAAATCAAAACAGTATTGAAAGCATATTTAAATATACTCTTTAAAAAAACACACATATAAAAAATGAAATTACTTATAAAGAACATGAGGTAATTAATAAAGGTCTAAATATATGTTGACAAACCAACTGGCCAATGATCAGCAGAAACAATAATATATCCAAGAGCAAGTACTTGGAATTACAAACTAAATAGACAAGCCACAAGCTATCCTCAGTTCAGTTCAGTTCAGTTACTCAGTCGTTTCCAACTCTTTGCAGACCCTATGGACTGCAGCATGCCAGGCCTCCCTGTCCATCACCAATCGCGGAGCTTACTCAAAGTCATGTCTGTTGCATCAGTGATGCCATCCAACCATCTCATCCTCTGTCATCCCCTTCACCTCCTGCCCTTAATCTTTCCCAGCATCGGGTCTTTTCAAATGAGTCATTTCTTCACATCAGGTGGCCAAAGTATTGGAGTTTCAGCTTCAGCATCAATATTCCAATGAATATTCAGGACTAACTTTCCTGAATAGGAATGGACTGGTTGGATCTCCTTGCTGTCCAAGGGACTCTCAAGAAGTCCCACACCACAGTTCAAAAGCATCAGTTCTTCGGCACTCAGCTTTCTTCATAGTCCAACTCTCACATCCATACATGACTGCTGGAAAAACCATAGCTTTGACTAGATGGACCTTTGTTGGCAAAGTAATGTCTCTACTTTCTAATATGCTGTCTGGGTTTGTCATAGCTTTTCTTCCAAGTAGCAAATAATTCTATTTAGGACCAAAAGAGTGAAAAAATATCAAAGGTAAAATGGTCATAATCTGCAATTAAATAAAAGGAAAATAATTATAAGCACGCATTCTATATCTTTATGCTAATAAATTTGAAAATCTGGTTGAGATAGTGTCCTTTCTATGAAAAAAACTTAACCAAATTTGTTATCAGGTAGAGGATCAAAATCATTCAATAAGCAGTTTAAAAACAAGTAAAGGAAATTATATAAATATTCAGCAAAATCCAATTTGATTAACATATTAAAAATGACTAAATGTAAATTTAGTCATTTATGTAGCTACTTTTTAAAAAATATGGTTAAAAAGCAGTATGTATAATAAATTAATATATATATATTTACTTCCTAAATTGATATCATGCACATGAATGAGTCCTAAGATTTAAGAATACAAATGTTAGTATTATCTTCTCCAGGGGACAAGATTTCAATAATTTTCATTTATATATATCTGTATTGCTTTTTGTGTGTGTATGTATACATACATGTGTATTTGTGTGTGTTAACTGTTACCTTTTTTAATAGAGAGTTGTGTAAATGTTCTTTTATTTACTAACATCCAAAAAATTTCTTACTAATTTATATAAATTTTACGCTTGGCAGGAAATATAGAATCTATATACATGTACACGGTTTTATAAGTATGGTCAATTTTAGAAATAATGAACACTGTTAGTGAAACAATGTTTATTAAAATGTGAAACAAATTACATTTTAATTTTTACTCTGAAACTATTAGGCAATATTGTATGTTTAATTCAGACAGAAAATATTTACATAAGCTTTCTCTCATGACTTCACTGTTAAATTTTATTCTATCGATCAAATAGTATTTTCTAGTTCTGATATTGTAAAGGAAGGATACCAGTAAATATTCCTACCAGCAGTGTTAACTGTTACCTTTTTTAATAGAGAGTTGTGTAAATGTTCTTTTATTTACTAACATCCAAAAAATTTCTTACTAATTTATATAAATTTTACGCTTGGCAGGAAATATAGAATCTATATACATGTACACGGTTTTATAAGTATGGTTCAAATTTTAGAAATAATGAACACTGTTAGTGAAACAATGTTTATTAAAATGTGAAACAAATTACAAGTTTTAATTTTTACTCTGAAACTATTAGGCAATATTGTATGTTTAATTCAGACAGAAAATATTTACATAAGCTTTCTCTCATGACTTCACTGTTAAATTTTATTCTACCGATCAAATAGTATTTTCTAGTTCTGATATTGTAAAGGAAGGATACCAGTAAATATTCCTACCAGCATGTTGAAAATATGAGAGTACTGCTTTCATAAAAATAACAGCAAAAATTGTTCTAACTCAAAGTATACATATACAATCTATGATACTATTAATAGTTCAAATTACAATTTTAAAAAATCTTGCTTAAATCCTATTATACGAATTAAAATCTAATTTTACCTATTTCTTTTTCAGCAAGGGAAGAAGTAAAATGTGTTATATAGCCAAGGACTGAGTAAAGAGCAATATTAATACTGAGATTGACAACGGGTGTACAGAATAGGAGCTAAGGTCCTAGACAATTTCCTGTGCATTTGTGTGTTATTCCCAGGAAATATGAAGCTATATGCTTTCTCCTTCCGTTCTTTCAATCTGTGACACCTTTGGTTTGAAACTGATATAAATTACAATTCTGTCTCCAAGTTTCTTATTTATTGAACCAAAGTGAAAGTGAAAGTCACTCAGTCGTATCCAACTCTTTGCGATTCCACGGACTGTAGCTCACCAGGCTCCTCTGTCCATGGAGTTCTCCAGGCCAGAATACTGCAGTGAGTAGCTGTTCCCTTCTCCAGGGGATCTTCCCAACCCAGGGATGAAAGCCAGGTCTCCCACACTGAAGGCGGATTCTTTATCATCTGAGTCAGAATCAAGTTATACTTTATTACTTTAAGATGAAAGTATCCACTATTAGAATATTAAAGGTAGTAAAATAAAGTTATTCTAAAAGAGGAGCCTTTTAAATTGTATCATTTAAAATCATGCCTTTATAATAAATATAATTTGCTATCAGTTCAGTTGCTATATGAAAAGAGACAAAGGACATTACCTAATGATCAAAGGATCAATCCAAGAAGAAGATATAACAATTATAAATATATATGCATCCAACATAGGAACACTGAAATATGTAAGGCAAATGTTAACAAGTATGACAGGGGAAATTAACTATAACACAATAATAGTGGGAGACTTTAATATCCCAATCACACCTATGGATAGATAAACTAAACAGAAAATTAACAAGGAAACACAAACTTTAAATGACACAATGGACCACCTAGACCCAATTAATGTCTATAGGACATTTCACCCCCAAGCAAGGAATTTTACCCCAAAACAAGGAATTTCACCTTTTATTCAAGTGCATATGGAACCTTCTCCAGGGTAGACCACATCCTGGGCCATAAATCTAGCCTTGGTAAAATTCAAAAAATTTGAAATATTTCCAATCATCTTTTCTGACCATAATGCAGTAAGATTAGATCTCAATTACAGGAAAAAAAAAAAACCAAACAAACTATTAAAAATTTCAACATATGGAAGTTAAACAACGCTCCTCTGAATAACCAACAAGTCATAGAATAAATTAAAAAGGAAATCAAAATATGCATAGAAACAAATGAAAATGAAAACACAACAACCAAAAACCTATGAGACACTGTAAAATCAGTGCTAAGGGGAAGGTTCATAGCAATACACTCTTACCTCAAGAAACAAGGAAAAAGTCAAATAAATAACCCAATTCTAAGCCTAAAACAACTAGAAAAAGAAGAAATAAAGAACCCCAGGGTTAGTAGAAGGAAAGAAATCTTAAAAATTAGGGCAGAAATAAATGCAAAAGAAACAAAAGAGACCATAGCAAAAATCAACAAAGCAAAAGCTGGTTCTTTGAGAAGATAAATAAAATTGACAAACCATTAGCCAGACTCATCAAGAAACAAAGGGAGAAAAATCAAATCAACAAATTTAAAAATGAAAATGGAGAGATCACAACAGATAACACAGATATACAAAGGATCATAAGAGACTATATTATCAGCACTATGTGCCACTACAGTGGACAACTTGGAAGAAACGGACAAATTCTTAGAAAAGTACAACTTTCCAAAATTAACCAGGAATAAATAGAAAATCTTAACAGATCCATCACAAGCATGGAAATTGAAACTGTAATCAGAAATCTTTCAGCAAACAAAAGCACAGGACCAGACGGCTTCACAGCTGAATTCTACCAAAAATTTAGAGAAGAGCTAACATCTATCCTACTCAAACTTTTCCAGAAAATTGCAGAGCAAGGTAAACTTCCAAACTCATTCTATGAGGCCACCATCACCCTAATACTAAAGATGCCACAAAGATGTCACAAAAAAAGAAAACTACAGGCCAATATCACTGATGAACATAGATGCAAAAATCCTTAACAAAATTCTAGCAAACAGAATCCAACAACATATTAAAAAGATCATACATCATGACCAAGTTGGCTTTATCCCAGGGATGCAAGTATTCTTCAATATCCACAAGTCAATCAATGTAATATACCACATTAACAAATTGAAAAATAAAAACCACATGATTATCTCAATAGATGCAGAGAAAGCCTTTAACAAACTTCAACATCCATTTATTATAAAAACCCTCCAGAATGCAGGAATTAAAGGAATATACCTCAACACAATAAAAGCTATATATGACAAACCCACAGCAAACATTATCCTCAATGATGAAAAATTGAAAGCGTTTTCCCTAAAGTCAGGAACAAGGCAAGGGTGCCCACTCTCACCACTACTATTCAACATAGTTTTGGAAGTTTTGGCTACAGTAATCAGAGCAGAAAAAGAGATAAAAGAAATCCAGATTGGAAAAGAAGAAGTAAAACTCTCAGTGTTCGCAGATGACATGATCCTTTACATGGAAAACCCTAAAGACTCCACCAGAAAATTACTAGAGCTAATCAATGAATATAGTAAAGTTGCAGGAAATCAAATTAACACATAGAAATCCCTTGGATTTCTATACACTGCTGCTGCTGCTGCTGCTAAGTCGCTTCAGTTGTGTCCGACTCTCTGTGACCCCATAGACGGCAGCCCACCAGGCTCTCCCATCCCTGGGATTCTCTAGGCAAGAACACTGGAGTGGGTTGCCATTTCCTTCTCCAGTGCATGAAAGTTAAAGTGAAGTCACTCAGTCGTGTCTGACTCTTCGTGACCTCATGGACTGCAGCCTACCAGGCTACTAACAATGAGAAAACAAAGAGAAATTAAGGAAACAATTCCATTTACCATTGCAACAAAAAGAATTAGCTGCTAAGTCGCTTCAGTTGTGTCCGACTCTCTGTGACCCCATAGACGGCAGCCCACCAGGCTCTCCCATCCCTGGGATTCTCTAGGCAAGAACACTGGAGTGGGTTGCCATTTCCTTCTCCAGTGCATGAAAGTTAAAGTGAAGTCACTCAGTCGTGTCTGACTCTTCGTGACCTCATGGACTGCAGCCTACCAGGCTACTAACAATGAGAAAACAAAGAGAAATTAAGGAAACAATTCCATTTACCATTGCAACAAAAAGAATTAAATACTTAGGAATATATCTACCTAAAGAAACTAAAGACGTGTATATAGGAAAACTATAAAACACCAGTGAAAGAAATCAAAGAGGACACAAATAGATGGAGAAATATACCATGTTCATGGACTGGAAGAATCCATATAGTGAAAATGAGTATACTACCCAAAGCAATCTATAGATTCAATGCAATCCCTATCAAGCTACCAATGTTATTTTTCAGAGAAGTAGAAAAAATAATTTCACAATTTGTATGGAAATACAAAAAACCTCGAATAGCCAAAGCAGTCTTGAGAAGGAAGAATAGAACAGGAGGAATCAGTGTGCATGACTTCAGGCTGTAGTAGAAATCTACAGTCATCAAGATAGTATGGTACTGGCACAAAGACAGAAATATAGATCAATGGAACAAAATAGAAAGCCCAGAGATAAATCCACACACCTATGGACACCTTATCTTTGACAAAGGAGGCAAGAATATACAATGGAGAAAAGACAATCTCTTTAACAAGTGGTGCTGGGAAAACTGGTCAACCACTTGTAAAAGAATGAAAGAATGAAGCTAGAACACTTTCTAACACCATACACAAAAATAAACTCAAAATGGATTAAAGATTTAAGCGTAAGACCAGAAACTATAAAACTCCTAGAGGAGAACATAGGCAAAACACTCTTCGACATAAACACATCAAGATCCTCTATGACCCGCCTCCCAGAGTAATGGAAATAAAAGCAAAAATAAACAAATGGGATCTAATTAAAATTAAAAGCTTTTGCACAATGAAGGAAACTATAAGCAAAGTGAAAAGACAGCCTTCTGAATGGGAGAAAATAACAAATGAAGCAACTGGTAAAGAATTGATCTCAAAAATATATAAGCAACTCCTGCAGCTCAATTCCAGAAAAATAAATGACCCAATCAAAAAATGGGCCAAAGAACTAAACAGACATTTCTCCAAAGAAGACATACGAATGGCTAACAAACACATGAAAAGATGCTCAACATCACTCATTATCAGAGAAATGCAAATCAAAACCACAATGAGGTACCATCTCACGCCAGTCAGAATGGCTGCTATCCAAAAATCTACAAACAAATGCTGGAGAAGGTGCGGAGAAAAGGGAACCCTCTTACACTGTTGGTGGGAATGCAAACTAGTACAGCCACTATGGAGAACGGTGTGGATATTCCTTAAAAAGCTGGAAATAGAACTGCCATATGACCCAGCAATCCCACTGCAGGGCATACACACCGAGGAAACCAGAATTGAAAGAGACACGTGTACCCCAATGTTCATCGTAGCACTGTTTATAATAGCCAGGACATGGAAGCAACCTAGATGTTCATCAGCAGATGAATGGATAAGAAAGCCCTGGTACATATACACAATGGAGTATTACTCAGCCATTAAAAAGAATACATTTCAATCAGTTCTAATGAGGTGGATGAAACCAGAGCCGATTATACAGAGTGAAGTAGGCCAGAAAGAAAAACACCAATACAGCATACTAACACATGTATATGGAATTTTAAAAGATGGTAATGATAACCCTGTATGTGAGACAGCAAAAGAGACACGGAAGTATAGAACAGTCTTTTGGACTCTGTGGGAGAAGGCAAGGGTGGGGTGATCTGAGAGAATAGCACTGAAACATGTATATTTTCATATATGAAACAGACCACCAGTCCAGTTTCGATGCATGAGAAGGGTGTTCAGGCCTGGTGCACTGGGATGACCCAGAGGGATGGGAGGGGGAGGATGGTGGGAGGGGGGTTCAGGATGGGGAACACGTGTGCACCCGTGGCTGATTCATGTCAATGTGTGGCAAAAACCACTGCAATATTGTAAAGTAATTAGCCTCCAATTAAAATAAATAAACTTAAAGAAATGAAAAATAAAAAAAATAGTGAATCAAATTGTATCATAGATGGAATGTAAAATGTGAAGGTATAAATGTTGAAAAGGAAACAGAATAAAATCTATGACTGGACAGAAAATCTGTGGTAGTTTGGATGTTATCAAAAATCAAAATGTTGATCTATAAAAAAACACTATTAAGAAAATAAAAAGGCAAGTTTCAGACTGAGAGGAGGTATACAGTTCCTATACTCAACAAATTGTGTCTAGAATGTGCAAAGAACTCTCAAGAAAAAAAAAAAAAGGCCAGTGATAAATAGACAAACAATCGAGCTGAAAAGGGTAAAAAATTGAAAAAGGCACCTCATCAAAGAAAATTATAATCACGTAAAAGATATTTATCATCATTGTTATTTGAGAAATGTAAAGTAAAACAATAAATGCCACTTCTTATTTACTATAAAGAAAAAAAACTAAATATCTGTAACTGCCAAGTGTTGATGAGAGTATGCATCAACAGGAAATCTCATTCACTGCTTGAGACAATGCAACATGATTAACCCACGTTTTACAACAGGTGTGCAGTTGCTTATAAAGTTAAACATACACTTACTATTGTAGTTATCAGTCCCACTATACTAGAAAATAGGAAATTATGTCCACACAAAATCATGAAAACCTTTATAGCAGCATTATTTGTAACTGCCTCAAACTAGAAATACCTCAGATAGTCATCAACAGATGAATAAATAAATAAAATACTGCTACTGCTAAGTCACTTCAGTCGTGTCCGACTCTGTGCGACCTCATAGACGGCAGCCCACCAGGCTCTGCTGTCCCTGGGATTCTCCAGGCAAGAGCACTGGAGTGGTTGCCATGTCCTTCTCCAATGCATGAAAGTGAAAAGTGAGTGAAGTCGCTCAGTCGTGTCTGACTCTTAGCGACCCCATGGACTGCAGCCCACCAGGCTCCTCCGTCCATGGGATTCTCCAGGCAAAAGTACTGGAGTGGGGTGCCGTTGCTAGCAGTCTGTTAGCTTCCATGTTGCAGGCAGATTATTTACCATCTGAGCCACAAGGAAACCCAATAAAATACTACTCAAATATAAAAAGTAATGTTCTACTGATGCCTGGAAATATGTGGTAAATCTCAGTTGTACTATTTTAAGTGAAATTAATCAAGCCCAAAGTTGCAGAATGTGAAATTTCTTATACATGATGATTTGGTAAATGCATAACTATATATAGAGTAAGGAAATGTACTTGCCAAGAGGTAAAGGTTAGGGGTTTGTTTGACTAGGAAGGGGCAGAGCAAAGGAAACCCGGTGGTAATGAAACCATCCTGTATCCTGATGAGGTTGGTGGTTACAAAACCAGGCACATGGAAGAGATGTCTGCTCACCCAAGTTCATTGCAGCATTATTTATAGTAACCAAAATACAGAAGCAACCATGTCCATCAAGAGATTAATGGACAAAGAAAATGTAGTATATACATGTAATGTATACTATTTAGCCTTAAAAATGAAGAAAATCCTTCTGTTTGTGACAGTGTGGATGAACTAAGAGGCTATTATGATTTGTGACATAAGCCAGTCACAAAAGGGCAAATACTGCATGATTTCATTTGTACAATGTATCTAAAGTAGTGAAACTCATAGAAGCGGAAAATACAGTGGTGGTTGCCAGGGGCTATGGAATGTGGTTCAATGGAGGTTAATTTCCAGCTCTGCTAGATTAATAGGTTCTAGAGATCTGACATGTGACACGAACCTGTAGTTAACAATGTGGTGTTGTGTATTTATCTTGTGTTATACGTTCTTACCACAAAACAAACAATCCAAAAATAAAGGTACACAGGGAAGTTTTGGGAAGTGTTGGATGTCTGTCATCTCACAGTGATGCTGGTACCCCAGGCATTTGCATATGTCCAAACTCCTTAAATTATACACATTGCATATATGAAGTTTTTATCAATTACCACTCAATAAAGCTATTAAATATGTAGAATTTTAAAGCATAATAAGTGAAATTTACTCAGTGTAAATTCAAAATAGGAATATCTTGAATGCCATAACTTGAATGCAGTTTAACTCTTTCTGTCCTATGGAGGATTTACAATGTTTTAATTTTAGCTTATGATATAAGCTACAAAAATCATAGACTTTGAATTTCTAGAAGAAACAGGGAGGGACAAAGATTTTGGGGTACACTAAAATTAGAGATGTTGGGGGAAAATTGAAATCAGCAAAAAGCAAATTATGATTTTTAAGATGAAGGCAGCAGGAAAAATCTACAAGATTGGAGATTTGTAGCAGCATGCAAATCCACGTGGATTTTTATAATACTTTCTATTCTCACAACTACACACTTACATGCTCATTGATTCATTAGACACCCACCACAACCCTGTGATTCTCACTTCAAATTATATTTGGAAAGAGTTACCTAACATCTTGATGAGGAAATGTGACTTTTCAGATCATTCTTTTCATTCACATCTCAGTGTGTGCTGTGTGCTCAGTCATGTCTGACTTTCTTGGGACCCCATGTACTGTAGCCACCAGGCTCATCTGTCCATGGGATTCTCCAGGCAAGAATACTGAAGTGGGTTACCATTTACTACTCCATGGGGTCCTCCAGACCCAGAGATTGAACTCACATCTCTTGCATCTTCTAAATTGGCAGGCAGATTCTTTACCACTGTGCCACCTGGAAATCCAGCTTGTGTCTCAGTGCTTCTCCTAAATGATGCATGAATATAATTTTATTCTCAATCAAATCTGTGAAAGAGATGAAATTGGTGTATGGTATTACCTGATAAAAATTAAGTTGCATTCTTTGTTGAGTAAAGGCTAATTAATTGCATTTATAGCCTATTTGCTGGTCAGTAACCTTACCATTCCTCCCAATTATTGGTAGTCTGGTATAATTACATTTTTAAATGATTTACTCACTTGTCCTACCCAAGCAGCAATGGTTCATTTTAAAATTGATACTTCAAGCATAAGCTTATGAACCACATTTCAAAAAATAAATAATCATTTCAATGAACAGAGCCTAGTTTAATTAATTAAATTGAACCAAAAATGTTGTCAGTGATCTTTCTGTCACACAAATTTAGTAGCTGGGGTCATCAGGGCAAAATATTTGCATGCATTCACATTATATACATCAATAAAAACAGTTTCACACACATTTGAGTAGTTTTTATTTCACACAATTTGAGTAGATTTAATAATTACTAAATAAAATGTCACTGTGAGAATGATATTTAAATAGTGATATTCATTGAAATACCATGAGTGATGAGTAAACTCAGTAGTTATCAAGTACTTATTGATGATATAATAAATTTAAAAAATCATAGGCAAGTGAAATTGTGACCACTTTTGGAATTAGTCGCTCAGTCATGTCCAACTCTTGCAATTCCATGGACTAGCCCTGCCAGGCTCCTCTGTCTATGGGATTCTCCAGGCAAGAATACTGGAGTGGGTTGCCATTTCTTTTTCCAAGAGATCTTCCCAGCCCAGGGATCAAACTCGGGTATCCTGCATTGCAGGCAGACTTTTTACTGACTGAGCCACCAGGGAAGCCCACTTTTGGAATAACGTGAGCTAAGTAACAATAATTTAATTTTGAATAATCAGCCACAGTTTACTCGCCTCAGATCTGCTTCTTATTGTTGTAGTTGTTCAGCCGCATACAGCTCTTTGTGACCCCATGGATTACAATATACCAGGCTTCCCTGTCCTTCACCATCTCCTGGAGCTTGCTCAAACTCATGTCTATGAGTCAGTGATGCCATCCAACCATCTTGTCCTCTGTCGTCCCCTTCTCCTCTTGCCTTCAATCTTTCTCAGCATCAGGGACTTTTCTAATGAGTCAACTCTTCGCATCAGATCGCCAAAGTATTGCTACTTATTAGCTGCTTGATATGGCCAAGACACTAAATTTCTCCCAGTTTCAGTATTACTATTTATAATATGTATATAGAACATTATCCAACTAATAGGACTATTGTGGAAATTAAATAAAATATATTTAACACAGTGCCTGACAAAAATAAGCTCTGCTGTTATTATTATTACTAGCAATGTTATTATTAACATCACCTAATCTACCTATTCTTTTATAAGGAAGAAAGATAAGATTTGTGCATACAAGCAGAGGGAAACTGACATGGTGATCATTACCTGAATGTTACTACAATACAAGCATCATTTCATGACATTGAGGTCAATGCAGAGCTTGGCATTTTACCAGAAATTTCCACAAGGCCTGAAGGAAAACTGGTGATTCAAACCATTTCCTTAACAAAGGGATCATAGGTAGAGAGTGGCCAGGCATTAACACTATAGACAATCCCAAATTAGGTGTCAGGTTAAGTGCTGAGGGCTCTTGGTCAGAAGTCAAGCGGCCAAAAAGAGTAAGAGATACAGAGAAGTCTGGAAGTAAATCCGTATAAACATTGTTCCATTTGAACAATCAGTAGTTCAAGTAGCTGCATTATTCAGGGTTTAGTCAGGAGACAGAAAGCACATCGGTCACTTCAACAGGGAAATTTTGATGTAAAGAATTGGTAACTTTAATGTAAAGTAAAATTTATTTTAATGTAAACTTTATGTAAACTAATACCGTATATCTTTAGTACTTTATGTAAACTAACATAAACTTTAAAGAACTGGTAACATCTCTCTTTGGTAGTTGGTACAACGCAGTGACAATGCCCTCCAGCTGCTTCTACAGTAGTCCTGCTGGGGCTTCCTGCCCAATGGGAAAGAAGGAGCAAGAGAGAACTCTGAAAAAACCTGAAGGCTGAAAGAGCACCCCAGAGGAAGGAACAAGTGTGGAGGAGGTTCTCTCCTCAAGGTTGGATTTAACCTGGTTGGCAAGGGTGTAGCTGTGGCCTAGATTGGTGGACAAGGTGGCTGACTGCCATAACTGGACCTGTCCATAGCTGAAGGGGGAGACCAAGGAGCAGGAAAGTATCCCTAGGCCTAGTGAGTACAAAAGCTTCTTTTGGGGGTGATGCAAGTCCCCAGTACAGAGCACATGGAGCTCACTCTGTGCTGATTCTGAGAGGCTGTGCTGAACATCTGGCCCGTAAGCCATTGAGCCAGCCTCATGTCAGCTGCCAAAAGAAATATTGAGAGGGACCAATTCCATCCAGCGGAGCAAGGCAGTGAAAGATGGCTTTGGAGTTCACAGTCAATGTTACAGGGAAGATCAAATTCTGACTCCATGTTAGATCTGTTTCTTTTACTTTAACCTTTGCTTCTCATTTCATTTGTTCCTAAAAGGATACTGTTTAAACAAAATGGCCTACCTAGGGGAACCTCGTCCCTCTACCTGAATGTTAAACCAAGGTGCCTTTGTTCAGGGAAATATCCAGACCCTGTCCATCTGTGAATGGTTGCAAGAAAAAAGAAATTGATACATCCTATACCCACAGGTTGGCCATTCCAGGAGATATTTGGCAAGACTTATGGCCTTTTTCTTTTATTTCTTCAGCTCCTCTCCCTCTCTGTTCTATAAAAGAACCTGGCATCCAGACCCTGATAAGATGGTTATTTTGAGATATTAATCTGTGTCTTCCCTGTCTGCTGACTTTCTGAACAAAGTCATTATTCTCTGCCTCAACACCTCTTCTCCAATTTATTGGCCTCCAATTTATTGCTTGTCACATGGCAAGCAAAGTGAGCTTGGGCTTGATAGCATCAATACATTGATAACTTCCCAGTAGCAATATCTGACATTAAAACTTACCTTGTATCAGGTACACAAGTTTATTGAGTCTTTATAATAGCCCTATGATTTAGAAACTACAGTGTGAAAAAAAGACCGTGAAGAACACATACAGAGTCAAATGAATTTAGGTTTCTTAGTTTTTGCATAAAAGAACATATTTCCTTAGAACTGAGGGCATCCCTCAAGTGAGGGGTGCCATGGAAGTGTTTCCCTAAAGCTTTGAGGCCGAGATTAGTCTCAAGACAGTCTCACTAGTTACGATCAAAATTCATAAATCAAGAAAATCACTAGAACAGTGAGTGAGTAGACTTATTTTTAGAGCTAATCCATGCTAACTTATTGTTAGATCTTTTTGACATGGTCTTATCTAAAACTTGCTACCTGTAAATGAAGATTTGCTTCAAGGGTTTCAACCTAATCTACATTCATGGTTGGTATAGTTAATTTGTTTGGAAAGCCATAGTATAGATTTGCAAGCTGTGTTCTTGTTTTCAGCTTTCATTTTATCCTGTGAACCCACAATGGAGTTATTCTTAGTAACATTTGCACTGGAGTGGATACCCACCAGAATCTGACAATCTCAGAACATCAGAGCTGGAAGGATCTTGGAGATGGTTTGATTTAAAGCTGGAAGTTGATGATCATTGTCTCTTGTACTATACCACCCAGTCTTTGCTGTCAAATTAGCAGAAAAATAAATTGTCTACTGGGGTCAGTATTCTATGTCTTGTGAATCAAGTAAATGTGATCATTTACATTTAGAGGTGACATCAGCTACACATATGCAAAAATATTCCTTTCTCTTCACCAGCAAATTCTCTCTC
This sequence comes from Aepyceros melampus, assembly GCA_006408695.1. Lineage (NCBI taxonomy): Eukaryota > Metazoa > Chordata > Mammalia > Artiodactyla > Bovidae > Aepyceros > Aepyceros melampus. The sequence goes on from SJXQ01002868.1 coordinate 70,773, forward strand.
TTGCTCTCTCTTTTTTATTAACAGTGCATAAAAAATCATCCTTGGAGTAGCTTTATGGTTCCCTAACAACAGGCCTTAACAGTTAAATATCTTGATTTAAGGTGACAGAATTTGATTTAATTCTATTACTATATCTTTCAACCCAGAGATTTAATTTAATCACCTATTGTAATTTTCTGTTTAATATCAATAAAATGTCTTCCCCATTGCCCTTACATTGAAAATGAGTTCAGATTTATGCTGTAGGTCTTCCCAGATTTATAGCTGGAAGGGAAAGTGAAGATTGAAATGAATTTATTTAAATTTACGCTGATTGAAACTGAATATCCTACAAGTCTTAACTAAAAACAGCTTCTTTGACAGGGAAATATGTACAGTGCATATTAGAGTTTTTATGAAAGTTTAATTCCCTTTTAGTGCTTTTTATGTAAGGAAATATATTGAAGTAGAGAAAATTTATCATCTACTTGTGAACATTTAATGACTAAAAGAAATAAAGGTAGATCCAACTCATGCTGTATGTATTCTGCATCATGATCAGCTCCACTGCTGATCAAGCAAGGATGATGGAAAATTACATTAGCACAGAAAATTGCTCAGTAGGTCCACAGTGGACTGGAAAACCCCCAGTTCCACATCTATGGACATGTCAGGAGTAGATTTTATTAACACATCCAGTGTCAGAATGAGTGTAAGGGAAGTGAAATGGGAAAATCCAAGTGGCAATGTAGACTCTCTTGGGGGTAGATGTCACAGAAGTTGTAATATAAGTCATTCATGCATTTGTGGATACTTCCTGCATGTTTGGAAAGTCATCAGAGCACGTGCCCCTTGTGGGTCTAGAACACTGCATTTGGAACTGGGGTAAGAGGATGAGAGAAAGACACCATCTGTGACCGAAAGCAGGTCATCATCTGTGGGCAAGAAGAAATTCACAGAGATCGCCTCATTTCACTATCACGAGAGGAAGCAGAGTGTAGCTGTCAGACCATGTGGCCCAGTTTGTGGAGGTGGAGTATCCTGGAGGGTGAGTAGCAGTTGTTACAGGGGGCTGGACATCTTGCATTCACAAGAATTTTTACTGTCTCTGGACAGTTTCACCAGGTGATATTATTGGGCAACAAAGCACAAGCCAAAATTAGCAAGAGATTTGAAAAAGAGGAGGAAGTCCAGTTTTGGAGCAGCTGGAAATAGTGATTTGGGTTTACAAAGCTTAGACCCTTTGGACTGGTTTTCTTGTATCTGAGATCACTCAACAGAGTAGGGATTTTAGGAGAAAAATGGAAAACGGAACATTAATACATAATCTAGACAAGGCTTCATGGTGACCTAAATTTCAGGGTATGGTAAGAAAGGACAGGAGATGAATTTAAGAAAGAATCCTCAATTTCTTGTGCAGAAAAAGAAGAAAAGGAAGTGGAAGACTAATTAAGTGAATGACGAATCAGCAAGAAAAGATGGGGAGAGTTACCGGCTCTCAACTTCCAAGTCTATAATCCTCTCAACTCAGTAATCCTGTGGAAGTTACTCCTACACCACAACTGTATGTAGGAACTGAAGGAAACAATGATGGGGTTGCTTAGGATGAAAAATCCATTTGTGTTCATTGCACTTCTCTGTTTCTTTTCATCACTAAGTGTTCAAAATGAATGATAATTTTTCACTTATCAATATGTATCTCTGATCAACACATTAATGCTGGGTTGTTTTAGTAATATTATACACTCTAGTGTAAGAAATAATCTTTATAAAGTCATCATCATTGGCACATCAGTTTTGTATATATTAGCCTTTTTCATCCTCCCAAAATAGTGTCCTGAGTGAGGCATACGGTCACCCCTGTTTTGCAGCACAGCATGCCTGGGGTCCTAGTTCCTTAGAACCTATGTCTCTGAACTTTCTTCAGGACGCACAGTTGGTATCTGGGAAAGCAGGAATCAATGCTCAAGTGTAAGTTCCTCCTTTTCCGTGTCCTCACAAAGAACCAGGATTATAAATCTGAGGGTGCTTGGTTTGGTTTTTCTAGCTCTGCATTATTTGTTAACAACCCTCAATTCCAGGGAGCTGAACTATGTGCCTTTGCACTTGATTTAAATAGCTGTTCCTCCAGTAATAGTGGGAGATGCTGAGTGTCTGAGCACTCTAGGCAAGGAGTGCTCAGGTTGCCCAGTAAAGTGGGGAGACAGGCATTACAATTTCACTGATTGTATTTTAAGGGTTATTTGAAATTATGAATAATAAGTAGATTATGAATAATAAGTATATTACTTATTTAGGGGAAAAGTCTATAATTCCATAAAACTGGCTGAGTTAATGCTCTAGAAACCTATAAAGTAGGGATTCATTTTGCACCAAAATGTTGTTATTTCCACTAGCAATTCATGTCATAATGACTGTTTTTAGATGCCTGCCCTCCCCTCCCAAGCCCCCTTGGTACCAACACCCTTTTAGTTCAGCCTCAAAGAAAGCACTCTTTATGTTCATCATGTGTTGATAATTGATTGACTGATGAGATTGGAAGGAGAGCAAAACAGTGGCACAATTGAATAGGATTAAATAACCCCTGGTCATCTGTTCGAACCTGGGAAGTTCACTTTTGAGGTTTCTTTCCTAGGATAATTTATCAAGGCCTTTGTTCACTTTTCCTATATATTTATTCATTAAGACTTAAATACAGAGATGTCAAATACTTGTGTGCATTAAATAGCATCATTGGACTCATAAACAAAGCACAGAGAATAGTGGGTTGGCCATAACCCACTAGGGAAATAGGTCTCAGGGAGGACTTGGCACAGAAGTAAGACCCAGGCAGGAATCTGGGTGGCATCACAGGACTGTGAACACAGAATGGCAAAGGGACCTCCATCTGAAGCATCATATGCTTCTGGAAAATGCAAAACTGGAAAGCAGGCTGCTCAAGTAGCCAGGTTGACCATTTGAAAAGTACCAATGGCACCCTCCCAGGGCTGCTTCATCTCGTGTGCCTCATCCCTCCCCCACAACTGCCCGTGTTCATCTTCACATTATGTGTCCTGGGTGATGGCTCCTTTTCTGAGGCATCATCCACACTTTGACATAGCTCTTTGTCCTCTTTCTTTCTTGCAGTTCATTTTACATTGTGGATACACCAGCCAGAGACTTGTGGGGAAGGACAGGAAGGTTCTGGTGTATTTCCTGCTCTCTCTTTCTAATAGTTTTTTTTTTTTTAATTGGAGTATAGTTGCTTTACAATGTTGTATTAGTTTCTGCTGTATAGCAAAATGAATCAGCTATACCTATATGTTTATCCCCTCTTTTTTGGACTTCTTTCCATTTAGGTCACCACAGAACACTGAGTAGAGTTCCCTGTGCTATGCTGTAAGTTCTCATTTGTTATCTATATTAAACATAGAAGTGTATATATGTCAATCCCAGTCTCCAGTAGGTTTTGACAATGGCTCATCTCTCTGTCTATGGCCCCCTCCCCCCCCTTGCCCCTTCCTACCAGCCTCTCCAGCTGCCTTTAAGAGCTATGCTCCTAGGAGCAGCACTCCTTCACTTGGCCCCTCGGGCTGGAGCATGAAGGTCACTAGTCCTTGGGAGCTTCTGTCCATTTTGGGTTCTCTGGACCTGCCCCCATCACTGTAAATAATCATTTCATTAGACTTTCTTTGGTTAATACTTGGATAGGCCATCTGTTTCCTTCAAGGATGCTGAGTCATAACTGTTTTCTAAGCTTAACACTGCAAAGATTTTCCTCTTAGGAAAGTAATTTTGTGCTTGAGCAATTCACTGAAACCTTATAATGGCCATACAAATTTCCTATGAATTATGATGTTTTTCAAAGTAGCTTTGCTAATGATGTGGTCAAATAAATCAATCTTTCATTCATCTGTAGGGTACACCAACTTATAAGCTTATAGAGATTTTTTGAAGGTATATTAAGCGTGGAAAGCTCATACTAGCTAGCATTAGTCAGTGGATTTATAAATATGCAATGATGCAGTAAATGACACAAGTGTTAGAAAACAAAATCTCCTGTTTTTAAATCCTTTTATCAAAATGTTAGAAGAATAGTACCATAAATTAAATGACCTGTATTCTCCCTTTCTGTTTTTATTGTTTTAAATCTCTCATTATTGCTTGTTGAAATTATTGCCATAATTTACTGCCAGATGTTTGGGCCTGCAGTCCATTTTCCTTTTCGCAACTAGAACTGTCCAATGATACTGCTTCCTAATCTAAGATTTCAGTAGCTGACTACTGACCATAGGTGAAAGTGAAAGTCACTAACCTGACTGGTCAGGCACTCTGATCAGCCTCCTCCCTGTTCCTCAGGAGTTCACAGATGCAACTCATAAGAACCATATTCTCCAACAGTACTGACTGTACATCCTTTCCCGAAGGTATCATTTTTACCCTTCTTCATTTTTGAAGTCATCTTCTGCTTGTATCAGCCAGGGTGAATTCTACTTCAAGTCACGGCAGAAGTAGTTCTCTGAGAAGGCTCCCCTAACATTTCTATTCTTATTTCCTTGCATCTTCTCTGTGCTTCCGTTATAATTGACTCATACCTCCATGACATCCTCTGTCATATTGCATATGCCTTTATCTGCCCAATGATATAAACTACTCGAGAAGGGAAAGCAAGCATATGCATCTTTATATTCCTGATGCCTTGCACATCTGGCACAGAAAAAGTGCCAATAGGTCTGCTGACTGCAGAACTGTAGAGTTGTGAATGACCTTGTGATTCAGCTTGGATTGTAAAGACAAGAATCCTTCTTGTATTGCCTACTCCATCCACCAAATGCCATAACTAAAGTCAACAACCACTGTCTTCATACCTGTAAAATTTACTCAAGCATTTGCATAGAAAATGCTCTTAGAATTTTATTATTTGATGGCAAATGATGGTTGACAGAACTTCAAACAAGGGCACTGAGTCAGTAATAGATAATATGAATGGATTCAGTCAAAGAAAGATTAATTTCGTATTTCTTTCTGTCAAGAAGCTTTTATGTTTCTTCATGCCAGGATAATTTTCTCATATATTCAATGATAAAGTAAAGCAATGGGGAAATTTATTTAGGTTGGTTTTTCTCTCGATTTTAAACAAAAAGGTAAATAAGCTCTTTCAATTTGTTCAGCTGTAACATAATCCAATAGTTCTGGTAAGATCCAGTTACATAATGGCTTAATTGAAAGAAAATTAAGCAAGTATATGCCTACATTCTGTCACACTAAATGAGATTTTAAATTACTCTAGGAACAGATATTTTCAATTCTGATATGATGACTAAACAGAGTGGTATTTGCTTTTCAGAACAATCTATAAGAATTTCACAAACTTTTGGGAGCCATCTTCTATTGATCTTGCACAAAATTAAATCAAAACACACTAAATGAGATTTTAAATTACTCTAGGAACAGATATTTTCAATTCTGATATGATGACTAAACAGAGTGGTATTTGCTTTTCAGAACAATCTATAAGAATTTCACAAACTTTTGGGAGCCATCTTCTATTGATCTTGCACAAAATTAAATCAAATTCTACTTTATGCCCAGATGATCAAGGTAAAAGAAAAAGAAGCTGAAAAGCCAGTTTGAGCTTTGTTAAGTATTTTTTTAAATGCCTTCCATGGTAGTAATAAGAATAGATTATCTTCCCTATCTTACTCCTAGGAACCAAGTAACCAGGAGTAGGCTAAAACTGAGCACAGGCACTTAATCATCTTGTAAGTTAGTTAGGTATTTATAGAAAAATCCTGCTCCGTACCTTCATGTTTCTACATAAATATGGATTACTGGATGATTTATTTTTAAAGAATTTCTGTTTTATAGCTTATTTCACAGAGGATTTAAGGAACATTGTAAAGTGAAATACAATAAATCAGGACAATTAAATTTAAAGGCAAATAAAAAACCAATTAGGAAGAAGATAAAGGCAAATGGAATAGTTTCCTCAAATGATTCAGGTACCTCCTCCGAGCACTGCCTGGTGCCCTGCGATTCAGCAGCACCAGCAGAGAGGAAACATCTGCTAAGGATTCTAACTTCTTTTCCTCCTTATGGAACATTGACTCAGCTAAAGAATCAATGATGCTGGGTGCAGGAGACTTCGGGGAGCGTGTCCCTTGATGGGGAGCACTGCCTATCATATATAAATTCAGGTTTGAAGCAGGTAGAGAGACATATCTCCATGAAAGCTAAGCGATCACACTCAATACAATATAGTGAAGGTGTTAAGAGTTGTTTTTCACAAGATATTGAATATAGTTCCCTACTATGTGCTACATAGTGGGACCTTGTTTAACCGTTCTAAATGTCATAGTTTGCATCTACCAATCCCGAACTCCCAGTCCATCCATCTCCCTTTCACCTTCCCCCTGGCAACCACAAGTCTGTTTTCTCTTGCAACCTAAGTATGTCTGTGAGTCTGCTTCTGTTTCTTAGACAAGTTCATTTGTGTCGTATTTTAGATTCCACATATGAGTGATATTATATGGGATTTGCTTTTCTCTGTCTGACTTATTTCACTTAGTATGATAATCTGTAGGTCCGTTCAAGTTGCTGCAAATGGCAGTATTTCATTCTTTTTATAGCTGAATAATATCCACTGTGTATATGTATCACATCTTTTCTTTATTGGAATATTGTTTTAGAAAAGAATATTTAAGAAGAATGTATAAAACTTGTGTATACTGCTGCAGATATTGTTATATATAATTTCAGACACAGTAGTCATCCAAAGAACATTGTCTCTTATTACAGGTTAAATATTGCAAGAGGAATATAATAATGTAACTGAAAAATACTTTGATCGGACACATTGATTTATTTTATATTTTGTGTTTACTATTATCAATAGATCTTTTTTTTTGTACAGTTCTTCCGTGTATTCTTGCCACCTCTTCTTAATATCTTCTGCTTCTGTTAGGTCCAGACCATTTCTGTCCTTTATCGGAGCCCATCCTTGCATGAAATGTTCTCTTGGTATCTCTAATTTTCTTGAAGAGATCTCTAGTCTTTCCCATTCTGTTCTTTTCCTCTATTTCTTTACATTGATTGCTGAAGAAGGCTTTCTTATCTCTTCAGTAGTGATGGTTCTCAGGCCCACTTGACTTCACATTCCAGGATGTCTGGCTCTAGGTGAGTGATCACACCATCGTGGATATCTGGGTCATGAAGCTCTTTTTTGTACAGTTCCTCTGTGTATTCTTGCCACCTCTTCTTAATATCTTCTCCTTCTGTTAGGTCCATACCATTTCTGTCCTTTATCAAGCCCATTTTTTTATGAAATATTCCCTTGGTATCTCTAATTTTCTTGAAGAGATCTCTAGTCTTTCCCATTCTGTTCTTTTCCTCTATTTCTTTGCATTGATTGCTGAAGAAGGCTTTCTTATCTCTTGCTATTCTTTGGAACTCTGCATTCAGATGCTTATATCTTTCCTTTTCTCCTTTGCTTTCCGCCTCTCTTCTTTTCACAGCTATTTGTAAGGCCTCCCCAGACAGCCATTTGCTTTTTTGCATTTCTTTTCCATGGGGATGGTCTTGATCCTGGACTTCCTGTTCCTTTACCTGCTGTTCCTTTATCTCTGTCTCTTTATCTTGTTTATATTGCTGTGTTTGTGGTGGCCTTTCTGTATTCTGGCAGTTTGTGGAGTTTCCTTTTTTGTGGAGTTTCCTCGCTGTGGGTGGGGTTGTACGGGTGGCTTGTCAAGGTTTCCTGGTTAGGGAAGCTGGTGTCGGTGTTCTGGTGGGTGGAGCTGGATTTCTTCTGTCTGGAGTGCAATGAAGTGTCCAGTAATGAGTTATGAGATGTCAGTGGGTTTGGAGTGACTTTGGGCAGCCTGTATATTGAAGCTCAAGGCTGTTTTCCTGTGTTGCTGGAGAATTTGCGTGGTATATCTTGCTCTGGAACTTGTTGGCCCTTGGGTGGTGCTTGGTTTCAGTGTAGGTATGGAGGCATTTGATGAGCTCCTGTTGATTAATGTTCCCTGGAGTCAGGAGTTCTCTAGTGTTCTCAAGATTTGGACTTAAGCCTCCTGCTTCTGGTTTTCAGTCTTATTTTTAGAGTAGAAAGGCTCCTTTAATTTTTTTAAATGAAGTATACTTGATTTATAATGTGTTGTAATTTTTAGTGTACAGAAAAGTGATTCAGTTTTATAAATATAGGTGTATATACATATGTATAGGTATACATGCATATATATACACATATACATAGATGTACTTTTTCAGATTTTTTGTTATAGTTTATAAAAGGATATTTAATAAACTCCTTGTGCTATACCGTATCTACTTTTTATTTTTCCATTTTATATAGTAGTTGTATCTACTAGTCCCAAACTCCCAATTTATACCTCCACCATTCCTTTCCCCTTTGGTGACTGTAAGTTTGTTTTCTATGTCTTAGTCTATTTCTGTTTTATAAATAAGTTCATTTTTACTATTTTTTACGATTGCACAAATAGGTAATACTGTGTTTCTCTGTCTGACTTGCTTCACTTAGTGTGCTGATCTGCAGGTCCATCCACGCTGCTGCAGATGGCATCATTTCATTCTTCGTGGCTGATGGACATTTAGGTTGCGTCCATGTCTTGACTATTGTGCGTAGTGCTGCTGTGAACATTGAGGTGCATGTATGCAAAAAAAATGGTTTCTTAATAACAAATATCCAGTTTTCACATACCATTGACTGTCTATTATGCCACTGCTTCCCCATATGAATCAGGAACTAAATACATTCTATTTAATATTATTATTCTTTTAAACTGTGAGATACCTCTTCTATTAGTTTTCAGCTGCTATATAACAAATTGGGCTTTGCTGGTAGCTCAGCTGGTAAAGAATCCACCTGCAATGCAGGAGACCTGGGTTCGATCGCTGTGTTGGGAAGATCCCCTGGAGTAGGGCATGGCAGCCCACTTCAGTATTCTTGCCTTGAGAATCCCATGGACAGAGGAGTCTGGTGGGCTACAAACAGTACCTGGGATCACAAAGAGTTGGACATGACTGAGCGACTAAACACAGCACATAACAAATTACCCCCAAAACTTAGTGGCTTAAAATAACAACTATTTATTGCCTCAAAGTTTCTGTGTCAGGAATTTTAGAGCAGCTTAGCTGAGTGATTCTGTTTCATCATTCTCATGAAGTGGCAGTTAGGATGTCTGCCGGCTGCCCTAGTCTGTGGTCTTGACTGCGGCTGGAGAATCTGCTTTCAAGCTCACATCCTCACCTTTTGGGCCTCTCTGTAGGGCATCGTGAGTATCTTCACAACATGGCAGCTGGCTTCCCAAAGAGTGAGTGATCTAAGAGACAGCAATGGGGAAACCCAGTACTTGCTATTAATATGTCCTAGCCTTGGAAATGACATAACAAGACTTCTGGCATATTCTGTTAGTCATACAGACCGACCCAGAAACAATGTGGCCGAGAAATATACCAGAACATAAACTCCAAAGTGTGAAGATAATTAGGTGGTCATCTTACATGCTAGCTGCTACATCTCTCCATTTCCCCTTTAAAAAAATTATACCTTTAATAATAAATCTTATGATTATGATTTAATTTTAATTTTAATTTCATAAATGTAATTTAATTTTAATTCTATGATTATAATTTGATTCTAATTTTTAAATTATTATAATTTAATTATAGTTTTAAAAATTGTTCTTTCTAAAGCAACTAGGTCATTTGTCTGATAGAGTTTGTATTTTGCTTACTGCATCCCAGTGGTGGTATTTATATATACCTTTCCAGGCCCCACACCCCACTCCATACATTTCCTATAAACTTAGATATAAAAGTTTGATCAGCTTCAGGTTCCATATTTTTGGCAAGACATCCCTGTAGTTATTAGTGTGTCACTTAATAATGGAGCACATGATGGCTCGTTGGCTCTTATTATATTGGCAGCCATTGACAATCATTGCCTAGATCCATTAATTCAAAAGAGTGATATTCTATCATTTCCTCCTTTTTCATTATTTGCAATACTTCTACAAAGAGAAATGTCCCTTCATCAGCTATTTGGTTACACTGAAGTATATTTCATACAGAGAAGCCAGGATAAACACTTGATTCTTTCCCTTTATTTACAAATGGTCTGTTTTCAAAATGGTTTGTTAGCTCCCTGCTGCTGTTGCTGCTAAGTCACTTCAGTCGGTCCAACTCCGTAGAACCCCATAGGCGGCAGCCCACCAGGCTTCCCCGTCCCTGGGATTCTCCAGGCAGGAACACTGGAGTGGGTTGCCATTTCCTTCTCCAGTGCATAAAAGTGAAAAGTGAAAGTGAAGTTGCTCAGTTGTGTCCGACTCTTCATGACCCCATGGACTGCAGCCCACCAATCCATGGGATTTTCCAGGCAAGAGTACTGGAGTGGGGTGCCATTGCCTTCTCTGTATTAGCTCCCTAGCATCCTTCAAAGGTAACAAGTAAAATCTGGGAATCACCATGAATATGCTGAAGCAGACTCTCCAGGGGTGGGTCCTAGGCATGGGGATTTTTCAAAAGCTTGCTAAGTGATTCTGACTTCCTCATCTGTTAACTGCTAACTGGTCTCCATTCCCAGAGTCTGACTTAGTAGGTATGGAATGAGGTCCAGGATTTTGTTTTTGTTTTTTTAGTCACCAGATAATTCTCTTGAGTTTGGTAAACTACACTGACATTACATTGACATACTTATGGTGGCTGTATGCATCTTTTTTAATCTACCAGAACACGGACATCTCAGGTTTGCCATCGGACAACAAACTTTTGCACTGAAAGTCTGCCTAGCATAGACTGTGGAGTTAGACTGCTTGGGTCCAAATCTTGGTTTTGCCTCTTTCTACCTTTGTTACCTTGGAGAAGTCAATTGATTCTATGTCTCAGTTTTCTCATATATAAAATGAAAATGACAGTAGGATTCACCTCATGGTTGTTTTGAGGACTGAGTTAATACTCATCAATTGTTTAGAATAGTCCTTGGTAAGCATTTCTTAAACACATAATAAAGCTTGTCTTTCTCTGGGAGAATTATCCCTGAATTTTGTATTGATAAAAGCTAGAGTTGGTTCTTATTATGAATGTTATCACTATTAAATTAACTATTATTTACTGGATGCTTCATGTGTGCCAGGCATGGGGGATTACATGTGTTCTCTGGTTCACTTAAGATTCTCAATATTTTTCTCATTTTACATGTTAGGAAACTGCGTCTCCAATAGTTCAGTAAGTTACCCAGTGTAATGGAGGTAATAAGTGATGGTGTCGATAAAACGCATGCTCAAGGGGCCGTGCCTTGATCCCAAGCACAGCGTCTGGAGTTCAGCTGTCTGGGTTCAAATCTTGGCATTGTTACTTGCTAGTTGTGTATCTTGGCCAAGATACTGAAGCATTACGTATTTCCGTTTCCCTAGCTATACAATGAGCATAATCGTAATAGTTAGCTGGGAAATCCCATGGACAGTCGAGCCTGGCAGTCTCCATAGTCCATGGGGTCACAGAAGAGTCAGACATAACTTAGCGCCTAAACAACAGCCACCTCATAGGTTATTATTAGGATTACATGAGTTAATACTTGCAAAGGACCTAACGTGATGCCTAACACACAATCGTCACTCTGTGTGGTAGAAACAGCTGCATTATGCATTATTATCAATGATTTTTATCAGTTTGGGTTTAAAGAAGCAGCAGCAGTTAAGAAGGAGAGATGCAGGTGCTTGGGAGGAAGGAAATAGAGCTAGAAGGATTATTTTTTAAGAGGCAAGAAAATTAGACCTGTTTCTACCACAAAGATGGACAGGAGGGAAGGGAATTGATGTCTAGGCGAAAGCAGATGGTGAAACTCTTTGGAAATAGACTCATTCAGACAAGTTAGAATTCAAGATTATCCTTTAGGAAGGAGGGAAGGAAGGTAGAATTGGAAGGCTTTGGACACAGAATTTGGACACACGTGGGCAATAAACCAGTAGACACAGTCAAGTTGAGTTTTGTTCATACTTGATCGTAGCTTGGTTCCTAGAGACTAAGGAAATGAATGTCTTGGAAGGGGGACCCCAGGTTATTGGAGGAGTAGCTCAGCAGCCTAGTGAAGCCAACAAGTTCAAACCTGGTAGAGTGGGGTGGTTATGATGGTAAATAGAAGTGAAGGAGCATTGAACAGAGAGTTGGGAGGCTTGGGTTCATTTTCAATCTCTGTGATCACCTAGTTTATATGACATTTGAAAGGTCACTTGACCTTTGGATCTCAGTTAATTCCCTCATAGAATGAGAGAGCTACATCAGTTTATCTCTAACATCCTTTCTCACTCCAAAATTTATGACCCCAAGGGACTGATTCTAGAGTCTAGCTGCAGAAGAAAGGAGTCAACTGAAATGCCACAAGTAGGAAAATGATGCAGAGGCTCAGGGAGGCGAGGATGAAGGTTCAATAGAAGTGAAGGTGGATGAGGGAAACCATGCTAGTCAGGTTCCAAGTCTGTCTTTTCTGCCTTTTAAAATTAGTTTGTGAAAAAAATTTTTTGAGACGAGTTTGTCATTTTCTGTAGCAGATACTCTGGCTATCGTGAGTGTAATATATTCTGTTTAGCTATCGTGAGTGTAATAGGCTATGTTGGATGCACACGGAAGTAAATGTTGTCTGTTTTAGTTTACGTGTCCCAAATGTTCATTAACACATCCAAAATAGGCCATTTACTTCTAGCAAGTTATTTTTGTCCTTTCAAGCAGGAGATAACAAAAGAGTATTTTATGCTCTCCTTTGCCTATAATAAGATTATGCTTTGGAGTCGCTAACTAGGTTGCTTGAACATGCTGTTACAGAACTGGTTAATCCATAATTCAGCAGGTTCTTGGCTTCCAAGTTGCCTTATTGACAAGCCTGAAGAAAGTGGATGGAACTAATTAGCACTCAGCATTATAAAATAGGAAGAATTAAATAAGGAAGCTTTAATATTAAACTCAGACCCCTATGAAGATATTCCCTTTAGTTATGGGGATTTTGAAATGATGGACAGGCTAAACCAAAATTCATAATCTTATTACAGTCTCCTATATCCACCTAATAAGCTTCAAGAGCCATTGCCTTAGATCCTGGGATATTTCCATCTTCCTCTAGGCTTTTCTGTATATAGCTTATAAATTCTTTACTGTTCCTGCTAAATACTTTGTTATTTAAAATAGCATAAAAGAGGGTATATAACTCTATATACATATTGATGCGTTCTGACTGTAATAATACTCTTGGCCGTAGGGAACTTCGAATTATTAATAATTTCAGAGAAAAGCTTTTTAAGAAAAAAGCTCCAGGCTTAGTTGTAATGAGGCATTTGAAAAGGAGGAGGCGGTCTGTTTGTGTGCGTAATGAAAATATTGAACCCTTTGGGATGTTATGAACCACAGTGTACTAATAAATGATCTTTCCATTTCATTGTTCCGGCAGACATCTTTGTACCCCCCAATGTATCCTTGTAAAATGCCTTAGCTCACATTTCCTTTTAAATATTTCTATACCCTGACATTTGCTACCGGGGGTGGTGGTTTAACAGGGTGAATCTGATAGAGAAAGGAGGACAGTACTAAGAAACAAAGTTGGTGGTTTAGAATAATGAGCCCATTTTCAGCTGAGCTGTGCAGTTCATATGAATTAATTAACCCCTTACAAGCATTTTTCTGACAATCCTAATTCTCATTCAGTTCAATGGGTTTTATAATTATCACTTAACTAAATAGCACTAAAAACTGTTTATATCCTGACATTAAGGAAGCTTTGTAGAATTCTCTCCCTATAAATCATCTGAAGTTGTTTACAATTTGCAGTTGTCTTGTTTTTCTTCTGGTTTGTGCTCTGGTTTGCACAAAACAGGTTGCTGTTTTGCTGTTGTAAAAATTATTTTCAAGGTGCTAATTATAGAACATGCTCCAGAGTTTGGTTAGCCTTCTAAGGGTAAAGAATCTCAGTAAGGAGCATTTTCACATTTTAATTGGAAGAATGTAGGCTTAAACTATTCACTGTCATGTTAAACGAAATGAATCCAATGACTCTAAATGAGTATAGAATAATTAATTACTCATTTTTAAGACCTGTGCCATTTAGTTCCTGATGATAAGATGGTGATAAAGCACTTTTACCCATAAAGAGAGAAATGAGAGTTTTGTGTTGATGATGCTGGAAAATAGTATGAGAACGCTAGAAAAATATGTTTGAAATGGGAAGCATATGGGCCCTCCCTGAACACCTACGCCCTATATATGTCATTACTTTTACTGTTATACTAAAAGGTAAGATAATATTAATAAGTCTTTTAGTGAATGATGTATTTTTTGATTGCAAGGAACAAGAAGCTATTTAAACTGAGTATTTATTAAAGAGATACAGAGTGGCTCAGGGCATTGAGGACAGGAAATGCTGTACACCTAGCCCTAGCTCCCTGGAAATGGACTCTGTGTGTCTTATATGAAGGACAGCTCTTGGATGCTCCGCAGTACAAATCCATGGGCATGTTTTTTGGCAGGGGGACTGTTTGCTCATCCTGTGCTTGGAAGGAGACTTCACTTACCCCAGTCTAACTGCCCCTCCTACTCTCTGACAAAGACTCTTGAGTCCCAATTCCACATTGCTATGTGAGGACTGTTGTTTGGCGCATGTAGCCCCCATATGTTTCCTGCACTAGAGCCTACATTGGCTGCCCTTTAGGTCACACTCCTCCCCAGGTTCAATCAGCTGTTCCTACTTGTGTCATATAAATAATTTCACTCTCACAACAACCCCATTTATAAAGTACTATTATCATATCCCTTTGATAGAGGGGAAACTGAGGCAAGGAGAGGTTAAGATTCCTGAAGTCATATAGTTGCAGGGTCTATGCTCTGAACCCATGTACCCTACTGAGTGGTGTTACGTGGTGAATTAGGAGATCTGGCTTCTAGTCGTTGAGTTGCCAGTATGTGAATGATTGGGAGGGAATCACTTTCATGTTTCTGGGCAGTTAGCCATTCCCTGAACAGTTTAAAAATTATTTTTCTAATTTTTTTACTAAAAAGCTATAAGAGGGAATGTGTGTGCACTAAGTTGCTTCAGTCGTGTACAACTCTTTGCGGCCCCATGAACTGTAGCTCACCAGGTTCCTCTGTCCGTGGGGTTCTGCAGGCAAGAATACTGGAGACGGTTGCCACTCTAGGGGATCTTCCTGACCCAGGGATCCAACCTGTGTCTCTCATGTCTTCTGCATTGGCAGATGGGTTCTTTACAGCTAGTACCAATAGCAGCTCAATAACACATTGTTTCCAGGCTCTTTAGTTATAAGAAGAAAAGTCTACTCAAGTTAACTTGAGTGAAGGGGGATTTATCCAAGGATATAATAGGTGACCTTTCAGATATCCAAAGACAGGAGAGAACAGTCTCTGTCCTTCCATGGTCTCATTTCTCTCTGTCTCCTGTTTTTGTTCACTGATTTCTTTGTTTAAACATGACTGCCACAGCTGTGATACAGTGTGAGCCTTTCTTGAATTGCCTATCTTTATACGACATTGGTTCCTTTGAGTGCAAATTCTTGTGACAGAATCTAACTTAACCAGACTAACCTATGGATTTATTTCCCTTGGGCCAGGTGCCCAACCTGTGTACAGTCAACCAGGGAGGCATAAGAGCACATGGTCCATGGTATGACTGCCTCTCACAGTAACTATTTGGAAGAGAGAAGTCTTCAAGAAATATAGGAAGGGCCAGCAAATGGTCTGATATTTGCTATATCATCCTAGTACTAATGCCCGGAGAAGGCAATGGCACCCTACTCCAGTACTCTTGCCTGGAAAATCCCATGGACAGAGGAGCCTGGTGGGCTGTAGTTCATGGGGTCGCTAAGAGTCAGACACGACTGAGCAACTTCACTTTCACTTTTCACTTGCATGCATTGGAGAAAGAAATGGCAACCCACTCCAGTGTTCTTGCCTGGAGAATCCCAGGGATGGCGGAGCCTGGTGGGCTGCCGTCTATGGGGTCACACAGAGTCAGACATGACTGAAGTGACTTAGCAGTACTAATGCCATTTTCAAATATACTGTGTCTCTCCATAGATCATTGTTTTGACTACATAGATAATATTTTACTATTTAACAAACACTTTACTGGGTACTTTACTAGGAGAATAATAAATGTTGGATTTTCATTACTTTATCTATAAAATAAATGATCTTGTTTAATTTAGGATTCTGCTACTCACATGCACACACGCACACACATTTATATTTATGCATTTATTTATCTTAATGAATATATTGCTTTTATAACCAAACCAACAAGAATTGGCTTATCCCATAAACATTCTTCATGATTTGAGCTAAAGAAGAAATTCAGTATCATGTCTTTAGAGTTACACCTAGCTTTTAACCAAACATTAGTATTACCCAGCTTAATTGCCCAGCTTATTTATTCTATTTGTGAAATACTCATGTTTTCCAAAACTAAGACCTACTACAGAAGATCAAAGATTTGCTATCATTGAGAGTATTCAAAAGAATGTGAGGCAGACTCTAAATATATCCCAGAGAGGCACTTCACAAATGTTTCACACAACCATTACTTGATTCTATAATTCCCAAAGCAACTACGTTAATGAGGCTAGATCTCATTTACCAACACATGGTGGTTATTTAAAAAATCATTCATGTGACTTAGAGTATCAAAATTATAAGATATACAAAATACAAATGCCCAATTCAATCTGTAGTTAGCCAGTTATGTATGAGACTTAACAATAATTTGATTTGACTCTTTACTGAAATGTTAAAAAAAGAAAGAATTCTCTCTCCTATTTACTTCAACATACTTTTTCTTATGCATACATTAGAGAAAAAAGGAAGTATAGGTTGAAATGCTTCGTACACACAGGAAACTAAATAGGTAAATTTAGAGCTTTGAGAAGAAGAGAAAGAACATCTTGCCACAGATTTCCTCATGAACTGGACAATTTAGTTAATTCTTGTGTGTTGTTTTGCCATAGTTATGCACAATTAGTGCTTCAAATACAGGCAAAAGCTCCAAAGTGGGTAATTGAAATTCAGCAAAATAGCTTTGCCTGGTTTCATGTTGGTGTTGGTGCTGTGTGCTTAGTTGCTCAGTCATGTTTGGCTCTTTGTGACCCCATGGACTGTAACCCCCCAGGCTCCTCTGTCCATGAGATTCTCCAGGCAAGAATACTGTCGTGGGTTGCTATACCCTCTTTCAGGCGATCTTGGTGTTTAGACACTGTCTTTTCATGATAACTGTGTAACTAAAGTGTGTGTGTGTGTGTGTGTGTGTGTGTGTGTGTGTGTAGGTATGTTTTTATGTATTTCTACTGACAAGTTTATTTTTTTTAATTTTTATTTTTTAGTTTGTTTTGCTTTACAATACTGTATTTGTTTTGCTATACATTGACATGAATCAGCCACGAGTATACATGAACTCCCAATCCCGACCCCCACCTCCCCCCTCCCGCCCCACACCTTCTCTCTGGATTATCATTTGTATATGTTTTTTCTCTTTTTCTATAGATTAAAATGTCTTTATTTCACTGTTTTAAAATGAGTCTATCTAGATTAGTCATTTTAATTTCTAAGAGAAATGAAAGACAATTTTAAAGTTAAAATTAGAGTTCTATCTAATCAGTATACTCTTATGAACACACCTTTTATCTGAGATTTAGAGCAATCAATTCATTTAAGAATAACTGATAGGAAAAGTTCAACATAAAAGTGGTTTCCAAAGTTTGAAATGTTAGTCACAGCTTCCATACTCCAGAATCCCATCATCCTTATTTAATTCCAAGGTAAATCACTTGTTATTTCTAGAAAACTGCTAATAGTTAGACTAATTCCTTTTTGTTGTTGTTACACAAAGATTTGAAACCAATGCACTGTCTTCCCTCTGTCTAGTAGACTAGTGTAGTGCCTTGCACACTTGTGACATTATACTTTAAGAACTAAGATATGCAGTTAGAAAAATCCTTCTAAACATGACCCAGGGACTCCGTTTGTCTAGGACATAGTTCTGGTGTTAGTCATAGTCCAAACTCATTCCTGTCCTGGCCTTGGGTCTCATCTTCCCAATTATACATTTGTAAACTGGTTCTAAAGCCTAAGGAAGAGACAGAAAAATAAGATAACTAGAAGATAAATAGTGGATGTTTTTAAACTTTAAAATAACTTTCAAATATATTTCACAGTCTTCAGGGGAATAAGCAGATAATTTGAATATATCCTTGTAACTGTCTGGTATTTTCATATACCATAATGCACCCCTTTGGAAAATTCTAGCAGAGACCATGTATTTTCTATGGAGATACACAAGTCGATGCTTCGTCTAAACCTGGAACAATGTGATTTGAGCTGATTTGCAGAGGGGCTGGAAAAGCTGAAAAATCAGTTTGACGACATTCCTGCTGGGATTGTCCTGTTTGTGGTGATATTTGGAGGCCGTGCCACTATAGTCAGATCACTGGGGCTTAGGAGATGATGCCCACAGTAAAGCTTGAGTTCACTGCTTATCAGGGAATGTGTGAAGGCGCCCAGGCTGAAGGTTCATTAGGTCAGTCTGTAAGAGCTGTCAGTCAGACCAAGCTGACAGGAGAATACATTTAAAAAAAAAAAATGGAAGCAAAACTTTCCTGCTTAGGATTTTTCCTCATTGGATCCCTACTGCCATCACACTGTCCACACCAGGGAATAGGCTTTTATGTTTTAGGCCATTATAATGTTCCAAATGTCAGCCTCTGGCCACGGTCTAGCCCACAGTAAAGCTTGAGTTCACTGCTTATCAGGGAATGTGTGAAGGCGCCCAGGCTGAAGTTCATTAGGTCAGTCTGTAAGAGCTGTCAGTCAGACCAAGCTGACAGGAGAATACATTTAAAAAAAAAAAATGGAAGCAAAACTTTCCTGCTTAGGATTTTTCCTCATTGGATCCCTACTGCCATCACACTGTCCACACCAGGGAATAGGCTTTTATGTTTTAGGCCATTATAATGTTCCAAATGTCAGCCTCTGGCCACGG
Organism: Aepyceros melampus; assembly: GCA_006408695.1. NCBI lineage: Eukaryota > Metazoa > Chordata > Mammalia > Artiodactyla > Bovidae > Aepyceros > Aepyceros melampus. Next base: position 89,773 of record SJXQ01002868.1, read on the forward strand.
TCTCTCATGAGCATGGTTGCTGCTGTCCTCTTTGCAATCATCACCTAGAAGGAATAGAGTAGAATGGTTCTCAAAGTATACAGGACTGTAAGGAGATAGGAACTTCAGTTCAGTTCCATTCAGTCGCGCAGTCGTGTCCGACTCTTTGCGACGCCATGAATCGCAGCATGCCAGGCCTCCCTGTCCATCACCAGCTCCCGGGGTTCACTCAGGCTCGCTGCTTATGTCATATCTATTAGGCCTAGTAGTTGATCACAGTGACAGGATGGAAAAGGCACTCAGGTGTTGGTTGGTCTTAACTGAACACCCGGAACAAAACCTACTATGTTAATCTGGCACGTGCATGGTCTTCACCACCCCATTTCCTATTCTTTTTGATCTGGCAAAATTTAGCAAAATTATTTTTGTGTTTCTTCTATATTGTCAAGGTGTATTGTTTTCTATTTACCTATTTCTATCTTATTTAAGTTTGGTATATCTAGTGCTTGAGGATGAATAGAACACTTCAAAGGACTTTTTCAAAATGAATTATTACTTGAAAAGAAAACCAAGAATATGCAGTTTGTTAGGTTTTATGTGCACATTTTATTTAACACTAACACACTAGCTAATATTTATTAGCCATTTCAATGATTGAGAGATCACTATCAACACAAAGGTAATCTGTTGTGTATACCTGTTGTAACTTGAACAGACTGATGGGTGACACAGTTGACCTCATCAAATATGCAAGAAACCCCAGTAGAATTAGCCAAATACACAGTTCAACTAAGAAAATGACAAGTGTATGATGGCATGCAAGCTCTAATTATCAGCATCACAATATAATGTGAATATATAATAAAATGCAAATTATATAGTTTTTAATTCTTATTTTAAGATTGGAGTTATATTTATAAATTTATGTTTTAATTCTAATATTTAGAATTAATTACTTCTTCCCAAAACAATGCCCTTCTCAGAGTGGAGATTTAGGAAATCTATTCCATTAAACATAAGTTGATTTTATTTCCAGGTGGCATCCATTAGGACAAACATCATGAAAAGGCCATTGACCAAAATGTTGATTCCCTGGCTGACACCTGGAAGAAAAATAAACTTATGTTTAATGGAGTAGACTGGCTAAATCCCTGTTTTGAGAATAGTGCACATTCATGAATATGTATTCATTGCCGAATTCAATAGATTCTAATAGTGAAGGACATCTGTATCATAGAAAATAGCATCTATTCATTAACTTACTACTCTCCAAGGAAAGAAGCCAGAATACAGCTTAGGATGGAATACTGACAATAACCAGTTCCTTCCTTTATTGTGTAACACATTCATCATGACCTGCATAACAACCAATGAAATAAAAATGTGATTTGTATCTAATCTATATCTAATTTTTATCCTGAGCCAATATTATTAATGTATCGTTCATCATTTTGTCTTATTCAGTGTATTGGGGACAGTATAACACTTATCTTTTTTTTTTTTGCACGTTACAAATAATTTTTTTGTTTATTTCTTTTCTGCAATGGTAAGTCATCCTTGCACAACAAGGGCTAATTCCAGATAGGCTACACAAATGGCCTAAGAGCTGTTTTAAACAAGATGGAGGGATTGTACTGCATGACTTTTCAAGGTAATCAAATGGCAAAGTAAACCATGCATTCTACCCAGTCCCCTTTTCTTCCTGTCAAGACACTGTATTAGTAACCATCTCACTACACTATATCCTCTCAACATTCCAAAATGTTAGGTTTTAGTTTCTCAAGTTTATAGGAGAAGGAATGGAAGATTATTTTCTAAGTAGCTTGGCCAAGGTTACAGCTAGTGGACAAGTGAATCAGAATTAAACATCAGTTTGTCTAATTCCAGACCAACACTCTACTATTTTCTTGCAATGTTACCTTTCACTTGGGGGCTCATGCCAAAGATTTATGAGATTGTTGAGATTTTCTTTGGTCATACTCTTAGGAACACTTGTAGCAGAATTTTTAGTTCTGGCCTCAAATAATACTAGTAACACCGCTACATTTTTAAAGAACTGAGTGATTAATATATAGAAATAGTCATTGGAATACTTTTAAGAGTTTTCAAATCATAAAGTTGAAAATTCATGATGTGCTTTAGGCATTATTTATCCTGAACCATCTTATGCAGGTAGATATAAATCCTTTTCTCAAAGTACTCTGGTGAAAAAGACTTCAGGCTTTTCCACAGCAATTACCTCACTGCTGAAAAGACTTCCGTTGTTAGGTTCAATGACAGAATATCCAGTTCCAGTGAATTAAGCAAGAAAAATAATCATTCCTTTGAAAATTATTATCTGAAAAGGGTCCCTGGAAAGTATTCATGGGAGATTTCTTTGATTCTGCCATTTCTCTTTGTTGTTCAGTCACTCAGTCATGTCCAACTCTTTGTGACCCCATCAACTGCAGCCTAACAGGCTTCCATGTCCTTCACTATCTCCTGAAGTTTGCTCAGACTCATACATTCAGTCAGTGATGCCATCCAACCATTTCATCCTCTGTCATCCTCTTCCCCTCAGGCCCTCAATCCTTCCCAGCATCAGGGTCTTTTCCCATGAGCCAGCTCTTTGCATCAGGCAGCGGAAGTACTGAAGCTTCAGGTTCAGCATTAGTCCTTCCAATGAATATTCAGGGTTGATTTCAATTAAGATTGACTGGTTTGACTTGTAAAAGAATGAAACTAGAACACTTTCTAACACCATACACAAAAATAAACTCCAAATGGATTAAAGATCTAAACTTAAGACCAGAAACTATACAACTCCTGAGGAGAACATAGGCAAAACACTCTCCAACATAAATCACAGCAGGATCCTCTATGATCCACCTCCCAGAATACTGGAAATAAAAGCAAAAATAAACAAATGGGACCTAATTAAAATGAAAAGCTTCTGCACAACAAAGGAAACTATAAGCAAGGTGAAAAGACAGCCTTCAGAATGGGAGAAAATAATAGCAAATGAAACAACTGACAAAGAACTAATCTCAAAAATATACAAGCAACACATGCAGCTCAATTCCAGAAAATTAAACGACCCAATCAAAAAATGGGCCAAAGAACTAAATAGACACTTCTCCAAAGAAGACATACAGATGGCTAACAAACACATGAAAAGATGCTCAACATAACTCATTCTCAGAGAAATGCAAATCAAAACCACAATGAGGTACCATTTCACACCAGTCAGAATGGCTGCGATCCAAAAGTCAACAAGCAATAAATGCTGGAGAGGGTGTGGAGAAAAGGGAACCCTCTTACACTGTTGGTGGGAATGCAAATTAGTACAGCCACTATGGAGAACAGTGTGGAGATTGCTTAAAAAATTGCAAATAGAACTGCCTTATGATCCAGCGATCCCACTGCTGGGCATACACACCAAGGAAACCAGAATTGAAAGAGACACGTGTACCCCAATGTTCATNTGTTGGTGGGAATGCAAACTAGTACAGCCACTATGGAGAACAGTGTGGAGATTCCTTAAAACACTGGAAATAGAACTGCCTTATGACCCAGCAATCCCACTGCTGGGCATACACACTGAGGAAACCAGGATTGAAAGAGACACGTGTACCCCAATGTTCATCACAGCACTGTTTCTAATAGCCAGGACATGGAAGCAACCTAGATGTCCATCAGCAGATGAATGGATAAGAAAGCTGTGGTACATATACACAATGGAGTATTACTCAGCCTTTAAAAATAGTACATTTGAGTCAGTTCTAATGAGGTGGATGAAACTGGAGCCTATTGTACAGAGTGAAGTAAGCCAGAAAGAAAAACACCAATAGAGTATACTAACACATATATATGGAATTTAGAAACATGGTAATGATAACCCTCTATTCGAGACAGCAAAAGAGACACAGATGTATAGAACAGTCTTTTGGACTCTGGGAGAGGGAGAGGGTGGGATGATTTGGGAGAATGGCATTGAAACATGTATAATATCATATATGAAATGAATCACCAGTCCAGGTTCAATGCATGATACAGGATGCTTGGGGCTGGTGCACTGGGGTGCACCAGAGGGATGGTACAGGGAGGGAGGTGGGAGGGGGGTTCAGGATGAGGAACACGTGTACACCCATGGTGGATTCATTTTGATGTATGGCAAAACCAATATAATATTGTAAAGTAATTAGCCTCCAATTAAAACAAATACATTTATATTAAAAAATAAATAATTTTTTTTAAAAGAAGATTGACTGGTTTGATCTCCTTGTAGTCCAAGAGATTCTCAAGAGTATTCTCCAGTGCCACAGTTTGAAAGCATCAGTTCTTTGGAGCTCAGCCTTCTTTATAGTCCAACTCTCACACCCATACATGACTGTTATAAAAACCATAGCTTTACTATATGGACCTCTATTGGCAAAGTGATGTCTCTGCTTTTTAATACACTGTTTAGGTTTGTCATAGCTTTTCTTCCAAGGAGCAAGCGTCTTTAATTTGGTGGCTACAGTCATTATCTGCAGTGATTTTGGAGCCCAAGAAAATAAAATCTATTACTGTTTTCACTTTTCCCCTTCTATTTGCCATGAGGTGATGAGACCAGATTCCGTGATCTTAGTTTTTTTAAGTAAGTAAGTAAAGTCACTCAGTCGTGTCCAACTCTTTGTGACCCCATGGACTGCAGCCCACCAGGCTCCTCAGTCCATGAGATTCTCCAAGCAAGCATACTGGAGTGGGTTGCCATTTCCTTCTCGAGGGGATCTTCCCGACCCAGGGATCGAACCCGGGTCTCCCACATTGGAGGCAGATGCTTTAACCTCTGAGCCACCAGGGAAATAGTTTTTTTACTGTTGAGTTTTAAGCCAACTTTTTCACTTTCCTCTTTCACCATCAGAGGATCTTTAATTCCTCTTCTCTTTCTGCCATTAGAGTGGTATCATCCGCATATTTGAGGCTGTTGATATTTCTCCCGGCAATCTTCATTCTAGCTTGTGAGTCTTCCAGCCCAGCATTTCTCATGATGTACTCGCATATAAGTTAATTAAGCAGGGTGGCAATATACAGGCTTGATGTATACTTTTCCCAGTTTGGAAACATTCCATTGTTCCATGTCCAGTTCTGTTGCTTCTTGTCTTGCATACAGATTTCTCAAGAGACAGATAAGCTGTTGTGGTATTCCCATCTCTAAGAATTTTCCACAGTCTGTTGTGATCCACACAGTCAAAGCTTTAGCATAGTCAATAAAGTAGAAATAGATGTGTTTTTTGGAATTCCCTTGCTTTTTCTATGATTCACTGGATGTTAATAATTTGATCTCTGGTTCCTCTTCCTTTTTAAAAACCAACTTGTACATGTGAAAGTTTTTGGTTTATATATTGTTGAAGCCTAGGTTGAAGGATTTTTAGCATTACCTTGCTAGCATGTGAAATGAGCTCAATTGTACAGTAGTTTGAAGATTCTTTGGCATTGCCCTTCTTTGAGGTTGGAATGAAAAGTAACCTTTTCCAGTTCTGTGGCTACTGCTGAGTTTTCCAAATTTGCTGGCATATTGAGAGCAGCACTTTAGCAGCAGCCTCTTTTAGGATTTGAAATAGCTCACCTGGAATTCCATCACCTCCACTAGCTTTGTTCATAGTAATGATTCCTAAGGCCCAGTTGACTTCACATTCCAGAATGTCTGACTCTAGGTGAGTAATCAAACCATATGGTTATCCAGATCATTAACACCTTTTGTGTATAGTTCTTTGTATTCTTGCCACCTCTTCTTAATATCCTCTGCTTCTGTTAGGTCCTTACCATTTCTGTCCTATATTGTGCCCATCTTGCATGAAATATTTCCCTTGATACCTCGTTTTCTTGAAGAAATCTCTGGTCTTTCCCATTCTATTGTTTGTCTTTATTTGTTTGCATTGTTACTTGAGAAGGCTTTCTTATCTCTCCTTGCTATTCTCTGGAACTCTGCATTCAGTTGGGTATATTCTTTCCCTTTCTCCATTGCCTTTCACTTCTCTTCTTTTCTCAGCTATTTGTAAGGCCTCTTCAGATAGCCATGTTGCCTTTTTGCATTTCTTTTGATGGTTTTGGTCACCGCCTCCTGTACAATGTTCTGAACCTCTGTCCGTAGTTCTTCAGGCACTCTGTCTATCAGATCTAATCCCTTGAATCTATTTGTCATTTCTACTGTATAATCATGAGGGATTTGATTTAGGTCATACCTGAATGACCTAGTGGTTTTCCCAACTTTTTTCAATTTAAGCCTGAATTTTGCAATATGGAGCTGATGATCTGAGCCACAATCAGCTCCAGGTCTTGTTTTTGCTGACTGTATAGAGCCTGGTGGGCTGCAGTCCATGGGGTCACAAAGAGTCAGACACGACTGAGTGACTTTACTTACTTACTTACTTATAGGGCGTCTCCATCTTTGGCTGCAAAAAAGATAATCAGTATGATTTCGATATTGACCGTCTGGTGATGTCCACATGTAGAGTCATCTCTTGTGTTGTTGGAAGAGGTTGTTTGCTATGACCAGTGCGTTCTCTTGGAAAAACTGTTATCCTTCGCCCTGCTTCATTTTGTACTCCAAAGCCAAACTTGCCTGTTGCTCCAGGTATCTCTTGGCTTCCTATTTTTGTGTTTCAATCCCCCTGTGATGAAAACGACATCTCTTTTTGGTGTTATTTCTAGAAGGTCTTGCAGGTCTTCATAGAGCCGTTCAACATCAGCTTCTTCAGCATTAGTGGTTGGGTGTAGACTTGTAGACCGTGATGATGAATGGTTTGCCTTGAAATGAGCCGAGATCGACCAGTCACTTTTGAGATTGTACGCAAGTACTGCATTTCAGGCTCTTTTGTCTCCATTTCTGTAGAGAAGAAAGCTTAGTGTGAACATTTAACTGACTAGGCTTTGGTGGGTCACAAAGAAATTTTTATTTTGCATTGGATTCCATTTATGGTTTAAATCACAGAGCTCTACCTTAAATGTAAATGAATGGATTGAGAATTGATGTAAGTTTTCAGTTTGTCAGAGTTATTTTCAGGTAGCATTCCTCTTCAGTTCATGTGTTCCAGCCCATATCCTATTCTGTACTGGAACTTCTTATTGGTCCATTTAAAGACACTGTGAACAATTGGAGGGCAAGAATTGTGTCTTCCAGGTAGCACAGTGGTAAATACCACTGAGCCACTTGGGAAGTCTTGGATCAGGTGTACATGTGCCTAGAATGCAGGAGACGTGGGTTTGATCCTGCATCAGGAAGATCCCCTGGAGAAAGAAATGGTAACCCTCTCCAGTATTCTTGCCTGGAAAATCTCATGGAGAGAGGAGCCTGATCGGCTACAGTCCTTGGGATGACAAAGAATTGGACACGGCTGAGCAACTGAGCACACCCACCTCACAGTAACTCTAGTATTTAGCATAGTGCTCGACGCACAAGTGATCAATAATTATCTTCTGGTTGAATTTCTCCAACTGATACTGCTTAAAGAGGACTTTCTCTTACTTTTCCACAAATGCATCCTGCTGGTTCATGTTTCTCTCTTGGTTTCTATTATTTCTCTCACTTTGAATTTTCTTTCCCTCTTTTCTTTTTTTTAAATTAATTAATTTATTTAAATTGGAAGCTAATTACTTTACAGTATTGTAGTGGTTTTTGCCATACATCAACATGAATCAGCCACGGGCACACATCTTTCCCTCTTTTCTCCATTTAATCCAACTAGTTCTTCCTGGTACAATTTGTTAATACATGAGTCCTGTTCTGATTGTTCTAGCTATCACAGTTGTCTACCTCACACCCCTGTTCATTTAACTCCCAAGGACTGACACACATGTTTTAACCCTTTATTGTATTATTAGCCAATCTTTAGTATTTTTATCTTTGTTTCTCCAACCATTATGAAAAGTGGACATGTTTTACACTGTTCTCTCCCCCTTTGTTGTTGTAGTCACCAAGTCATGTCAATGCTTTTGCGACCCCATGGACTGCAGCCCACCAGGCTTCTCTGTCCATGGGATTCCCCAGGCAAGAATACTGGATTGAGTTTCCATTCCCTTCTCCAAGGGATCTTGCCCACCCAGGGATCGAACGTGGGTCTCCTGCATTGGCAGGTGGGTTCTTTACCACTGAGCCACCTGGGAAGTTTTACATCAGGTGTGCATGTGCTAGAAAAACTATCAGTGACTATTTATTTGTTAAGTAATCCAATATGTTATGATTATTCCATTAGAAAGCAAGATACTCTGAAAGGACTGGTAATTATGTTATCTTACCTTCAATTAAAAAAAAGACATAAATAAAAGCCACCTTTAGAGTACAGATCATTCTTGTCTTTTACTTGCTGAAGTACAATTTTTATTTTCTCTACCTTTGGTAAACTGACATGGTGCCCTTAGCAGTTGGAAACGTTCTCAACACATGTAAAACCTCTTCCTGTGGAGATTCTTAAGAGCAGGGTAGATGTTTACAGTCCTGGAGTAAACTAGATGCCCTCTAGTATTGTGAGCCCAGTGACTCCTAGAAATCCCACTATATGGAAACCTTGCTTTATTACAAATGAGAAATTTGATTTGTGAAATGAAGTCTCATGCCCAACAACTCCCTGATTCTCCTTGCCAAAACCCGACCTCTCCACTTTGAGTTTAATCTAGTTCTTTCAATTAAATATGAAATCATTAAAGTTCACAGAGTATAAACCCAGCAGATTTGATTTAATGATAAAAATCTGTGGTTTGTCATCTCTTCAAAGCATAATCCTGGCTTCAATCTTATCTGACAGGTAGTCAGCCTGTCAGGTCTGAGGATGAAAACTAGAGTATCTTATCTTTTCAGGGACCTGACTTGATATTTACCTTTGGAGACATAATTTATAATTGTGCTCTAGAAAATGAGCAGGGTTAAAGAAGGAAAAGACCCCCTTTTGCTTTGGCACAATTAATTTGTTTAGTATGCAATCATGGGTGACTAGACCTCCTATGTGCATAGTATATTTCAAATGGGGGAGGGGGAATCCTCCAAACATAGCCTATTTGATTAATGTAAATCATTCTTTACTCACTGAATATGTAAAGTATGTAAATTTAGTCCTGCTGTCAAAAGGTAGCTCTGTGCCATTAGCTTCTCTAGCAGACAAGGCCTACTGCATATCCTGTACTGCATTTTCAGAGAGGTATGCTAATGACAGCTTGAGCAATTGCCTTAATGAGCCAGAAAGATGTTCTTTTTTATTTGTGTTTAGCTACTTAGAGTCATCTGAAATAGAGATCAACTATAGATAGTAAAGAGTGAAAAAAGGCATGGGTTATCTTATTAATGTGTTTCTCCAAGCATGTTAAGAATGAACCATCAAGCGGTTATTTTCCAAGAAAATGGATTATTGTCAGAGCTATATAGATAGATGATATGCATTCTTGAAATGAAAGTTTTAGATTCTAATTACTGTGCTATTGGAGTAAATACAGTTGTCAAGCTGTATCTCTCAGTAATTTAGGGAAAATTTGTAGGACTTCCTGAATTGATCACAAAATAGCATTAGTATTTCAAAGTGAACAACATGACTCATTTAGAACAATAAAGCATTGTACATGAGTCATCAGGAAGAGACTAGAAATCCACCTACGTGCACCATATTACATGTAAAATTGAGTTCAGTTTCAGCTTTACTTTGTGTTGTTAGAACCCAGTATACCAATACTGAAGGGAATTTCCTGTCATGTAAGTCTTTCATTCTATGTAAATGTCCATATTTTCTCATTGATTTCAGTTTATTTGGAGATGAGTCACAGCGCATTAACATAAAGATTGAGAAAGTCGTGTTCAGATTTTGGTTTAAGTCATGAACTGTATACCCAGAATTTACTATGGTGTTTGGTTTGGTTAAAATGTAGCTGTACTTCCCACACAGAGTCAAGAGGAGCATTGGTTTAACACATTAGTATTGTGAATGTATAAGTTTACATGTCAGCCTCTCTCCTGAGCCAAAGATTTGCATAAATTGGCAAAAATCACTTGGGCTTGTGATAGAAATGAAATAGCTAGGGTGTAAGCACTCTAAGCTAGAGTTCCTCTCTGTCACCATTGTGTACAGCCTATGCCTGCATCTTGCCTAATCTTAATTAAATTATATGTCTCCTGGGTCTGAGGATTAAAATTTTGAAATTCAACCAGTATTTAAGAGCTTAAAAAGTGTTTTTGTACAGAACTTGTACTGTGAGATATGACTTCAAAAAACCTGGGCTATAGAATTAATTTATTTTAATTAAATCAGTAGTACTTTTGAAAACATATATTCTCTTCAGATTAAATAATCCATTGTGTTAGAAAGAAAAAGTTAATGCAAGTGAGTCATCTCTATAGTGTTCAGAAGGTAAATTAAATAGTTACAAATTACATTTCAACTTCAACTATCATGTGGGATTATATTTTCCTGTGAATGTCTTATTGAAGTCTCACAATGATTTCTGTGTGTGTGTTTGACCACTGAAGTAAAGTGTAGGGACTATTATAGAGTTTAGATTTAATGCGTAGTTAATGATACTTTTCCAATTACAGATCTTCATAAAATTTCTAATGAAAAAAATACTAAAAACTGCTTATCTCAGCTACATAAAAAATGACCAAAAACTCAGCTCTCCAGGCATAAGTCAGTGATAAGCGGAAGAGTGACTCTTCTAGTTAGTTGCCTATTTGTGGAATTTTCCAAAATTATCATGTGTCATAACTTTCTTATAAGGAGAAATCATTCCATGAGAATTCATTGTTTAGTTTTATCATGATTGTGTAACTAGCCCCAAAGAATCTTGACATGCATACACTTACAGCATTCTATTTGTAATGCTTGTTGCTAGTACAGTCAGAAATTCTATTCCACAGTTGTACATTTCATGGAGATGGTAATTATCAAATTTTATTATTTTTCAAAATCCCAACATCCTACTATGTCTCTGAATCTCTGATTATGTAAATTCATTTTGTGAATCAATAACATATTATCTGGTTTCTCTGTAGCTCTGTTTTCAAGCTAATGATGTAAAATTTGTGTTAATTCACATCTACATGTATAGGTGTACTTGAAATCACCTAATTTGAAATTTCAATTCATAGAGACAGCTCTAAGAAATGTAATTATGTAAAGGATATTTTGAATGAAATATTGAATAAATTAGTGGAAACAGTTGATTTTTCAATACATCCCAGAATAGTAAACTTGGAATGTGATGCTTTTCTACTTTAATTTTTATCCTATACATTTTGTGGGTAAGAAGCAAGCTTGTCCCTATACTAGGCAAGTCAGATGAAATGCCAGTTCCATTAATTCAGAGAAAGCAGGCTCATTTGATGATTTAATGCTGGTTAAGAAATAAGCTAAGGGAATTCTACATTTAAAAATTTTTTTCCCCAGTTTATTTCTTGGTTTCTTAAATCTTCATTTAGGTTGTGATAAAAATATCATGGGACCTCAATGTTCTTTAACTCTAGTGATTGTTCTTTTTAATTCCATTCCTGATAGTTACTTTTTAAATATCAAACTTCTTCTGTAAAAGGAGAAAGGAAAGAAGAAGAGCTTTGACTGATGGTGACTTGAAGTATTTCAGCAGTTGGTTGTACCGGAAGTAGGCAGTGTGCCTTGTTTTTCCCGTTCAAAATCAGTAATGCTGCTTACTTTCTTTGGAAACAGGAAAGAGTGAACCGCATCCGATAGTTCTCTTATCTGTGGACCTAGAATTCCTCAGTTGTTCCTCTCAGCCTCCACCCTCCTTGGGGGCTATTTCTTCCCAATCACTTTGTAGTCATCAGGGAATTACCCCAGGCAGCACACACGGTCAGGAAGCATGTCTTACCTTTCTGCGGGAAAGTCGTTGCTTCCGCAGACAACTGAAACTTGGCCTACACCTGTGCCCCCAGGAAAAGAAAGGTCAGGGAGTCCCTTTCCTTTCTGGGAGGCTTCAGAGACGGGGCTAAGGAGAGAAGGGAGAGCCTTGGTATCTGCTTCAGAATTGTGCCCAGCTGCTAAACTTTGACCAGTTCTCTCAGTGGCGCGTCATCAGCATT
>SJXQ01002868.1:101959-114566 GCA_006408695.1 Aepyceros melampus
TCAGTGTAAACCTCATACATGAAAGCCGAATACTAGCTGTTGCAAGGTTTCTGTAAAATTGTGCCCTTCGTTTGTTTCTTTTGCATGTTCCATTTCCCCAACTAACTTCGTGAGCCCTGGGCAGGTTAGGTAACCCCTCTGGGCCTCGAAGGCCTCATCTGTAAGATGAGTGGTTTAGAATAGATGGTCTTTATGACCCCTTACACTGCCAACATTCTATGTAGTGAAACCTCAAGACTGTAAACTATATGAGCAGGAGCCATTTTTTTGTCTTAATCATTTTTTATCTCCCCATAGGGCCTAATGTAATTTTGAGTTCACTACCTAAGCTCCTGCCATATGAAGTAGAGAATAGATTTGAAAGACACCTCTAATAAGTACTCAACTAGTTTTGAAATTACACATTCCATTTTATCTGAAAGTCAGGGTATTTATTCGGTGTAGATGTCATATGAACTTGCATGTTTCAAAAGAAAAAAAAATTCTGGTGAATGAATCATTGGGACGGAATGGTGTAATCTCATTTAGAGGAATAATCCTTCAATAAGTGGCTCTGAAAGGGTGATGAATTGAATTGAACCCCCCAAAAAGGATATACTGATGTATCTACCTGACCCCTTCAGTACCTGTAAACATGATAGGGTCTTTGTAGATGTAGTAAAGTTGAGATATGGTTGTACTGAATTAGTGTGAGCACCAAATCCAATGACTCTGGTCCTTATGAAGGCCACGTGGAGACACAGGGACACAGAGATCCCCAGGGAGAATGCCATGTGTGATGGAAGAGAGGGGAGGGATGCAGGTACACGCTGAGAGATGGCATCCAGCAGAAGCTAAGCGAGAGCTCTCAAATGCATTCTCCCTCAGAGCCCCCAGAAAGAACCAGCCTAGCCAGTGCCTTATCTCATACTTCTCCCCTCCCGAGCCAGGAGAGAAAACACATCTGTTGTTTTAAGCCACTCAGTTGGTGGCAATTCGTTGCAACAGCCCTAGGAAACTAGCACAGAAGGTTTGGATGCTAGTCTAAGAAGAGTCCCCAAGAGATATGGGTCCAGACTGCACTAGTCATAGGTGGCAACCGCTGTAGGCGTCCACCCTTAGCCTAGGATGCCATTATAAATTTAGATAAAAACTGAATATTAAGATTTCTGGGGGAGTGACTCAGAACTACATAGAAGATCAGGAACTATCCTATATCTTCTAAAAACTCTAATCCACATGAAGTAGAATCCTATTTGTTATGGCTATGACTGGTCCCTTGAAAGCCACTTTTCACCCAGGATTTCATACCCTAAGCCTACGGGTAAGAAGCAGAAAGACTAAGCTTAGAGTTCTCATCTATTTATTGATATACCTTTTTTCTTGTTAATGCAGGTTTTCTTAGTCCATTTTTCGTTAACCATTTATACAGTTAGATACTAAAGATCTTTGAGCTCAAAAATAATTTTTCAAAGAAGGAACAATGAATAAATCAATTTTAAGCTATTTACTTGCCCATTTGGAATAACCTTTCCTACTCACTACCTATGAAAACCTCATCCATGATTCCATGCTGTATAGCTCAGATCTCATCTGAAGGCATGATCCACCACTTTGTTTTGAAATAGACTACTTTCCACAATTACATAATTTATGCTTTCTATGTAATTCCCTTGGCACTTAGCAAATAGTATCTTTTGTTATAGTTTTTTTTTAATATCTGTGTAACTTATCTTCTCAATTAGATTGCTTCTAGAGGATATGAATTATAATTCATACTCTTGTATCCCTATCCTATACCTGCAGTACACAAAGAGCAGTTGTGTGCATGTTATAAAATAGGTTGTGATAAGTATTTTTCAATTATAGTGGACTAATGATGACAGAATCAACAACTTAATTCTGCAATTAACTTATTGTAAGCATAGCCTTACACAGCTCATCATTGTTTGACTAAATCAAGACAATCTGTCTTCTAAGACTGGCACAGAATTTCTGGTTAAACAGTGGTTGGTACAATTAATTCTCTTGCCTGTTATTTTCAAGTTATGTTATTGCTTTGAACTCATTTTTAAAAGCAATATTTATAATATAATCATTGGCCAATGAAAAGAATTGCTTCTAGTTTCAGAAAAGAAACTAAAGCCCTGCAGTCTACTAGAAATTATAGACCTCCTCACCAAAGTGATGGATTTATGATCACATAGAGCATTAGGAAAGCTAGTTATAGTTTGCTTAAACCAGTTTCTCTCTTTATGGCATCCTCAAACTTTTTAAACAGCTAGGATATAATAACATTTTAAAAATTAAAGTATTTCCCATAACCAGGAACTTGTATGAAATGAGCAACGTTAAGCACAAAACAATTGAAGCTTCAAACAGTGGAGCCAGCAAGAATTTTAAACAGCCCAAATGAATAGGGATGCCACATTGTCATGTTTCTTCAGATGCAGTAATATTCAGGCTCAGAGGTTAGCAGGAAGAGATTTTATAGCAATAATGGCTCCCAGTACCATTTTTCTCTTATGACTTTGACTCACAAAGGTGAAGCTTTTATTTGAAGATTCGATACAATGCAGCTGCCGACAGCAGGGGTTAGAATTTGGCCAAAATGCTGGACCCTCCCAAACATCTGAGGAAGGGAAAGATGGAGAAGAGAGAGACTGACTGGGAGAAACTGAGAGAGAGAGAAAAGGAGGAGGGGGGGGGTGGAGAAAAGAAGATTTGCATTACCAATGACAAATCCAAGCTGAAAGTTTGCCTGGCCTGTTGTCATTCATTGCCATTCATATTTAGCAAGCAGACTGTTGTGATAATTGATTTGATGGTCCAGCTTGAGTGGAAGCACTTCTGGGCATAACAGGCCTCAGAGATGCCAAAAAAGAAGAAAAGGTGGGAATGAAATAATGCACTGCTTTCTCCTCAGAGGCATGTGGCCCAGTTTTAAGAACAGAAAAACATGCTCTCGGGTGGGGAGACTAGAATGGGGCAGAAACCTAAAGAACTTAGTAATAAATACAAAAAGTGACCATATAGCTCCAGTCAGATAAAAATAGGCATTCAAACTGAGACAGTGAGAGCACATGTTTTACTGACAGGTGAATAATAGGGGGGCATGGTGGAAATAATCTGATTTTTAACAGACTCTGTCCTTGGGAGTACCTTTTTTTGCTGTTCTTTTGTATGGGGACAAAAGTGATTCCTTTTGTAAAAAGCCCTTTAATTTTTTAAGCTTTTCATACTAGATTAATAGTTCAGAAGGAGAAGAAGAAACCAATAATTGAGACTGAAAAGCTATATATATATGCTTGGATTATCTAAATGTCATTCAATTTATTTCCATGAAGCAAAAGGTAAAAAGAAGCTTGTCCTTAGATTTGTGTGTGGAGGGTGGTATGCAGCCACTGTTTCCTGCTGATATGAATAAGTTAGGAGACTAAAGTGCCAGTTGAAGAGGGGACTAGAAGGAGAGCGAGAGAGATTTTTTCTTAAGTACTGAATTCACTGCCTGACCTCTTAATCACAACTGCCAATTGGATTGTGTGCCCTGTCATCAATTTAAGGACCTAAACAAAACCAGATAAGAAACACGGCTGTCAAAACAGAAATTTTAATCAGAACTTGTTTGTCTTTCGAGAGAAATGTAGTTATTTATGTTCAAAAGTAGCTCACTCTGGTACTGTGTTCCCATTTCGCTCTTTTCTGCCCTCCCTCCCTTCTACCTTTCTTTTTCCTTTCCCTCTTCTTCTCAGATTTCCCTATTATCAATACCTGCCTTTCTTCAAACCTACAGAGAAAACTTGTCATCTGGCCTCATTGAATCAGACTAACCCTGTTTCATACATATGCATCTATTATGGAAATATCAATACAATCATTTCATATCACAATTTCTGTTCTCCTGGTAAGTTTCTCAATTACAGTGAGACGGTGAGCATTATGAGTTTTAGAAAAGGGAAAACAATCTCAAATGTATGACTTGTTTTAAAAAGACTCATATGAAATTAATACAGAGAAAGCTATGTCAATATAATGGGTGGCAGAATTTCTCAAAGTATGTTAAAAAAAAAAAAAAAGGCAGTGGCATGAGAGTAACCTGGGGAGCTTGTTAAAATTTAGATTCTCAGACCCTACCCCAGATATACTGAATCTCAGTGTATGGTGCCCAGGAATTACATCTTAACAAGTGCCCCAGATCATTTTTTGTATACTGTTAAAGTTTAAATGCAAGAGACATGATGATTAAAGAGCAGTGTTTAATCAGATAAACTGGATTCTAATCCATTTTTCACCATTGTGTGAACCTTCCTAAGTTTCCTCAGCTTCCTAAAACCCAATTTTCTCACCCTATTTGTTTACCTAATAGGATTGTTCTGAGGTCAAATATGATTACTACAAAACACTTAACATGGTAGCTGGTGATTATAAAGCCAATATATAGTCCATATTATTTATATTATTTATCTTTTATCATTTAGATTCTGCCTATGAGTTTTTCATTTTACTTCCATTTAAGATTAATATTAGGTTCTACTTCAATATTATATTAACCTCTACAGTATATTTTTTTCTACCATATTAAACTATATATTGTCTTTGAAATTAAAGATAATAATTAATGAAAAGGAGAGCAAGAAACATAAAGGATGACAAAGCAGGAAGAAAGGTGAAATGAGAAGGAAATAAAAATCCAAAAAGAGAGAGCAGGAAAAGGCAGGGAGGGGAATATAGCTCTGCTCTGGGTCAGCTATCCTAACAGATGCTAGAACACATGTAAGCCCTTTTCTTTCCATTCCATTTTAGTAGGAGGGCAACTAAAATTTGGTTAGGTCAATTAACCTACTCAAACTATTTTCAAACTTTAGTTTTTATATTTTATAATTCCTTGCACATGTTAAATATTGTTCATCATCAAAGTCTATGCATACATGTTGCAGCAAAGCAGTTGTAACAGTGTTTTGCAAGTTTTACTTGTTTAGAGGTCTAGATTAGGCTCCAGATCTGCATTCAGACCACAGGTTTAGTATTTATTTATTTGTCATGAAAGTTTGGCAGTTTACTGAAATTTTGTTATTTGGGAAAAATAGCAAAGGTAACCATTTTCAACCCTGTGTCTACTTCAGATCTAGTCTATTATCTTCAATTAGTATTTAAGCTCATTCATTGTGGTATGGCTGACTTCATGTTGCTTGATTATGATATTTATCCACAAACAAAATGATTGTTTTGCTGTAGATTAAAATCACTGAACCAACCAAAGAAACAAACAAAAAAGCACATAAATCATTCTGAAAGAGTCAGGATTGATTCGCCTTTAGGCTATAGGATCCTCCTGTAACTAGAATCTTCCTTTTTTAATCACTCAAGTTGATATGTGGGAAAGAGCAGCAAGTTTCAGGGGCATCTAAGGGTCTAAGGGACTCTGTGGCCCCTCAATCCCACTTGACCAGTTGCTGTGTTCCACATCACTATTCTGCCATTATCACTGATTTTAATTATACTCCGATTATACTCATTCATGGGTTTTGTTCAGTGTAGAAGGCATTTTTCATAACCAAAGTAACATGTTTTTAAATAAATAACATGAGATTCACATTATGTCCTAAAGAGAAAGAATAAACTTCTCTTTTATTTTGAGAGTTCCTTTGTCTGACCAAGTTTCTTTTTTCTCTATTTATTTTTTTTTAATTTTTATTTTATATTGGAGTATTATTGATTAACAATATTATGTTAGTTTCAACTATACAGAAATGTGATTCAGTTATACATATACATATATCTATTCTTTTTTAAAATTCTTTTCCAATTTAGGTTATTACAATGCCTTTTTCATGTCTCAAAGAGTTTGCAAGATTGATCAAACCCATCAGTTCATGTTACCCAATAGGGAAATAAAACTATCTTAGATTAAAATAATGGCACATGCTTACTCTCAGAATAGAATATCCTTATTAATATTAACTATATGTAGGCAACTAGTTATATACATTATTCATTATGAATGTGTAATTAAAGAGCATTAAGGAACTGAATTTATTGAGTGAGAGGGTGAAAATGCCTGCTATGTGAATGTGATACCAAAGACCCAAGTGCAATTCAGTGTCACCAGCAGCACCACGCATCTCACACCCAAAGACAGTCAAATTTTATTATGTCTAAACAGAGTCTTTATCTTCATAGCCTTGAATGGGGAGAAAAGATCATTGGATTTTTTTTCCATATCTAATACCAATACTTCCTAGCTCTGTATCTTTGTGTTGCTATTAAAAAAAAAAATTAGTGCAGATTTGGTAGCTTAGTCAACAATCATTTATTTCTCACCATTCTGAGAGCTGAGAAGTCCAAGATCAAGGGGCCGGAGATCCTGTGTCTGGTGACAGGTCACTTCTGGCTTGTAGACAGCCAGCCTTCTTGCTGTGTTCAACATGACTGACAGAGAGACAGACAGGGAGGGAGAGCTCTCTCACATCTCTTCCTATAAGTAAGTAAGTAAGTAAGTAAAGTCACTCAGTCGTGTCCGACTCTTTGTGACCCCATGGACTGCAGCCCACCAGGCTCCTCAGTCCATGAGATTCTCCAAGCAAGAATACTGGAGTGGGTTGCCATTTCCTTCTCCAGGGGATCTTCCCGACCCAGGGATCGAACTCGGGTCTCCCGCATTGGAGGCAGACGCTTTAACCTCTGAGCCACCAGGGAAGTACCTTTCTTCCTATAAAGGCACTAATCTCTCTCCCGAGGGTTCCACCTTTATTACCTAATTACTTCCTAAAGGCCCCACCTCTAAAACCCATCCCACTGGGGATTAGGCTTCAAATATGAATTTCTGGGTTGACACAAGCATGCAGTTCACAACACCACTACCTCAGACAAGCCTCTTGCCCCCAGTGCCTCCATGCATAAGATGAGGATAAATCATACTTGCCCTACCCCAAAGCCTTGAAGTGAGAAGGAAATATGATCATGTATGTAGGAACCATGTGTAAACTGTTAAGTTCTCTATAAGTGGAAGGTATTACTTCATGCCTTTTCAAATGGAAAATGTAGTTATCAACTTTTGACAGTGACTGCATTCTCATTTTCCAGGGAAGTCCAAAGAATTGATGAAATTAAAATTCTTCATTCATCTAATCCTTGTTGTGCCTTGCTGATTTTTGCTTGAGGTGACTAAATTTCATTGATGCATTTTTATACAGCTTTTGTTGAATTTAACTTGGTCCAAAAGCTTTCAGCTTTATGGCTTTGAAGCTCCAATTCCCTGATCAATGTCTGAACTTGTGAAGCTTGAAATTTGGCATTTGGCATTGACTCGTGTAAATCTGAGTCAAAACTCAGTGTCCTTTAAACATCTCGGGGCAGATTTTCAGCATGGCCTCGTTTTTCCTGATATGGTTATGTATTTGTAAGTACAAATTGCCCCTTTTGTCCTCAAGAGAATACAGAGTGGTATTGTACCTGCCATAAGGTAATTGAAGGTGCAAAAAACACTTCTAGAAAAGGTCTTTGTAACACTCCCTTCCCCCAATACCCCTCCTTTCCCTTCCTCTGCATGTACAGACAGAGGATGAGAAATAATATTAGCAGGCTCTGAATAGAGGTCAGCATTCCTTTCCAAGAAAAATAAACTGCATCTAATTTGTGCTTCTTTTCTTAAAAAAAGAGACATACATGAGATACTCTGAGTAATTTAAAACAAAAAGTTGATGGAAATGGTAATGTCTTTGACATTTATTTTGCTGGTAACGTTAAATACCTTTTGAGTGAGTGAGTCAGTGAAAGTCGCTCAGTCGTGTCCGACTCTTTTCAATCCCATGAACTATAACCCACCAGACTCCTCTGTCCATAGGATTCTCCAGGCAAGAGTACTGGAGTGGATTGCCATTTCCTTCTCCAGGGGATCTTCCCGACCCAGGGACTGAACCCAGGTCTCCTGCACTGCAGGCAGACTCTTTACCATCTGAGCCACCAGGCAAATCCCTAGGTTAATCTAATAAGTAGTTTAGACTATTGAAAAATAGCCCTTGAGATTAATGATGGAACTTACACTACAACTCAAGTTTTAGTTGCGTAAAACTGTGTCCTCTGAGATAACTCAAGACCAAGAAAATAGCATGTGGTTTGAATGTGTCTTTCTTTGCACCAGTGTTCTCTGGGTCCTTTTTGGACTTTGGAGCTAGAAAAAATGAGAGCGCTATAAAAAATTAATCCAGGGACTTCCCTGGTGGTTCAGTGGTTAACACTCTGCACTTCTAATGCAGAGGGCACAGGTTCAATCCCCGGTTGGAGAACTAAGATCCTACATGCCATGCAATCCAAAAAAAAAGCAGCAGCAGCAGCAGCAGCCAAATTCAACCCACAGCTTACCTAAACATTATATATGTTGTAACTGGCTTATCCAGGCCAGAGGGAAGCTTCCTAGCATTTTTGTGGGACATCACTTGTGGCCACTCTAAGCATTGCCTGGAAATGATTGCAGAGCTTGAGTTTACAGTTCTCCTTATATGATTACCAAGTTTGTGCCTAGCCAGTGTCAGTAGCAGTTACTTTTTCTCCCCCTCAGAAACAACAGACTGTTATTTAAATGAGCACTTTCCTTTATGTAGGTGGGTAATAGAATTTAATGCAGGTTGATCTGCGCATTTCCCCTTAAATGACTAAATGACAAAAGACCATCTGGAATCCCCCTCCACTCCTGCACTGTTAAAGCCAAAAGCATTTAAGTGTGGTACCTAGGTAACTGACAGGGTCCCTGCGGGCTGTTTGAGACCTAATATAAAACCAAATACTCTTCATAGGCCGCCAATCTAAAGGATAAGAGACGGGAATTCCCACAATTAAGTTTTATTCATGAAGTTGATGAAAAATGAGGTCTTAGAAGGTGACTAAAAATATATTCAAGATGATGAAAGGGAAAGAAAAATAAAGGTGATAAAAGTCTTTGAAAGCATGTTTTCAAAGGAATGCTGTCACATATTAAATATACAGTTTGAACTCTTTCATGTCCTGGTGATAAATGCATGTCAGAACCAAGATGACTGTTCTGTTTCATTTTATCCCTTCCCTTACACAGTAATATCCATAGTGATGACCAGTCCTGGAGAGTGTCATTCTGTTATGTGACGGAATCATTGCCTATTCGGTAGCCAAAATGGAAGGGAATTACAGCTCATTCCATATTGTCAAACCATAGAAAACACAACAAAGATACCCAAATGAAACAAGCTCTGGTCTTTTCAAAAGCAAAGGAGTGCAAGAAAAGCATTGAATTTGAGGGGCAGAAACTATCCTGGAAGGTTATTGCTAGAATTCAGATACAAAAGATAGTAATAGAATCGAACCTTTACAAAGATTAAGAGTAGCAAATTGGATTTGAATTACTACCATTTCAAGTCTTACATTCATGCAAATTTTAAAAAGAAAAGAGAGCATAACCCTGTTTTAGTTTACAATCTTCACAGGAGGTAATACCATGAATAAAAATAGTTCTCTTACCACCCTCTTGCAAGCTGGTACATTCCATGGATATTGCATAGTACGTTCCATTGTTCCTTGTGACTCTGTATTAGGCAAAGCTTTTGATTGATAGTTTTCTCTTAGCGAGAAAATAATTCTCACAGTTGTATATTTCCTAAATGAAATTTTAAAAACAACACTGTTTTCCAATGAAAAAATTCCAAAATAAAGAGAAAAATACAATTCTGAGTTGGAGTTTCTTTCAGTGCTCAATCAGGTTGGGCCCCTTGAAGGTTTGTTGGACAGGAAAACAATGCCCCAATAAATATTGGCCCAACTGAATTCATTCAAATCATCCTGGGAATATTGTTAGCTCTGAGGGCAGAAAAGAAGCCCGAGTTTGATTAGTTCCAGGTGATCTGAGGAAGGGAGGGAGGTGAGCTGAGCATTATTGCTCCGAGTGCAGAATGAAAGTCAAATTTTAGGATTTGGCCAGGACCCAATAAGATACTTTCAATGAGAAGAAACTGGGATATATGCTAATACTCCTTCAGAAAATAGAGACAATAGAGTTGGCCCTCGGCCTCTGTCCTGCCCCTCTCCCATAGCAAGTTTTTGAGCTCCTCTCTGCTAACCTCCTCTTCCTTTCTCTGGCTCAACCACTTTATAACTCTTAGTACAATCCCTACCACATTCTTCCTGCACTTTATCTTTTGCTTTCTTGCAGTTGTTTAATAATATGTCAAGGGCTTTTTTCAGTTGCAGGGAACAGAGCCATGGCAGAGTGTTAAGGAAACCTGGGGAAAAAATAACACCGGTTGCCCAGCCATACCTCATGAAAATTACAATGTCCCAATTACAACAGAGACTCTGGTGGGCTGACAGCCACTCTGGGATAACACACTGACCACTCTACTGGGAGTCGTCCTTCCGCTTGTGCTTACTAACTTGTCCACTCTCGTGATTTGCTGCTGTGGTGACCTGGCTTCTCCATTTGTGTTTTCTCTCTCGTTCTTCTTTGAACTCACTAACAATGGAGGTACTCTATTCTCCTTTTACATAAAAGATGTGAAAGTGTTAGTCACTCAGTTGTGTCTTACTCTTTGTGATTCCGTGAACTGTAGCCTGCCAGGCTCCACTCTCCATGGGATTCTCCAGGCAAGAATAGTGGAGTGGATTGCTATG
Organism: Aepyceros melampus; assembly: GCA_006408695.1. Lineage (NCBI taxonomy): Eukaryota > Metazoa > Chordata > Mammalia > Artiodactyla > Bovidae > Aepyceros > Aepyceros melampus. The sequence continues at coordinate 112,574 of SJXQ01002868.1, forward strand.
CCCTTCATCAGGAATCGAACTGTGGTCTCCCTCATTGCACGCAGATTCTTTGCCATCTGAGCCATCAAGGGATCTGCTTCTGTATGGCTTCTACCACCACATCGCCTTTGCTTAATATCTCTCTTAGCTTCTGCTACTGCCTACCATGTGTATCCCTTTCTGCATATGTCTCATTAAATTCCCCCCAAAAAGGTTTGGTTGGTTTGGTTCAGAGCAGAGATCCCTGCTGGAAAGAGCTCTCCTGATAGCTCATGGATATTTTTCTTTGACACTTAATCTAATCTACTATGATTTGGATCATATGATATCAAGGATTGAGGCCTATATATAAGGTGACTCTTTAGAAGAGCACTCTAAGTTATCTCAGTAGAGGGCAATGCAACCTAGAAGCATCATGCCCAGAGTATATCGAGCAGTCACATCAAGGTACTTGAGGTACTAGATGTTTACTCGTGTATCATTGAACCTAAGATGATAATAAGAGTAAGATATAAATGACTTTATGTACCATTAAGAAGGCAAGAAATGCTGCTAATTAAACCACAGCACACCATTGGTTATTAGATACACCACATCTCAGAGAAGAGGGCAGCAGAGGATGAGATGGTTTGATAGTGTCTTTCACTCAATGAACATGAATTTGCACAAACTCTGGGAGATAGTGAAGGAGAGGGGATTCTGGCATGCTGCAGTCCACGGGGTCACCAAGAGTCGGATATGACTTAGCAACTGAACAACAACATCTCAGAGATGTTATGGGACAAAAAATGTACATCTTAGAAATGGTGAAGCATATGGTGTCTGTCTTATGTCTGAGATTGTCATGGGATCAAAGTGGGTCAAGGAGCCCCCAGAGAATCCCTGAGGATTGACCCATAGAGTGAGGTACATGCTAAAGCTAGGGGTAAGGTCACAAGTTTCGGAGACCAGAAGGTAGTGTCTGGAGAATACCTAGCTGGTATCTGTTTGCAAGCAAGGAGGAAGCCAGTCACTGGTCCAGAGTGTTGTTTGGGTCAGGGAATCTGACAAATTTAAGAAGGTGGATCCAAGCGAAGAAAGGAGCATGTTCTCATGTTGGTTTAAATTACATGGAGAGATCAGGAAGTTCTCTTTCTGTTCAGTTCAGTTCAGTTCATTGTAGTTATCCAAGTCATTTAAGTTTTTCTCGTGTAGCTCTTCTGTGTATTCCTGCGACCTCTTCCGAATCTCTTCGGCTTCTGTTCAGTTCAGTTACTCAGTCGTGTTCGACTCTTGTGACCCCATGAACCGCAGCATGCCAAGCCTCCCTATCACCAAAATCCGGAGTCCACCCAAACCCATGTCCATTGAGTCAGTGATGCCATCCAGCCATCTCATCCTCTGTCGTCCCCTTTTTCTCCTGTCCTCAATCTTTCCCAGCATCAGGGTCTTTTCAAATAAGTCAGCTCTTTGCATCAGGTGGACAAAGTATTGGAGTTTCAGCTTCAACATCAGTCCTTTAAATGAATATTCAGGGCTGATTTCCTTTAGGATGGACTGGTTAGATCCCCTTGCAGTCCAAGGGACTCTCAAGAGTCTTCTCCAATACCACAGTTCAAAAGCATCAATTCTTCTGCACTCAGCTTTATAGTCCAGCTCTTTTTCTTTATAGTCCAACTCTCACATCCGTACATGACCACTGGAAAAACCATAGCTTTGACTAGATGGACATCTGTTGGCAAAGTAATGTCTCTGCTTTTTATTATGCTGTCTAGGTTGGCTATAAGTTTTCGTCCAAGGAGCAAGTATCTTTTAATTGCATGGCTGCAATCACCATGTGCAGTGATTTTCAGTTCAGTTAAGTTCAGTCACTCAGTCGTGTTCGACTCTTTGCGACCCCATGAATCGCAGCACGCCAGGCCTCCCTGTCCATCACCATTTCCTGGAGTTCACTCAGACTCACGTCCATCGAGTCCATGATACCATCCAGCCATCTCATCCTCTGTCATCCCCTTCTCCTCCTGCCCCCAATCCC
>SJXQ01002869.1:0-52667 GCA_006408695.1 Aepyceros melampus
AGATGTCCATCAGCAGATGAATGGATAAGAAAGCTGTGGTACATATACACAATGGAGTATTATTCAGCCATTAAAAAGAATACATTTGAATGAGTTCTAATGAGGTGGATGAAGCTGGAGCCGATTATACAGAGTGAAGTAACCCAGAAAGAAAAACACCAATACAGTATACTTACACATATATATGGAATTTAGAAAGATGGTAATGATAAACCTGTACGCGAGACAGCAAAAGAGACACAGATGTATAGGACAGCCTTTTGGACTCTGTGGGAAAGGGAGAGGGAGGGATGATTTGGGAAAATGGCAGTGCAACATGTATGATATCATAAGTGAAATGAATCCCCAGTCTAGGTTCGATGCAGGTTGTAGGATGCTTGGGACTGAGGCACGGGGATAATCCAGAGAGATGGTGTGAGGTGGGAGGAGGGAGGTGGCGTCGGGATTGGGAGTTCATGTACACTCGTGGCTGATTCATGTCAATGTATAGCAAAACGAATACAGTATTGTAAAGCAAAACAAACTAAAAAATGAAAATTAATTTAAAAATATCATAATGGTTAACATCTTTAATCACTAAAGTGCTTTCCACCACATGATAATTTAGGGTTTCACTTTCCTCCTATATGTTGACTTCAATATGTGTAGATCTTGTTAATTTTGCAAGTGAGTTATAAGGTACTGAATAGGGTTGTTTACTATTTAAACACATTGGCCAGAAAATGACATGCTCTACTGTTGATTACATTTTATTGGCAAGTGCCAATCACATGGCAAACTCTAGAAACAAGAGCAACTGAGAAATACAGTATTTGGCTTTTCAATCTTTTTCTAGTGACAACTGTACATTAAGAGCATCCAAAGTGCTATAGATGGTTATCTGTTTCTGTGCCTGCATACTCAGTCATGTCTAACTCTTTATAACCTCAGGGACTATAGCCTGACAGGCTCTGCTCTCCAAGGAATTTTCTAGGCAAGAATACTAGATTGGGTTGGCAATTCCTACTCCAGGGGATCTTCCTAACAAAGGATCAAACCCACATTACCTGCTTGGCAGGTGGATTTTTTACCACTGAGCCACTTGATAAGCAACAGAGATGTATTTAGAAATAGAATTACTGCTGATAGACTAGAAGCTTCCCTGGTGGTTCAGTGGTAAAGACACTGATTGCAAAGCAGAACACCTGGATTGGATCTCTGGATGGGAAAAATCCCCTAGAGGAGGGGGGTAACTCAGCCCACTCTAGTACTCTTGGGTAAATAATCCCATGGACAGAGGAACTTGGCAGGTTTCAGTCCATAGGACATGACCGAAGTGACTAAGCAGCAGATGAGATTAATTGGAGCTGAGAGTTGTTAATGGGGAAGATTCAAAGACAATAAGTGATGCATAGCACAGTCATTCCATTTATGGCAGTAGGACATAAATCATAGTTGGTAATGCTAGTGATATTATAATTATTAAAATTAAGTCAAAACTCTTAGTTTGGGAAATTTTAACATTAAGATGCTTAAAAGATTTCCAGGTGGCCAAGAATTTGAAAGTGACTTGAAAGGTAGTTTGAAAGATTTCCAGGTGGCCAAGACTTCCAAGAATTAAGAGCTTTACAAAGAGGCTAAAACTGAAAAGCTTACACCAAAACTTATTTAAACTCACGTGGAAAAAAGTGAAATCAAAGTGTTAGTCACTTGGTCATGTCCTATTCTTTGTGACCCTATGGATTGTAGCCCGACAGGCTTCTCTGTCCATGGAATTCTCTAGTTAAGAATACTGGAGTAGGTAGCCATTCTCTTCTTTAGGGGATCTTCCCAACCCAGAGATTTAACCTGGGTCTCCTGCATTGCAAGTAGATTATTTACTATTTGAGCCACTAGGGAAGCCCTTAAGCTTATGTAGTACCTTCCTATCTGTTTCTACAGAAATATGAGTAGATCCAATACTAGCTTTCAATTTTGAATATCAATATTTTTAATTTGGAATATGTCTCAGTAAGTTCTGAAAACACCCCTTCTCACCAGGGTGATTAAAAACTAGAATTTAAAATTTTCTCTGACTTAGATTCAGCTATCTTTTAATATACTCGATTATATAGTACTTAGAATAAAAATCACTAGTCCTGGAATTATAGTATCTTTTTCTCTACATTCAGTAGGTTAGGTAAATAATTGGCATTCATTTAATAAAGTAATTTAACCTCTTTACAACTTTAATTCTTCATAGAAATAGATGCATATTGTAAAAAAAATACTTCTAAAAATCTATGAAGGTCAAAAGTAATAATATGCATAAAGTATATGACAAATGTGAAACAAAGGATTTTGTGGTATTATTAATACTGGTTAGAGTATACTTTAAGATAAAAGTATCCAGTCTCACCACCTCAAGGCAAATAGATGGGGAAACAATGGAAACAGCAACAAATTTATTTTCTTGGGCTCCAAAATAACCGCAGATGGTAAATCTATGAAGGTCAAAAGTAACAATATGTATAAAGTATATGACAAATGTGAAACAAGGATTTTGTGCTACTATTAATACCGGTTAGAGTATACTTTAGGATAAAATTATCCAGTCCCATCACCTCAAGGCAAATAGATGGGGAAACAATGGAGACAGCAACAAATTTATTTTCTTGGGCTCCAAAATCACTGCAGATGGTGACTGTAGCCATGAAAATGAAAGACGCTTTCTCCTTGGAAGAAATTATATGACCAACCTAGACAGTATATTAAAAAGCAGAGACATTACTTTGCCAACAATGGTCCAAAAAGCTATGGTTTTTCCAGTAATCATGTATGGATGTGAGAGTTGGACTGTGAAGAAAGCTGACTGCCAAAGGATTGATGATTTTGAAATGTGGTGTTGGAGAAGCCTCTTGAGAATCCCTTGGACTGCAAGGAGATCCAACCAATCAATCCTAAAGGAAATCAGTCCTGAACATTCATTGGAAGGACTGATACTGAATTGAAGTTCCAATACTTTAGCCACCTGATGCAAAGAACTGACTCATTAGAAAAGACCCTGATGCTGGGAAAGATTGAAGGCAGGCGGAGAAGGGGATGACAAGGATGAGATGGTTAGGTGGCATCACCAACTCGATGGACATGAGTTTGAGCAAGCTGTGGGAGTTGGTGATGGGCAAGGAAGCCTGGCAGAGTAGGACATGACTGAGCAACTGAACTGAACTGAGCATGGCCTTGCCCATCAGAGCAAGACCCAGTTTCACCCATGGTTAGTCTCTTCCATCATGAAGCTTTCATAAGCCTCTTATCCTTATCGATCCAAGGGCAGACAGAATCAAAATCATAATCACAGAAAACTAACCAAACTGATCACATGGATCACAGCCTTGTCTAACTCAGTGAAACTATAAGCCATGCCATGTAGGGCCACCCAAGATGGATGGGTCATGATGGAGAGTTCTGACAAAATGTGGTCCACTGGAGAAGGGAGTGGCAAACAACTTCAATATTCTTGCCTTGAGAACCCCATGAACAGTATGAAAAGGCAAACAGATAGGACACTTAAAGATGAGGTCCCCAGGTTGGTAAGTGCCCAATATGCTACTGGAGAGGAGTGGAGAAATAAGAAAGAATGAAGTGATGTAGCCAAAGTGAAAACAATGCCCAGTTGTGGATTAACTGGTGATGCAAGTAAAGTCTAATGCTATAAAGAACAATACTGCATAAGAACCTGGAATGTCAGGTCCGTTAATCAAGGTAAATTGGAAGTGGTCAAACAGGAAATGGCAAGAGGAAACATCGACATTTTAGGAATCAGTGAACCAAAAACCTATAAACAGTCAAAATATCTACTAGCAAAAGGATGGATGGACAAATTCTTGTCATATATTAGCAGATAAACCATAAAACATTGTAATTATCGAACTATAGAAACAACTAACAAGACATATGGATCACCAAAAATGATGCAATATACAAGAAAACACTGAATCATGAATCCACTATATAAATTCATAAAACAGATAATAAAATATTTTGATTTTTCGAAATGCTTGAGTGAACAGACAGTGAAAATTGCTCAGTCATGTCCAATTCTTTGTGACCCCATGGAGTATACAGTCCATGAAATATCCAGGCCAGAATACTGGAGTGGATAGTCTTTCCCTTCTCCAGGGGATCTTCCCCACCCAGTGATGGAACCCAGGTCTCCTGCATTGCAGGCTGATTCTTTACCAGCTGAGCCACAAGGGAAGCCTTAGGGGGCAAAAGTATAAAGAAAATAAAGGAAATGTTAATCATAAAATTTTGGATATTGGCTGAGTCAAGAATGCAAGAGGAAGGTTTTGTCTGAATGGTGAAGATAAATGTGAGGTTTGGTGTCATGTAAATACATTTTGCCTTGGCATATGTGTGATTACAATGGTTTGTGATTTATGATTTTTTTTTCTTTAAAGTGTATGTGTGTTTCTGCCAGTCTTCTGTCCATATATATATCACAGTTTGAAGGAATTTTTCCTATTAAAAAACAAATGATAAAAAACAAAAAGAAATAGACAAAACAAAACAAACAGCACCAAACAAGACAAAACAAGATGAAACACTGAATGAACAAAGAAAGGAGCAGTATTCAGAATTAGAAAGATTGGCTAGCCAACTGGAGGTTACTTTCTGTAACCTTAACCATAAAGTCTTAATATGTTTTCTCTGATTTTTATTCCATTGATCAATTTGCAAAATGAATTTATTCTCAGAACGTGATTATAAACAAATTTAACAACAGAATGATTCAATCAGATGAGTTACTCATTTTAGAAATTATCATTTTTTAAACACATATACACACTTCAAAATTTTCCCATTTTATTATATTTACTTATGGAGACTGTCAAATATATCATCTGAGCCCCTACAGAAGTCCAACATCATGTCAAATCTAAATTTATTATGAATAACTGTATTCTCAACATTCATTCTAGTATGCTAATAAGCTTTTTAGGTTATATGCAGATGGATAGTTGCAGGCTTTAGTTGTAGTGAGGAATATATTATCTTAACTATGGAAGCTATCATATTCATATCAGATCTAATTGGACCTTACTCTTCAGTCATCAAAAGTGTAAAGTGTACTTTTGTGACTTGCTTTATTCAATACTATGTTGTTTCTAGTTAGAGTGAGATTTTAATTACAGTGTTTTTCTCCCTCTTGATCTTTCTCACTCTCTTCCTAATTATGGTGGGAATATCAGCTAATAAAAGTATCACATCACTTCAAAAAGAAAATAAAAAACAAAGTAACATAACTGGAGTTATGCCTATACTGTTTTATAATGGAGCTTGAATTGCTTTAACTGCTGAACTTAATCACCACTACTTTGACCCTTTTATTTTAAGGCTTATATTCATTTTTATTTTAGTAGAATTATGTACAAAAATAATATTTGATTCTTTTCTGGATAAAATAATAATATGCCCTAAATTATGTCATTGATTTAATCTTTGTCCAAATAAAATAAGAAGCCACTGAAGACATTTGAGAAGAGGAATGAAAAAAATCTAACTTAATATGTGATGTGTTGAAACTGGGACACATAAAATCCACATATATGGGATCTATTTATTATTTTTTCTCAGTTTTTTTTAATTGAATAATTTTTATTTTATTTTATTTATTTATTTATTTGTTTGTTTTTAAATTCTTGGAGAAGGCAATGGCAGCCCACTCCAGTACTCTTGCCTGGAGAATCCCATGGATGGAAGAGCCTGGTGGGCTACAGTCCATGGGGTCGCTAAGAGTCGGACATGACTGAGCGACTTCAATTTGACTTTTCACTTTCATGCATTGGAGAAGGAAATGGCAACCAACTCTAGTATTCTTGCCTGGAGAATCCCAGGGACAGGGAGCCTGATGGGCTGCTGTCTCTGGGGTCACACAGAGTCGGACACGACTGAAGTGACTTATCAGCAGCAGCAGCAACAGTGCTTTACAATTTTAAAAAGTTTCAAAATACATGATTTCACATAGTCCCATAATAACCCTTTTCCTCCTCTACCCTATATTTGCCCCTACCCCTTTCCTCTTCCCACTGGTAACTGTAAGTTTACTTTTTATATCTGTGAGTCTATTTCTTTTTTGTTTGATTAAATAGTTTGCTGTATTTTTTAGATTTCCATATAAATGATAAGGGAAGGATTTATTTATTCTTAATTCAATGAGAAAGTTATGACCAACCTAGATAGCATATTAAAAAACAGAGACATTACTTTGTCAACAAAGGTCCATCTAGGAAAGGTTATGGTTTTTCCACTAGTCATGAATGGGTGTAAGAGTTCGACTGTAAAGAAGGCTGAGCACCAAAGAATTGATGCTTTTCAACTGCGGTGCAGGAGAAGATTCTTGAGAGTCCCTTGGATTGCAAGGAGATTCAAACAGTCCATCTTAAAAGAGATCAGTCCTGGATGTTCACTGGAGGGAATGATGTTGAAGCTGAAGCTCCAGTACTTTGGCCACCTAATGCAGAGTTGACTCATTGGAAAAAAACCCTGATGCTGGGAGGGATTGGGGGAGGGAGGAGAAGGGGATAACAGAGGTTAAGATGGCTGGATGGCACCACCAACTCAATGCACATGAGTCAAAGTGAACTCCTGGAGTTGGTGATGGACAGAGAGGCCTGGTGTGCTGTGATTCATGGGTTCACAAAAAGTCGAACATGACTGAGCAACTGAACTGAACTACTGTGAATGTTCTTTAGTTGCCAAGTTGTGTTCAACTCTCCTGTGATGCCCTGGACTGTAGCCACTAGGCCCCTCTGTCCAGACAAGAATGCTAGAGTGGGTTGTCATTTCATTCTCCAGAAAATCTTCTCAATCCAGGATTCAAACGTGTGTCCAGGCGGAGTCTTTACTGCTGAGCTGCCATGGAAGCCCCAGTTACTGTGAATAGGAGAATATATATATTCTCTCATGAGAAAGCTCATGCTAGGTTCCTTCCTGTCTCCCTTTCTTTCCTGATTCATTTAGTTCAAAAGTCATTTGATGAGATTGAGCAAGGTAGGTATTTGTGCTAATTGGGCAGTGGTGGCATTGCTCTGCTTAGGTGTCAGAGCCTGAGTGGGATGACAAGGACACCCACAGATCCTGGTACTGGGTGTCAGAACTGAGGCCAAATGAAGAAGATGTTCATGTGGAGAGTGGCAGTAGTTACTGCAGTGCAGGTTGTTCTGCCTGGCCCAAGATGTCAAAGCACAAGCATCAGAAGAGTGCATCATAAAGAGTGTCATTGTCTTTGATGGTGAGGGGGGATTGTTTACATAAAGGAAGACTGATCAAGTAAATATATTGAAGATGATAAAAAATCAGTCTTCCCATGGTCAATTTCAACTTGAGAACATACTAGTCATATTTTCAGCAGAGAGTAATATTCAAAGTATTCATTTGACCCATATCCTATTGAATATTTTCTAAAGATACCAATATATGAAGCATATATTTCTTTGGATAATTTATCAGGATGGATTTTAAGAATGTTATTGACTTTGCACCATTTTATTTGGAGACTTCATCATTTTAATCATATTAAAATACCACCCAAATATATTAAATCAGATTTAACTCATTAGAAATTTAGTTGTACTGGGTTATATGAATCAACAGACATAATATTGGATATACTGTGGAATAATAAGTTATTATTTGGAGCTTTTATTATTTCATAGTATCATTTATATATTGAATAATCAAATATAATTATAATCCATTGAACACATCTAGTCCCTAATCATTGTATATTTGCTGATTTGAATATTTTATTATGTGAGTCAGTACAATGTGGCTAATGAAACAAATAGTAAAGATGTATCACATACATCATATTAAAAGGATTAATCTATATCAGATGATAGGATATGCATGAAACTAAAAATCTAGAATATTTTCAAAATGCTATTACTAAGTTTTACATTTACTTTTTTCATTATTTTGCATAATGATGTCCAACACTGGATACTTTACAAGTTAAATTTTGTCCTATCATCTGTATTATTTTGAAATTGTACAATTAAGGCTGAGATAAATTTTTTACTGGACCATTTTTAATATTTTAACAGAATGACATTATATATCAATGTACAATTTAGTAAGCTGGAGGAAAATTGCTTTTAAGCAATCCAAGGAGAATATAATTTATCTTGTGTGACTGCATTTGCAAAAACAGCTTTGCATAGAACAAAAAGTCTTAAATATATCATTACTGTGGGTTCCCACTGAGCCAGGAAAGATTCTCATAAAGCAAGAACTTAAATCTGATCATGTTTATTGAACTACTCTGGTGCACTTCCTGGATTTTTTGAAAATTTGTTTCATTTGCAGATTTTGCACTTATGGCCATTTAAGAGCAATAAATGAGTTTCTTTTTATATTAAGAATCAATTCTGTTAAGCTTCAGTGTTCTATCTATATCTACCTCCTGCACTCCATTTCCTAAATAACTTCCCTGTTCATTAGCAATGCCTTGCAAATACTGAAGCCAATGATGTGCACTCATGTAATTTGTGTTGAAATGGTAAAAATGACCTCAGAAGTACAGAGTTATTTTGTGGTTCTTCCACCTTTGAAGTCATTATTGCTTAATTTTTCACTCTGCCTGAATGCAATAGAAACATTAGTAGCGGATTCATGAATTACTAATGTGGTACTTAGAGGTGAAATGTAAAGAACTCATCTAACTTTGAATATCTGCTTATACATTGTAGATAATTAGGTGGATGATAGGCAATATTGCCCCCCTCCTTGCTGTTGGGGTCTTAAACAATAACAAGATATTTAATACAATATATTTCTCAGCATTAACTTCACTTTAAGAATGTCTACGTGTGTGTTTTTTAGGGTGCTTCGAACTGGCACTTCATTGAAATGCTGTTGTTTTTTGTTTACCTTAAGGTTGATAAAATTAGCCACATTTTATGTAAGACCTAAAAGTTATCAGCATGAATGTAATTCTTTATTTTGCTTTGCTTTGGTAAGTTTAACAGTCTCTTTTGAACAATATAAGTTAACATTTGCTTATGTACTAGCTAGAGAGTCTATCTGTCCATAATATTTATTTTATAAAATTATTAGCATTCTGTGAAAATAAAATACAATAAGCAGGCTGGAACACTGTTTTGTTTTAAAGCTGGCATGTGTCTTTTCTTAATTAGCTATGGCTTGCTTGCTCTAGGCCATTTGCTTTAATCTTTGAAACAGTAACGCTGAATATTTATTCTAATGTTTCAGAGTTTACAATGTATTTGCAAATGTATTATCTCATTTGATACAACATATCTGCAAGCTTAATAATTGATGTCTAGATTTAAGCTATAAAATAATTATTTAGAATGAAATGAGACAGATTTTATCTTTGTTTCTCATTTACATATATTAAATGTGTTTTATAAAATTCTAACTCAGAAATTAAAACATGTATTGAATCTGAAATAGAAGATAATGTTTAGTTTCCTATACTAGATCCTACTTTATCAACTGCATGTCTACAGAAGGAAAAAAAAAAAAAACTTCCTTTTAGGCAAAATAAATAAAAGGATTATAATGGAGACTTTGTTTATAGTTTGTTATTTCATAATAATCCAGGTTTTTGTTTGTTTAAGTCTCCTCTGAAATGTCAGATTTTATTCACCAGATGTTTATGGAGCTGTAATTTTAAATTGGTTTAAGGGAATGAATAACACCATCTGAGAGTATATTCTTTTTCTTTTGTATTATAGTACTTTTTGAGATGCAATAACTTAACAATAAGTGGGAAGCTAGGCTTTAATATCTTACAGTAATATCTACATTTAAGAACTGTGGAAGCATAAAATTGCATATACTTTTCATGATTTTGAAGGAAGAGGCTCTACAACATGCTATGAAATTCATGTTTTCATTGAGAATTTTGGGAAGGATTTTGGGAAAAATATTGTCTTTGAAAGTTAACAGCTAGGTTTGGATAAAACTTCCTCTTGAATAAGATACAAGGTTCAACCTTGAGAGATAGCACACATATTACATCCCAAATGGCTCCAAGTGTAGCAAAAGTAAGATGGAACATTAAAATACTCAGTAAAATGCTTTCTTAACACTTACTTTTATAATATGATAGTTTCCTAATAATAACTCTAATTTCCTCATTTAAACCCATACTCTGCCTCATGGATTGAAAAAAAAAAAAAAAAAAAGAAGCAAAATTAGTCAAATATGCAAACACCACCATCACCATCACTCCAATCCAACCAAAAAACATAAAGAAACCAATGCTTATTTTTGAAGCTATTTTATTTAAAACTTAAAGTTTTATTTTGTTTTATTCCCCTAATTTGAATGTTTAAAGTTTGGAAGAATTTTCTTATCGGCCTGTGAAAATTTTGCCTGTTTCTGACATACTTATTTTCCTACCTTCCCCATGGCTAGTGAAGAAGCCTATGGTTAAAGACCTGCCTGTTAGAAGAATGCAGCCCACATTTTGACTCAGATGATGGTGACCAAAGGAAAAAAGGGAAGGTGGGGAGTGGGGAGAACAAATGAAGCTGCAATAAATTCTGTTAAATCTGTAAGTTTTGGAATGACAATGATTGCTATCAAATAAAGGTACATAGGTTAATCAATACATGACAGGGCAGTATCAGAGGTGCAGCAAGAAATAGTGCTTAAAGGAAAACATCTGGCATAGTAAAGCCAGTAACACAAATTGTGGAGTAAAATGAACAAATCTCTTATGGGAGAGATTTTTGTGTGTGTATGTGTGATTTGAATAACTAATTTTTTTCTCCTGATATATTTTTTATTTAATTAATTTATTTAATTTAATTAGAGGCTAAGTAATTTACAATATTGTACTGGTTTTTGCCATACATTGACATGAATCAGCCATGGGTGTACATGTGTTCCCCATCTTGAACCCCTCTCCAAACTTCCATCCCTCAGGGTCATCCCTGTGCACCAGCCCTGAGCACCCAGTCTCATGCACTGAACCTGGGCTAGTGATCATTTCACATATAATAATATACATGTTACAATGCTATTCTCAAATCATCCCACCCTCACCTTCTCCCACAGAGTCCAAAAGACTGTTCTGTACATCTGTTTCTCTTTTGATGTCTCGCATATAGGGTCATCATTACCTTTTTTTTTTTTTTTAATTCAGTATATATTGGTTAGTATACTGTATTGGTGTTTTTCTTTCTGACTTACTTTGCTCTGTATAAGAGGCTCCAGTTTCATCCACCTCATTAGAACTGATTCAAATCATTCTTTTCAATGGTTGAGTAATAGTCCACTGTGTATATGTACCACAGCTTTCTCATCCAGTCACCTGCCAATCGACATCTAGGTAGCTTCCATATGCTAGCTATGGTAAACAGTGCTGCAATGAACTTTGGGTGCATGTGTCTGTTTCAATTCTGGTTTCCTCAGTGTGTATGCACAGCAGTGGGATTGCTGGGTCATATGGCAGTTCTATCTCCAGTTTTTTTTTTTTTTTTTTAAGAATCTCCACACTGTTTTCCATAGTGGCTGTACTAGTTTGCATTCCCAGCAACAGTGTAAGAAGGTTCCCTTTTTATCCACAACCTCTCCAGCATTTATTGCTTAAAGACTTTTGGATAGCAGCCATGCTGACCAATGTGAGATGGTACCTCAATGTGGTTTTGATTTGAATTTCTCTGATAATGAGTAATATAATGTTGAGATTCTTTTCATGTGTTTGTTAGTCATCTGTATGTCTTCTTTGGAGAAATGTCTGTTTAGTTCTTTGGGCCATTTTTTGATTAAGTCTTTTATTTTTCTGGAATTGAGCTGCAGGAGCTGCTTGTATATTTCTGAGATTAATTATTTGTCAGTTGCTTCATTTGCTATTATTTTCTCCCATTCTGAAGGCTGTCTTTTCACCTTACTTATAGTTTCCTTCGTTGTGCAAAAGCTTTGAAGTTTCATTAGGTCCCATTTGTTTATTTTTGCTTTTATTTCCATTACTCTGGGAGGTGGGTCAGATAATTTTTTGCCTATGTTTTCCTCTAGGAGTTTTATAGTCTCTGGCCTAACATTTAGATCTTTAATCAATTTTGAGTTTATTTTTGTGTATGGTGTTAGAAAGTGTTCTAGTTTTATTCTCTTACAAGTCATTGACCTGTTTTCCCAGCACCACTTGTTAAAGAGACTGTCTTTTCTCCATTGTATATTCTTGCCTCCTTTGTTAAAGATAAGGTGTCCATAGGTGCATGGATTTATCCCTGGGCTTTCTATTTTGTTCCTTTGATCTATATTTCTGTCTTGTGCCAGTACCATACTGCCTTGATGCCTGTAGCTTTGTAGTATAGCCTGAAGTCAGGAAGGTTGATCCCTCCAGTTTCATTCTTCTTTCTCAAGATTGCTTTGGCTATTTGAGGTTTTTTTTTTTTTAATATATCCTTATAAATTGTGAAATTATTTGTTCTAGTTCTCTGAAAAATATCATTGGTAGTGTGATAGGTACTGCAATGAATCTCTAGATCGCTTTGGGTAGTATAACAATTTTCACTATATTGATTCTTCTGATCCATGATCATGGTGTATTTCTCCATCTAATTGTGTCCTCTTTGATTTCTTTCATCAGTGTTTTATAGTTTTCTATATATAGTTCTTTGGTTTCTTTAGATACATATATTCCTAAGTATTATATTCTTTTCATTGCAGTGGTGAATGGAATTGGCCCCTTAATTTCTCTGTTTTCTCATTGTTAGTGTATAGGAATGCAAGGGATTTCTATGAGTTAATTTTATATCCTGCAACTTTAATATATTCATTGATTAGCTCTAGTAATTTTCTGATGGAGTCTTTAGGGTTTTCTATGTAGAGGATCATGTCATCTGCAAACAGTGAGAGTTTTACTTCTTTTTTTTTTTTTCAATTTGGGTTCCTTTTATTTATTTTTCTTCTCTAGTTAGTGTGGCTAAAACTTCCAAAACTATGTTGGATAGTAGTGGTGAGAATGGGCACCTTTGTCTTATTCTTGACTTTAGGGGAAATGTGTTCAATTTTTCACCACTGAAGATAACATTTTGGGTTTGTCATATATGACTGTTATGATGTTGAGATATGTTACTTCTATGCGTGCTTTCTGGGTTTTTTTAAAAATCATAAATGGATGTTGAATTTTTTCAAAGGCTTTCTCTACATCTGTTGAGATAATGATATGGTTTTTATCTTTCAGTTTGTTAATGTGGTGTATCACATTGATTGATTTGTGGATATTGAGGAATCCTTGCATCCCTGGGATAAAGTCCACTTGGTCATGATGTATGATCTTTATAATAGTTGTTGGATTCTGTTCACAACAATTATGTTAAGGGGTTTTGCATCTAGTTCATCAGTGATATTGCCCTGTAGTTTTCCTTTTGTGGCATCTTTGTCTGGTTTTGGTATTAGGGTAATAGTGGCTTCATAGAATGAGTTTGAAAGTTTACCTTCTTTTGCAATTTATTGAAGAGCTGGTTTGGTGGTGCTGAATTCTCTCAGCTTTTGCTTGTCTGTAAAGCTTTTGATTTCTCCTTTATATTTGAATGAGATACTTGCTGAGTTACATGAAGAAGAGAAGAAGGTGGAGGGAGATACAGGTGACCAGGAGAAGAGGGGGAATCAAAAGGGGTGAGAGCAGTCTAGCCAGTAATCAAATCTCTATGTGCTCTCCACAGCCTGAAACACCCAGAGAGATTCACAGAGTTACATAGAGAAGAGATGAGGGAGGAAGGAGATAGAGGTGACCAGGAGGAGAAGAGTGGGAATCAAAAGGAGAGAGACAGATCTAGCTAGTAATCAGTTCCCTAAGTGTTCTCCACAGCCCGAAATACCCAAAGAGATTCACAAAGTTGGGTAGAAAAGAGAAAGGGGGTGGAGATAGAGGTGATCTGGGGGGAGAAAAGGAGAGTCAAAAGGGGGAGAGGGCAAAAAGGCAGTAATCACAATCCTAAGTAAAAATGGGTACTGAAGATTGGGTTCATTTTTTTTTTTAAATTTTACTTTACAATACTGTATTGGTTTTGCCATAAATAAACATGAATCTGCCACGTGTGTACATGTGTTCCCAATCCTGAAACCCCCTCCCAGCTCCTTCGCCACCATTTCTCTGGGTCATCCCAGTGCACCAGCCCCAAGCACCCTGTATCCTGCATCAAACCTAGACTGGCGATTCATTTCTTATATGATCTTATACATGTTTCAATGCCATTCTCCCAAATCATCCCACCCTCTCCCTCTCCCACAGAGTCCAAAAGACTGTTCTATACACCTGTGTCTCTTTTGCTGTCTTGCATACAGGGTTATCATTACCATCTTTCTAATTCCATATATATGTGTTAATATACTGTATTGGTGTTTTTCTTTCTGGCTTACTTCACTCTGTATAAAGGTACAAAATTGATAACAAATACCAAAAAGCAAAAATTAAAAATCTAGAGTAGAGGTTAGACTCTCAAAATACAATATTAGAATAAAAAAAAAACACAC
This sequence comes from Aepyceros melampus, assembly GCA_006408695.1. NCBI lineage: Eukaryota > Metazoa > Chordata > Mammalia > Artiodactyla > Bovidae > Aepyceros > Aepyceros melampus. The sequence continues at coordinate 14,476 of SJXQ01002869.1, forward strand.
AAAATATATATATATGAAATTTGCTTTAAAAAAGGGTCTTTTTTAACAAGGTAATAGTAAGTTATAAAAATGAAAATTAAAGGAGTAATAAAGGACTTAATTTTTTTTTTAAATTAAAAATTAAAAAAATGTCAATAGTAAAAATACTTCTAGGAATTTCTCTGGAGCTGTTGATTGCAGTATGGGGTCAGTTCACTTTCAGATAGTTACTTGTTCCAGCCTATACTTCTGAAGGTCTATGGTGCTGGTGCTGCTGCTGCTGCTAAGTCACTTCAGTCGTGTCCGACTCTGTATAACCCCATAGATGGCAGCCCACCAGGTTCCTACATCCCTGGGATTCTCCAGGCAAGAATACTGGAGTGGGTTACCATTTCCTTCTCCAATGCATGCATGCATGGTAAGTTGCTTCAGTCGTGTCTGACTCTGTGACACCTGATGGACAGGAGCCCACCAGGCTCCTCTGTCCACGGGATTCCCTAGGCAAGAATACTGGAGTGGGTTGCCATTTCCTTCTCTCCTAAAGGTGTATAGGCCCCTTCCAATGTAGTCGGTGATAACTACAGGGTTTTAATCTGTTGCACCTGTCACTTTCAAAGTGGTTTCCTATGTTTATTTTGGCTTCTTCTGTTTACAAGTCTCTTCAGTGTTTAATTTCCTCCTTGACACAAGGGGGCGAAGTGGTTCACTTATTTAGGCTCACTTGTTCAGTCGTGCATTCGGGAGGGAGGAACATGGCAAACAAAGATCACTAGTGTGTGTGGGGAGTGCCTGCAGTGTCTCTGTCACATTGGGTTTGCCCCCACTCATGGCATGTGTTCTTTCCTGGTCTACACTGCTCAGGTTCCAGGTTGCTCTCAGGGGAGCTGTCTAAAATGGGCCACAGGTTGTGTGTAGTTCCCAGGTCTAAGCCGCTCATGTTCAGGTTTTCGGGTACTTTACAAAGACGCAGAGTCAGTTGAGCCTGTGTTTTGTGCCTTTCCCAGGTCGGAGCAGCTCAGGTGGCCAGATGCTTGGTGAGCTCACTCTACCCAGGTGGAACAGTGCATCTTATCACCTCCCTCATCCCAGCCATTCGGTTTTCAGCGGGAGTGCCATCTCAGGTGTGCCATGTAGGGAGAGATTTTTTTCCCCCTTTTTTGGCAAGATTTTGGAAATAAATCTTGCAGCTTAGCTTTCAGTGAAGTTCATCAGTGTTGCCCATAATACTCTGAGCTGACCAAAGTGAATATCTGTAAACAGAAACAAAAGCATATTCACATAATCTTTGAGCCCAGAATCAAATTATAAACCTTATTGCTGATTCATTATTTTTCTCCTGTGAAATTTGTTAGTCTTTGCTATACCATATGTCATACAAAAGGTTCAAATTACCTCTAAGGATATACAGAAAATAGTTGATTATACTAATTCGGTTGTCTCTATTTGATCATGGCACAGTATCATATAAACTCTGAATTCCTAAAATTGAATGCAAGAAAAATTACAATTAAAAAATAATAATAAGAATATTTGAAATCACGTTAAATTTCCTCAGGCTATCATTCTATTATTATAATACCTTAAGCTTGAAAATTTATTTTTAGATAACTGAAGAATTAACTTAAGCTCAAAGTAGAGTTTTTGAAATTTTGCTGCACAACTCAGTTCAGTTCAGTTGCTCAGTCATATCCAACTCTTTGCGACCCCATGGATCACAGCTCGCCAGGCCTCCCTGTCCATCACCAACTCCCAGAGTTGGCTCAGACTCACAACCATCGAGTTGGTGATGCCATCCAGCTATCTCATCCTCTGTTATCCCCTTCTCCTCCTGCCCCCAAATCCCTCCCAGTATCAGAGTCTATTCCAATGAGTCAATTTTCTCATGAGGTGGCCAAAGTCTAGAGTTTCAGCTTCAGCATCATTCCTTCCAAAGAACACCCTGGGCTGGTATCCTTCAGAATGGACTGGTTGGATCTTCTTGCAGTCCAAGGGACACTCAAGAGTCTTCTCTAACACTACAGTTCAAAAGTATCAATTCTTCAGCACTCACAGCTTTCTTCACAGTCCAACTTACACATCCATACATGACTACTGGATAAAACATAGCCTTGAATAGATGGAACTTAGTCTGCAAAGTAAAGTCTCTGCTTTTCAATATGCTATCTGGGTTGGTCATAATTTTCTTTCCAAGGAGTAAGCATCTTTTAATTTCATGGCTGCAGTCACCATCTGCAGTGATTTTGGAGACCAAACACAAAGTCTGACACTGTTTCCACTGTTTCCCCATCTATTTCCCATGAAGTGATGGGACCAGATGCCCTGATCCTCATTTTCTGAATGCTGAGCTTTAAACCAGCTTTTTCACTCTCCTCTTTCACTTTCATCAAGAGGCTTTTTAGTTCCTCTTCACTTTCTGCCATAAGGGTGGCATCATCTGCATATCTGCGGTTATTGGTATTTCTCCTGGCAATCTTGATTCCAACCTGTGTTTCTTCCAGCCCAGAGTTTTTCATGATGTACTCTACAGAGAAGTTAAATAAGTAGGTTGACAATATACAGCCTTGATGTACTCCTTTTCCTATTTGGAACCAGTCTGTTGTTCCATGTCCAGTTCTAACTGTTGCTTCCTGACCTGCATACAGATTTCTCAAGAGGCAGGTCAGGTGGTCTGGTATTCCCATCTCTTTCAGAATTTTCCACAGTTTACTGTGATCCACACAGTCAAAGGCTTTGGCATAGTCAATAAAGCAGAAATAGATGTTTTTCTGGAACTCTCTTGCTTTTTCCATGATCCAGCACATGTTGGCAATTTGATCTCTGGTTCCTCTGCCTTTTCTGAAACCAGCTTGAACATCAGGAAGTTCGCAGTTCATGTATTGCTGAAGCCTGGCTTGGAGAATTTTGAGCATTACTTTACTAGTATATGAGAAGTGTGCAATTATGCGGTAGTTTGAGCATTCTTTGGCATTGCCTTTCTTTGATACCGGAATGAAAACTGATCTTTTCCAGTCCTGTGGCCACTGCTGAGTTTCCCAAATTTGCTGGCATATTGAGTGCAGCACTTTCACAGCATCAACTTTCAGGATTTGAAATAGCTCAACTGGAATTCCATCACCTCCACTAACTTTGTTCATAGTGATGCTTCCTGCGGTCCACTTGACTTCACATTACAGGATGTCTGGCTCTAGGTGAGTTATCACACCATTGTGATTATCTTGGTCATGAAGATCATTTTTGTACAGTTTTTTCTGTGTATTCTTGTCATCTCTTCTTAATATCTTCTGCTTCTGTTAGGTCCATACCATTTCTGTCCTTTATCGAGCCCATCTTTGAATAAAATATTCCCTTGGTATCTTTACTTTTTTTGAAGAGATCTCTATTCTTTTTCATTCTGTTGTTTTCCTCTATTACTTTGCATTGATTGCTGAGGGAGGCTTTCTTATCTTTCCTTGCTATTATTTGGAATTCTGCATCCAGATGCTTATATCTTTCCTTTTCTCCTTTGCTTTTCACTTCTCTTCTTTTTGAAGCTATTTGTAAGGCCTCCCCAGACAGCCATTTTTCTTTTTTTGTATTTCTTTTCCATAGGGATGGTCTTGATCCCTGTCTCCTGTACAGTGTCATGAATCTCCATCCATAGTTCATCAGGCACTCTGTCTATCACATCTAGTCCCTTGAATCTATTTCTCACTTCTACTGTACAACTGGAAGTGATACAATTTTGGTCATATTGAATGGTCTAGTGTTTTTCTGAATTTCTTAGTCTGAATTTGGCAATAAGAAATTCATTATCTGAGCCACAGTCAGCTCCTGGTCTTGTTTTTGCTGATTGTATAGAGCTTCTCCATCTTTGGCTGCAAAGAATATAATCAATCTGATTTCAGTGTTGACCATCTGGTGATGTCCATGTGTAGAGACTTCACTTGTATTGTTGGAATAAGATGTTTGCTATGATCAGTGACATCTCTTGGCAAAACTCTATTAGCCTTTGCCCTGCTTTTTTCTGTACTCCAAGGCAAAATTTGCCTGTTTCTCCAGGTGTTTCTTGACTTCTTACTTTTCATTCCAGTCTCCTATAATGAAAAGGACATCTTTATTGGGTGCTAATTCTAGAAGAACTTGTAGGTCTTCATAGAACCTTTCAACTTCTTAAGCATTACTGATCTGAGCAGAATCTTGGATTACCATGATATTGAATGGTTTGCCAAACAGATCATCCTGTCATTTTTGAGTTTTCACCCAAGCACTGCATTTTGGACTTTTTTGTTAACCAAGATGGCTACTCCATTTATTCTAAGGGATTCTTGCCCACTGTAGTAGTTATAACGGTCATCTGAGTGTCCCCATTACTGCATGAAAAATCGAATGGGAAGAGGTTGCAGGAGTGACAGATTTCCTCTTCTTGGACTCCAAAATCACTACAGATTGTGACTGCAGTTATAAATCACAAGATGACTACTTCTTGACAGGAAAGCAATGACAAAACTGGACAGTGTGTAGAAAATCAGAGACATTATTTTGCTGACCAAGGTCCGTATATTCAAGGCTATGGTCTTCCAAATGGACATGTACAGTTATGAGAGTTGGACCATAAAGAAGGCAGAATGCCAAAGAACTGATGCCTTCAAACTGGGGTGCTGGAGAAGACTCCTGAAAGTCCCTTGACCAACATGGAGATCAAACCAGTCATTCATAAGGCAATCAACCCTGAATATTCACTGGAAGGACTGATGCTAAAGTTGAAGCTCCAGTATTTTGGTCATCTGATGTGAATAGACAATCATTAAAAAAGTCCTTGATACTGGGAAAAATTGAAGATAGAAGAAGAAGTAGGCATCAGAGGATGAGACAGCTGGATAGCATCACTGACACAATGAATGTGAACTTGGGCAAACTCCAGGAGATGGTGAGAAACAGGGAGGCCTGGTGTGTTGCAGTCCTTGGGGTCACAAAGAGTTGGACACAACTGACCAACTGAACAAGAACAACAAGCAACTGGGTAAATAGAGGTCTGTTAACTGAGTCATGGAAATCTGGGGAAAGGTCAAAGGTACACTCTAGATCTATTCTGCTTGAGAGTACTTTCAGATGTCTAGGTACAATAAGTGATTAGTTAAGTGGTTATGAGTTATCAATTTGTTGGTTAAATGAGACTATAGATATAAATTTAATATAGAGATGATATTTAAATCTGTGGTACAAGATATATGGGGAGAGATAAAAAGAGAAAGAGAGTAAAGGAAAAAAAATGAGAGTTTTTCAAAACCAAAATTTCCAAGATCAAAATATATTGCATAAGAAAAAGAGCAGTAATCAGCAAATAACATTACTTCTGATAATACTAAAATCCAGTAATAATAAATTCCTCAGGGCACTCAATATATCTTAAAGTTTCAGATTTTATACATTGATCCTTAAAACTCCTACCTAAAATGACTTTCCCAGCATTGGCCCAGTATAAAATATAGAATATTCAGTGTTCATATAGGTTAATTTCTTTACAACTATATATTTTTTGAGAAGCATCAAAAACCTCATATATGCAGACAATACTACTCTAATGAAGAAAGCAAAGAGAAACTAAAGAGCCTCTTGATGAGGGTGAATGAGAAGAGTGAAAAAGCTTCCTAAAAACTCAACATTCTAAAAACTAAGATTATTGCATCCAGTTCCATCACTTCATGGCAAATAGATGAGGAAAAAGTGGAAATAGTGACAGATTTTCTTTTCTTGGGCTCCAAAGTTACTGCAGACTGTGACTACAAGTATGAAATTAAAAGACATTTGCCCTCTGGAAGAAAAGTATGACAAACCTAGACAGCATACTAAAAAGCAGAGACATCACTTTTCCAACAAAAGTCCATATAGTCAACATTATTGTTTTTTCCAGCAGTCAATGTGGGGACGTGAGTTGAATCATAAAGAAAATCCAAATATTGATGCTTTCGACTTGTGATGCTGGAGAAGACTCTTGAGAATCCCTTAGACAACAAGGATATCAAAGCAGTTAATCCTAAAGGAAATAAATCCTGAATATTCACTGGAAGGACTGATAATGAACCTGAAGCTCCAATACTTTGGGCACCTGATGGAAAGAGTCGACTCACTGGGAAAGACCTTGATGCTGGGATAAATTGAGGGCAGAAGGAGAAGGGGGCAAAAGCAGATGAGATTGCTGGATGGCATTATGACTCAGTGGACAAGAGTTTGAGCAAATTCTTGGAGACAGTGAAGGACAGGCAAGCCTGCTATACTGCAGTCCATGAGCTCACAAAGAGTCGGGTAGGGCTTAGCAACAGAACAACACTTTTTTTTTTTTCTTTTTCTAAATTCTTATTCTCATCATTAAATAATATATGATTATAGATTTTAATTTCATTATAAGTTTCAAAGCTTTTTCAAATTTATTTTCATTTGTTACTGGAAACCTATTTTTTTTTTTTTAATAAAACTTTCTTATTCTTTTCCTAGGCACACTTAATGCTATTCAGTTTCTCAGTAGTGTCTCTTTGCAACCGTCCACCAGGCTTCTCTGTCCGTGGGATTTCCCACACAAGAATACAGTGTGCAGCCATTTCCTTCTTCAGGAGGTCTTCTTGATTCAGGGATCGAACCTGCGTCTTCTGCTAGGTAGGGAGTTCTTTATCATGAAGCCACCTAGGAAGTCCCATATAGCATATACTTATTGCAAATATGTTGCTCATTGAATTAATCCTATCCCCTTTATCCCCTTGCAGGGAAAAACATACAAATGTCTAATAATCTTATCTCTACCTGAGCGAGAAATATAAACTATTTTAAAACTATTTTCATAAAATGACTTTTGCTCTAAAATGGAACATATGGGTTTGTTTTTAAATATAGTCTATGCAAGTTAACTTAGGATGCCTTGAAGTCATTTGCTTGTTGCTATAACTTGCCCTATTGAATAAGCCATCAGTGTTCTCAGAAAATAAGGCACATTCTTTGATCAACACATTAATTTGACAGTCTCCTCTGCAATAATTTTGTTTTGTTATATGACATGTATCTGTAGTTATTATTTATTCTTGGAAAAGATTATTGCATGTTTGTCATGACATATGAAAGGAGGCAAGTTATTGTTGAACAGGAGGTCAAGGTCAAGGTCAAGGCCAAGTTGCTCAGTCGTGTCTGACTGTTTGCGACCCCATAGACTGTAGCTTATCAGGCTCCTCCGTCCATGGGATTTTCCAGGCAAGAGTGCTGGAGTGGACTGCCATTTCCTTCTCCAGGGGATCTTCCCAACCCAGGAATTAAACCCAGGTCTCCCGCATTGCAGGCAGACGCTTTACCGTCTGAGCCGAGGAACAGGGAGAAAATTCACATGTATTGATTTAACTAAAAAATAGATTAATCCTGAGTTTACTATCAAGAATGAGGTCGATTATCCATTATAATCAAGTCATTTAACTCTTTCTAGAAATAAAGTCATTTTTGTCAGAATGTGAAGCCTCGACTAAAGCTAATCTTATGACCTAAGAAACGTTATTGATCTAAAACTGATTAATATAGTTTTCTAACATACAATTCTTTGGCCTAAAAAACTTCTCAACCAAAATCTTTTATTCATTGTTTACTGAGTTCAGATTTTTCACTGAATCTCTGTATATACACAATGGAGAAAATAAAATGAACTATGAACAGCTTGATTTCAACATGTTGCTTTTAATCTTGATATCAAGGTTACATATAAAATCCCTTAAATTTCTTCAAATTATGAAGAGAATTAATCACTCTGGTGTGTTACTGTATAATCACTAAATGAGTTTAAAATACACAAAAGTAAAGGTTTCTTTGGAAAAGAAAAAAAAAATAAAAGAAAGAAATTTTCAAAACTGCCAAATAGAAGCCTAGTGTGTAATAGTGAATATGAAAGAAGTTCAGAAGAAACAAAAATTTTGAGAATTAAAATTAAGACAGTCAGCTTTAAACACTGGTTAGGAAATTTTGTTATAGAAATCTATTAATAAAAATCTCCTATTACATGTCTAGAAAGGCTGTCCACACTGTGTTTAAAAGTTAAGATTTAGTTTTAGATTAAACTAAAGGAAAGGAAATCAATTCTGAATATTCATTGGAAGGACTGATGGTGAAACTGAAGCTCCAATACTTTGGCCACCTGATGCAAAGAACTGACTCACTGTAAAAGACCCTGATGCTGAGAAAGATTGAAAACAGGAGAAGAAGGGGAGGACAGAGGATGAGACAATTGGGTGGCATCACCGAGTCAATGGACATTAGTTTAAGCAAGCTGTGGGAGTTGGTGATGGACATGGAAGCGTGGCATGCTGTAGCCCATGGGGTTGCAAAGAGTTGGACACGACTGAGCAACTGAGCTGACTGACTGACTTAGTATTAGACATTTAAGCCTCTTTGTGGTATGTGAACCACTTGAAGGGACACCTTTTGAATATATACATTAAACTGTGAAAAGAAAAAAAAAAAGCTGCTCTTCTCTTAACAGATGTATAGCAAAACCAATACAATATTTTAAAGTAATTTGCCTCTAATTAAAATAAATAAATTTAAATTTAAAAAAAGCTAAAAAATAAATAAAATTAAAAATTTAAAAAAAAAGACATTTTGAAATAATGGTATCATGGTCCTACAAATATCCTGAATATATAAAATGAGCATTATTTGCTAGTTTTTTTTGTTAGGCATAATGATTTTGTATGATCTGTTAATATGTGTTTAGGGATTATAAGCAAGAACATTAGAATTTTTATAGCAGAATGTCAGCATAGAATTAAAGGAGAATGAGTTAAGATGTTATTGTGAGAATGGCTCTTTATTTTCTTAATAAAAAATATTTTAAGAATGATTTCTATACAAAGGCATACTATCTTGAATCTTATCCACTCCTACTGAATACCTAAATGTCTTTTTATTTTATTTTATTCTAAAGATTCTGGGGCAAATTTATTAACAGTAGAGAAAGGAAACATACATTTGCCTTAAACTGTGCAGTATTATTGAATTCAAATGTCTTATGCAAAAATAATTAAAATTTCAGTGACAATATTTGAAATGACCTAAGAAAACTGTTAACTTCACCATGTCAAGAAGGACATAATGTATTCAAAATAAAACTGCACATGATAATATATGAAATTACTGTCAAAAAATATTTGACTATTCAGGTTTATTTCCTTGAAAAATAATTTTTAAAAACTATGATACTTGCAAGTAGTGGGAATTGTTAACAATCTGTCACCCAAAATCAGAAAAGAATGAGGAATTATCTGGAAAAGTAAATTTCCCTTGACATAGTAATAAAATTTATATTTAAGTTTAGTGATTTTAAAATTTTTCTTTCAAATTATCAATAAAGCTCTTCATCTTCATATCTAAAAATAAACTTAGAAGTCATGGACATATGAGCTCAGCAGGCTACAGTCCATGGGGTAACAAAGAGTTGGACAGACTGAGCATCTAACATTTTCACTTACACATGAAACAATAATATAATTCTTTCAAAATTAACAAGAAACTTAAATATGGAGAAAAAATCAACTAAAATTATTCTTACTTGAAAACATCTAAACTTTGCTCAAAATATTACTACATATGAGGTGTGATATCTTTTGTTCTTATGAATTTACTCTCAAGTAAATAAATGATTCCATGATCATGTATATTTAAATGCATCCCCATGCAAATTCATCACTAATATTCTCACTGAAAAAGCAAAATATCCAGAGCCACTTTTCTGGATTATCATATTAAAAACAATATAAAGCTATTGTCAAACAAACAAACAAACATGGGCTGTATAGTGAAAAAAAAAAGTGGTTTAAAAATTAAACATCCAAAATACAGGTTCAAAAATTTTTTTTTAATGTATTAATCCAATTGCAAGATGGTATATATTAGCTTTACTCTACAAATGAAGAAATTGACACCAACAGAGAGTAAATAACCTTCCTGAACTAATCTGGCAAGTAAACCTAGACTCAAACCCAACCAATTAATCCACAACATTCAAGTGTTTCTCTGCATAGAAAATAATACATATATATAGAGAAAGAGTAGCTCAGATCAGTTCAGTCGCTGAGTTGTGTCCAACTCTTTCCAGCCCCATGGCCAACAGCATGCCAGGCCTCCCTGTTCAACTCCTGGAGCCTACTCAAACTCATGGCCATTGAGTCAGTGATGTCATCAAGCCATCTCATCCTGTGTCCTTCCCTTCTCCTGCCTTCAATCTTTCCCAGAATCAAAGTCTTTTCAAATGAGTCCCTTCTTTGCATCAGGTGGCAAAATACTGGAGTTTCAACTTTAGCATCAGTCTTTCCAAAGAATATTCAGGATGGATTTTCTTTAGGATGGACTGGTTGGATCTCCTCGCAGTCCAAGGGACTCTCAAGAGTCTTCTCCAACACCATAATTTAAAAGCATCAGTTCTTCAGTGCTCAGCTTTCTTTATAATCCAACTTTCACATCCACATGTGACTACAGGAAAAATCATAGCTTTGACAAGATGGACCTCTGATGGCAAATAATGTCTCGCTTTTTAATATGCTGTCTATAAGAGAAGGCGATGGCACCCCACTCCAGTACTCTTGCCTGGAAAATCCTATGGATGGAGGAGCCTGGTAGGCTGCAGTCCATGGGGCCTCAAAAAGTCAGACACAACTGAGTGACTTCACTTTCACTTTTCATTTTCACGCATTGGAGAGAGAAATGGCAACCCACTCTGGTATTATTGCCTGGAGAATACAAGGGAGAGGGGAGCCTGGTGGGCTGCCATCTATGGGGTTGCACAAAATCGAACATGACTGAAGCGACTTAGCAGCAGCAGCAGCAGGTTGGTCATAGCTTTTCTTCCAAGAAGCAAGCATCTTTTAATTTCATGGCTGCAGTCAAAATCTGCAGTGATTTTGAAGCCCAAGAAATAAACTTTGTCACTGTTTCCATGGTTTCCCAATCTATTTGGCATGAAGTGATGGGACCAGATGTCATGATCTTAGTTTTTTGAATGTTGAGTTTTAAGCCAGGTTTTCCACTCTCATCTTTCACTTTCATCAACAGGTTCTTTAGTTCCTCTTCACTTTCTGCTATAAGGGTGGTGTCATCTGCATATCTGAGGTTATTGATATTTCTTCAGACAATCTTGATTCCAGTGTGTGCTTCATCCAGCCCTCCATTTCACATGTTGTACTCTACATATAAGTTAAATAAGCAGGGTGACAGTATACAACCTTGACATACTCCTTTCCCAATTTGGAACCAGTCAGTTGTTCCATGTCCGGTTCTAATAGCTGCTTCTTGACTGACACACAGATTTCTCAGGAGACAGGTAAGGTGGTCTGGTATTTCTATATCTTTAGGAATTTTCCACAGTTTGTTGTGATTTACGCAGACAAAGGCTTTGGCGTAACCAATAAAGCAGAAGTAGATGTTTTTCTTGAATTCACTTGCTTTTTAAATGATTGAACACATGTTGGCAATTCAATCTCTAGTTCCTCTGAATTTTCTAAATCCAGCTTGAACATCTGGAAGTTCATGGTTCACATACTGTTGAAGCCTCACTTGGAGAATTTGAGCATTACTTTGCTAGAGTGTGAGATGAGTGCAATTGTGTAATAGTTTGAAGATTCTTTGACATTACCCTTCTTTGGGATTAGAATTAAAACTGACCCTTTCCAGTCCTGTGGCCACTGTTGGGTTTTCCAAATTTGTTGGCATATTGAATGTAATACTTTCACAGCATCATCTTTTAGGATTTTAAATAGCTCAAATGGAATCCTATCACCTCCACTAGCTTTGTTCGCAGTAATGCTTCCTAAGGCTCACTTGACTTTGCATTCCAGGATGTCTGGATCTAGAGGAGTGATCACACCATTGTGATTACCTGGGTGGTGAAGATTTTTTTTTGGTACAGTTATTCTGTTTATTCTTTTCACCTCTTAATTCTTCTGCTTCTGTTAGGTCCATACCATTTCTGTCCTTTATTGTGTCCATCTTTCCATGAAATATTCCCTTAGTATCACTAATTTTCTTGAAGAGATCTCTAGTCTTTCCCATTCTGTTGTTTTCCTCTATTTCTTTTCATTGATCGCTGAAGAAGGCTTTCTTATCTTTCCTTGCTATTCTTTGAAACTCTGCATTCAAATGGGTATATCTTTCCTTTTCTCCTTTGCCTTTTGCTTCTCTTCTTTTCAAAGCTATTTATAAGGCCTCCTCAGACAACCATTTTGCCTTTTTGCATTTCTTTCCATTGGGGATGGTTTTGATCACTGCCTCCATCCATAGTTCTTCAGGCACTTTGTCTATCAGATCTAATCATTTGAATCTATTTCTCATTTTCACTGTATAGTCATGAGATTTGACATAGGTCATACATGAATGGCCTAGTGCTTTTCCCTACTTTCTTCAGTTTAATCTGAGTTTGGTAATAAGGAGTTCGTGACCAGAGCCATAATGAGCTGTGGGTTTTGTTTTGTTTTGTTTTGAGACTGTATAGAGCTTCTCCATTTTCAGCTCCAAAGAATATAATCAGTCTGATTTTGGTATTGATCATCTGGTGATGCCCATGTGTAAGGTCTTCTCCTATGTTGTTGAAAGAGTGTGTTTGCTATACAACCAGTGCATTCTCTTGATAAAATTATGTTGGCCTTTGCCCTGCTTCATTTTATACTTCAAGCTCAAACTTGCCTGTTATGCCAGGTATCTCTTAACTTCCTACTTTTGCATTCCAGTCCCCTATAATGAAAATGACATTTTTGGGGTGTTAGTTCTAGAATGTCTTATAGATCTTCATAGAACCATTTAATTTCAGATTCTTCAGTATTACTGCTTGGGGCATAGACTTGGATTACTGTGATATTGAATTGTTTGCCTTGGAAAAAAACAGAGATCATTCTGTCTCTTTTGAGACTGCATCCAAGTAGTGTATTTTGGACTGTTTTGTTAACTATGAGGGCTACATAGCTTCTTAGTGACTCAGACAGTAAGGGATCCACAGGGAATTCAGTAAGCAATCCATGGGCAATTGTTGTCCATAATGCATTTCATAATGAAATGTGTCCTCTAATAAAAGATTTCCAGGGAATCAGGGAAGGAAATTCACATTGTGGACAACACAGAACTTTAATACAAACTCTTATTCAAAGGTCCATATCTCTAACAATGCAAGGTCTTTTGAAAGGATACAAATTACTTTTTTATTAACCAGAATATTTAAGTTCAATTCACCCTTTCTTCAAAGCAAAGTTGGCTAGGCATATCATCCAAACACCAATTTTAGTGGTACTGAAACATGCTTCACATATGAATTTTCTTTCCCCTCTCTCACTAGTGAAAGTGCAAGTTGCTCAGTGTGTCTAACTCTTTGCCACCCCATGGACCATAAGAGCCTGCCAGGCTCTTCTGTCCATGGAGATTTTCCAGGCAAGAATACTGGAGTGGGTATCCTTTCCCTTCTCTAGGGTATCTTTAACCCTCTTCCCCCTAAAAAGGCCCAAAATTATACAGTAGGTTAGAACCTAGAAGCAACTCTAAAGAAAGAGAATGAGACCTGTTTTTCTACATGCTGCATAAATTCAACATATTTTTTGGACATTTATCACAGGACTCAAAGTGTTCTAGGTATCAAATATACAGTAGTAAATATTACAAAGCTTTATTTAAAGTCTAGAAGAATAAAAGAAAACTAACCAAGTGGAAATATATTTGTTCTACAAAATTGTATTGATATTAACAGTTCACAGAACATTACTTTCTGAGGAACTAAAGAAAAATTAATAATGATAAATTATATTTTATATTAGCATGTACAAAGAAATGTTTAACACCCTACACTTTATAGAAGAGAAAAAAGTTGTCTTTGCAAAAATGAATCAATGAATTTGGGAGAGAAATATGTTTTAAGAGATCTGAAAGTGTACCTTTCCCTAACTGATAAAAATGCTACTATATGGCTTCCCTGGGTAGCTCAGATGGTAAAGAATCTGCTTCAATCCAGGAGACCTGGGTTTGAACCCTGAGTCAGGAAGATCCCCTGAAGGATGGTGTGGCAATTCATTCCAATATTTTTGACTGGAGAATCCCCATGGACAGAGGAACCTGATGGGTTACAGTCCACTGGTCAGACTCAGACACGACTGAGTGACTAAGCTCACAAACACGCACAAGCTGCTATTAAGGGCAGAAGCAAGTAAATCATAAACAATGATATCTGATAGTGATGCAAGATTTCAATTCTTTTATAATGGAAACAGCTAATTATCAGAGATGTATTTTGATGAAGCTTTTCTTCTTTTCCTTTCTGAAAACAACTCAACAACATAGGAACTTGTCACAGTAAGAGGTTAAGAAAAACCGGCATGGAACAGAGAATTTGACATTTAGATACCACTTTTAATTTTATACAGACTACTTCTTAAGGAACTCAATTAATGTGATTTTTTGGTTGCTGAATAAGAGGATTTTGAACAAGATAATTAATTTTATTTTTTCATATTTTATCTGTTTCTAGAGTGTTTCTAACAGTCATATAATAATTCATACTACCCAGTATATTTCCTCTATTTCCCTTTCTGGTCCATTTCTTATTTTATTCTATTCATATTTAAATTCAGAAGCAGATTCATTTGTGATCAATGATTAATTTAAATTCTATAAATAACAAATATTTTATTTAACAAAGAAAAAATAGAAAACTAGTTTCAGAAAACTACAAATGTGAGAACTATTCTGAGATGAATGGACTTCTCATGCATTTAAATGACATCTGTCAAGAAATATAGTTCTCTATTAATACTTCACAGATCACTGCAACTTATACAGTAAAATTACCAAAAGGAAGTTATATATCCTCTAAAAATGAGCAAAGCAGAAATAGTTTTATAGATACTCTGAAAATTAAAACAAAACAAATACCACAAATGTATACACTCAAATCTATAAATACAAATTAAAAAAAATAGTTTTGGGAACATTTCAGGAACTGTAATAAATAAGCAAGGAGATATTTCTTGGTTGGTGATTCTATGAATTAAAAACTATCAGATAATTTCCCCAATGTTCCAGTGGTTAGGACTCTGTGCTTTCACAGCTGAGGGGCTGGGTTCAATCCTTGGTCAAGGAACTAAGATCCTATAGGCCACATGGAGCAGCCAAAAATAAATAAATAATCAAAAAACTTTCTCTTATGCAATAGTTCCAAAAATATTGAATGTATTTTCAGAATATATTCCAAAATTACCCAGAGTATTTGTTCATTTTGGATAGTACTCCTTTTGAAATCACATGGAATTTTTTTTTATCACCTTTTAAATTTTATAGTTGTTTTAAATTTATAGAATAAATTTTCTATTTTTTATCACCTTTTAAATTTTATAGTTGTTTTAAATTTATAGAATAAATTTCAAATATAATACTGTGTCTCATATCCAGACACATCAAGTTTCTCCTACTGTGAACATGTTATATTTGTACAGTAACTTGTCACAATTAATGAACAAGTATTGATATATTAATATTAGCTAAATCTATACTGCATTTAGATTTCCATTATTTGTAACTAATGCCCTTGAGACTGTCCCAGGATCACATCCAGAACATGACATTACACTTATTCATCCTGTCTTTTTAGGTTCCTCTTGAAGGTAACAGAGAACTTTCTTAATAAAAATAACTGACTTAAGTTTCTAAGGCAGAAATTAAAAAAAAAAACAAAGTAACTTCTTTGTAAACATTTAAACTAGGAATTTTTTAAAAAGATTAATTTGATAAGTAATGTGAACTGATTACCTGAATAACAGTAATGATTAAAAAAAAATCCTCAATCCTTATTTCCAGTTCTGTTACCTAGAACTCACAAACCAAGATATTTTGTTTGCATTTAATTTAAATATAACATAAATATAAATAATAGTGCTAGAAATTTGTAGCTATTTGCTAAAAATCTTTGTTTATATCTTTTTGGCCCAATGGAACAAAGTTTGTATTATGTTTTAGAGTTAGGGGCTTCCTAGTTGGTGCAGTGGCAGTGGTAAAAATCCACCTGCCAAAGCAAGAGATTCAAGAAGCATGAGTTCAATCTCTGGGTCAGGAAGATCCTTTGAATCAGGAAATGGCAACCTGATCCAATATTTTTGCCTGGGAAATTCCATGAACAGAAGAGCTTGGCGGGCTACAATCCATGGAGTCACAAAGAGCCAGACACGAGAGTGACTGAGCACACACACACTTTAAGTTAGGGTTAAAGGAAACTGTGATAGTGTCTCCAGTACAGGAGCATCTATCCTCATGAAGTAGAAGTGTACTGCTTGGAAGTTCTGCCCGCCCTGTAGTTTAGGGTTTTTTATGGAGGTTTCATAATGGATACATGATCCATTGTTTACTCAGTTTCCAGCCCCTCTCAGTGGATGAAAGGTGGGACTGAAATTACAGTTTCTAATCATGGCTTGGTCTTTTTGGTAACCAGTCACCATCCTGAAGCCATCCAGGTGCCCAGCAAGATGCATTTTAACAGAACAAGTGACAATACTATTATCCACAAAAGACAAAGGGATTTAGGAGCTCGGTGGCAGGAACCAGGGTCAAAGAAAAAAATTAGAACAAAAGATGTTCATAGCACCCTGATGAATCAGGACATTATAAGAGTTTTAGAAGCTCTTTGACTAGAACCAGGATCCAAGAACAAATTTTAAAACAAAGATGCTCCAAGCACTTTTATCACTGGAGAAATTACAAAGATTTTAGGAGATTTGTGTCAGGGAACAATGGCAAAAGTCAAATATATATTTCTTGCTACATCTCTAGCCACAAACTCCTTATAGCAAAATGATCATAAAAGTCAAAAGACACTGGCACATTCATAAAATCCAATTCAGTCATTAATAATAATCCAGTCCTCCACCATACCACATTGAAAGGTTTTCCAGGGCAAGACCACTCAGTTTTGCCTTTGATCTCGTCAGGTTCTAAAGGCAGAAATGGTCTTAGAAATATAAAAGTTTACTTTCCCTTCAGGAATTTGGTATAACTGATCTCTGAGAGGACATCTCTTGTTGTAACTTCTTTTGAGGTTATTAATGCAAATGTAAATTTCTCTTAGTACATAACCAATTTATTTATTGCTTTATCCCTAATTACTCTTTTATTTTCCTCATTTATACTTAAACTCTTCCACCTCTGAAGAATACATTAAGTTAAGTCATTGTGTTGGTCTAGATTTCAGGACATAATAATAATATAATGTTTCTCCCCTTGAGCCCACTCTCATACACATAGAGTAGGTTACATAGGTGTAGAGGGACTGGGGTATCTTTACTGCCAGCCAATAATACTGAATTCACTGTTAACTCTAATTTTGCCATATGTAGCAATGGCATAATTTGCCCCATAAAATCCTTAGGGATTCTGACATAAAGCTTAAAATATAGCTTTAATTTTTGCTTAAGAATCATCCCTGCTCCTAGTGCTTAAGGTACTTGTTGGAACCTTGGTCCTATGACTTCTGCATCAAGTAGGAAAATAATGCTGAGATAATGTGAGCAAGAAAAAACAAAGTATGGTCTTTATACTAGCATCCTCCAACACTTGTTAAGAATTGCACAGTTCTACCAGCATCCTGCCAACTTGCTTCCCAGATCCAATAGAAAAACATAGAAATCTATTTAGTGTGGCACCCCTCTTATTTTTCACCACTTGGGTGTAAGCATGGGCTTATTACATGATGGCTCAGATGGTAAATAATCTGCTTCCAATGCAGTAGACCCAGGTTCAATTCCTAGGTTGGCAAGGTCCCATGGAGGAAGAAATGGCAACCCACTACAGTATTTTTGCCCGGAGAACCCCAGGGGCAGAGGAGCCCAGCAGGCTACAATCCAAGGGTCACAGAGTCAGACATGACTAAACCACTAACGCTACACCCTCTTGGAAGCATGTAAGCCAGCTCTTCATGCTTCTCTCTCTATTTTAGACAACCAGTGTTTCAACTGTCTGTTCTAATTCTCTATCAAGCTATTGCCCCGAGGAGGCTATCTTTCTGCCTGCAGATGGACATTACAGGCTGTAAAGTATGTTGTGCATGTGTCGTACTCAGTTGCCTCAGTCATGTCTGACTCTTTATGACTTTATGGACTATAGCCCACCAGGTTCCTCTGTCCATGAATTTTCCAGGCAATAACACTAGAGTGGGTTGCCATGTCCTTCTTCATGTGATCAAGGATCGAATCCATGTCTCTAGCAGTTCTGGCACTGCAGGCAGATTCCTTACCATTGGGCCACTGGAGAAATCCCATAAAGCGTGTTCCTTGTTATGAATAAATGCTGACTAGCTATCCAAATTGGCACAGTAAATACTATTCTAGTTCTTTTTCATTATGGTTAGCTTGTGTATCTATTACCCTTAAAGCAAAATCCAGTCAAGAATTAGTCCAGGTTCGATGTATGATACTGGATGCTTGGGGCTGGTGCACTGAGACAACCCAGAAGGATGGTACAGGGAGGGAGGAGGAAGAGGTGTTCAGGATGGGGAACATATGTATACCTGTGGAGGATTCATGTTGATATATGGCAAAACCAATACAATATTGTAAAGTAATTAACCTTCAATTAAAATAAATGAGTTTATATTAAAAAAAAAAGAATTAATGTCTATTCCTGTCAAGATGAAGTGCTTACTCATTTAGAACCATACATCTTGGGGTGCAAAGTCAAGCAGACCTTAGGAAGCACCTCTACAGACAAAGCTAATGGAGGTGGTGGAATTCTAGTTGAACTATTTCAAATCCTAAAATATGATGCTGTGAAAGTGCTGCACTCAGTATGCAAATAAATTTGGAAAACTCAGCAGTGGCCATAGAACTGGAAAAGGTCAGTTTTCATTCCAATCTCAGAGAAGGGCAATGCCAAAGAATGCTCAAACTACTGTACAATAGCACTCATTTCACATGTTAACAAAGTAATGCTCAAAATTCTCCAAGCTAGGCTTCAACAGTTATCAGTGAACTGAGAACTCCCAGATGTTCAAGCTGGATTTAGAAAAAGCAGAGGAACCAGATATTGAATTGCCAACATCAATTGGATGATAGAAAAAGCAAAAGAATTCCAGAACATATTTACTTCTGATTCATTGACTATGATAAAGCCTTTGACTTTATGGACCTCAAGAAACTGGGGGAAATTCTTCAAGGGATGGGAATACCAGATCACCTGACCTGCCTCTTGTGAAACCTGTATGCAGGTTAGGAAACTATGGTTAGAACAGGACATGGAACGACAGACTGGTTCAAAATTGGGAAAGGAAAATATCAAGGCTGTATATTGTAACTTTGCTTATTTAACTTATATGCAGAGTACATTATGTGAAATGCCATACTGGATGAAGCACAAACTGGAGAAATATCAATAACCTCAGATATGCCAATAACACCACCCTTATGACAGAAAGTGAAGAGAAATGAAAGAGTCTCTTGATGGAGATGAAAGAAGAGAGGGAAAAGGCTCGCTTAAAACTCAACATTCAAAAAATGAGATCATGGCATCTAGTCCTGTCACCTTCTGTTATTTAGATGGGAAATAATGGAAACAGTGACGGACTTTATTTTCTTGGGCTCCAAAATCACTGCAGATGGTGACTGCAGCCACAAAATTAAAAGATACTTCCTCCTTGGAAGAAAAACTATGACCAACCTAGACAACATATTAAAAAGAAAAAACATTACTTTGCTGATAAAGATCATTATAGTCAAAGCTATGGTTTTTCCAGTAGTCATGTATGGATGTGAAGAGTTTGACCATAAAGAAGGCTTTTGCACTGTGGTGTTGGAGAAGACTCGAGAATCCCCTGGACTGCAAGGAGATCAAACCAGTCAATAATAAAGGAAACTAGTCCTGAATATTCTTTGGAGGGACTGATGCTGAAGCTGAAATTTTGGCCACCTGATGCAAAAGGCATACTCATTGGAAAATACCCTAATGCTCGGAAAGATTGAAAGCAGGAAAGAAGGGACAATAGAGGACAAGAAGGTTGGCTGGCATCATCAACTCAATGGATGTGAGTTTGAACAAGCTCCAGGAGATGGTGAAGGGCAGGGAAGCCTGGAATGCTGCAGACCATTGGGTCACAGAGAGTTAACATGACTAAGCAACTGAACAACAACCTGTCAAGAACTGTTTATGATCACCCAGGGCTACCAACAGCAGTTTTATTTGCCATCCATGTTCAGGGTCTTCCCCACAGGAAATCTGTCACACAAACATCCGAAGTTTTTGTCTCTTTTGCTGACAGAATAGTTCTTACTAATAGTTTTGTGCCTTAGAAAATGCAAAAGTACCACAGCTAGATTCAATCCAACTCTCTTTGCTGAAGAATCTCCATGCTGGCTCAGTTCATGGAGCCAATTGGCCAACTTAAATGAGCACATGATGAATGTACTTGTCAATTTCCATTGTTCTCTGATCCTGGAAGGGTGTTCTTCCAACGAATATTAATATGTCCTGTATATTGCATCACTTACATTTCCATAAGACTGTTTCTAAGCATGCATTCACAAAATAGACACAGCTCTCCATTGCCCTTCTATCTGATCATATTGTCAAGGCAATTGGTAAAATGATAGGATACTGAAAGAGGAAATCCTCAGGTCAGTAGGTGCCCAATATGCTACTGGGGATTGGTGGAGACATAACTACAGGAAGAATGAAGGAATAGAGCCAAAGGAAAAACAATACCCAGTTGTAGATATGACTGGTGATAGAAGCAAGGTCCTATGCTATAAAGAGCAATATTGCATAGGAATGTGAAATGTTAGGTCCATGAATCAAGGCAAATTGTAAGTGGTCAAACAGGATGTGGCAAGAGTGAATGTCGACATTCTAGGAATCAATAAACTAAAATGGACTGGAATGGGTGAATTTAACTAAGATGATCATTATATCTGTTACTGTGGGCAAGGACCCTTAGAAGAAATGGAATAGCCATCATGGTCAACAAAAGAGTCCGAAATGCAGTACATGGATGCAGTCTCAAAAACGACAGAATGATCTCTGTTCGTTTCCCAGGTAAATCATTCAATATCACAAAAATCCAAATCTATGCCCCAAACAGTAACACTGAAGAAGCTGAAGCTGAAGGGTTCTATGAAGACCTACAAGACTTTTAGAACTAACACCCAAAAAAGATGTCCTTTTCATTATAGGGGACTGGAAGGCAAAAGTAGGAAGTCAAGAAACACCTGGGGTAACAGGAAAATTTGGCTTTGGAATATGGAAAGAAGCAGGGCAAAGGCTAATACAGTTTTGCCAGGAGTACACAATGGTCATAGTAAATACCCTCTTCCAACAACAAAAGAGAAGACTCTACTATGGACATCAGCAGATGGTCAACACTGAAATCAGATTGATTATATTCTTTGCAGCCAAAAATGGAGAAGCTCTATAAAGTCAGCAAAAACAAGACCAGGAGCTGAATGTGGCTCAGATCATGAACTTCTTATTGCAAATTCAGACTTAAATTGAAGTAGGGAAAAATCACAAGACCATTCAGGTATGACCTAAATCAAATCTCTTATGATTATACAGTGAAAATGAGAAATAGATTTAAGGGACTAGAGTGCCTGATGAATTATGGACAGAGGTTCGTGACATTGTACAGGAGACAGGGATCAAGACAATCCCTATGGAAAAGAAATGCACAAAAGCAAAATGACTGCCTGGGGAGGCTTTACAAATAGCTGTGAAAAGAAAAGAAGTGAAAAGCAAAGGAGAAAAGGAAAGATATAAGCATCTGAATACAGAGTTCCAAAGAATAGCAAGGAGAGATAAGAAAGCCTTCTTCAGCGATCAATGCAAAGAAATAGAGAAAAACAGCAGAGTGGGAAAGACTAGAGATCTCTTCGAGAAAATTAGAGATACCAATGGAACATTTCACGCAAAGATGGGCTCGATAAAGGACAGAAATTGTCTGGACCTAACAGAAGCAGAATATAAAAAGAGATGGCAAGAATACACAGAGGAACTGTACAAAAAAGATCTTCATGACCCAGATAATCACAATGGTGTGATCACTCATCTAGAGTCAGACACCCTGGAATGTGAAGTCACATGCGCCTTAGAAGGCATCACTATGAACAAAGCTAGTGGAGGTGATGGAATTCCAGTTGAGCTATTTCAAATCCTAAAGATGATGCTGTGAAAGTGCTGCACTCAATATGCCAGCAAATTTGGAAAACTCAGCAGTGGCCACAGGACTGGAAAAGGTCAGTTTTCATTCCAATCCCAAAGAAAGACGATGGCAAAGAATGCTCAAACTACTGCACAATTGCACTCATCTCACATGCTAGTAAAGTAATGCTCAAAATTCTCCAAGCCAGACTTCAGCAATACATGAACTGTGAACTTCCTGATGTTCAAGTAGTTTTAGAAAAGGCAAAGGAACCAGAGATCAAATTGCCAACATTCACTGGATCATGGAAAAAGCAAGAGAGTTTCAGAAAAACATCTATTTCTGCTTTACTGAGTATGACAAAGCCTTTGACTGTGTGGATCACAATAAACTGTGGAAAATTCTGAAAGAGATGGGAATACAAGACCACCTGACCTGTCTCTTGAGAAATTTGTATGCAGGTCAGGAAGCAACAGTTAGAACTGGACGTGGAACAACAGACTGGTTCCAAATAGGAAAAGGAGTATGTCAGGGCTGTATATTGTCACCCTGCTTATTTAACTTATATGCAGAGTACATCATGAGAAATGCTGGACTAGAAGAAACACAAGCTGGAATCAAGATTTCCAATAGAAATATAAATCACCTCACACATGCAGATGACACTACCCTATGGCAGAAAGTGAAGAGGAGCTAAAAAGCCTCTTGATGAAAGTGAAAGTGGAGAGTGAAAAAGTTGGTTTAAAGCTCAGCATTCAGAAAACGAAGAGCATGATATCCGATCCCATCACTTCATGACAAATAGATGGGGAAAGAGTGGAAATAGTATCAGACTTTACTTTTTGGGCTCCAAAATCACTGCAGATGGTGACTGCAGCCATGAAATTGAAAGACACTCACTCCTTGGAAGAACAGTTATGACCAACCTAGATAGCATATTCAAAAGCAGAGACATTGCTTTGCTGACTAAGGTCCCTCTAGTTAAGGCTATGGTTTTTCCTGTGGTCATGTATGGATGTGAGAGTTGGACTGTAAAAAGGCTGAGCATTGAAGAATTGATGCTTTTGAACTGTGGTGTTGGAGAAGACTCTTGAGAGTCCCTTGGACTGCAAGGAGATCCAACCAGTCCATTCTGAAAAAGATCAGCCCTGGGATTTCTTTGGAAAGAATGATCCTAAAGCTGAAACTCCAGTACTGCCACCTCATGCGAAGTGTTGACTCACTGGAAAAGACTCTGATGCTGTGAAGGATTGGGGGCAGGAGGAAAAGGGGACAACAGAGGATGAGATGGCTGGATGGCATCACGGACTCAATGGACGTGAGTCTGAGTGAACTCTGGGAGTTGGTGATGGACAGGGATTCCTGGCGTGCTGTGATTCATGGGGTCGCAAAGAGTTGGATACGACTGAGTGGCTGAACTGAACTGCACTGAAGTAGTCTCGACCACAATTGGGACTGTTTGAATTAATACCTAGATTGAGGCAATCCCTCCTGGAAGGATGCCCTGAATCTCAGCCTGTTCAGTCGAGAGCCCCAGATACAAGGACAAAGTAATAAGAGTACAGGAAGGGCCTGAAGATTTCACACCCAAATCTGCACCCTCAGGACATAATTCTGGCATGTGGCAGGAAGATAAAGAGCAACACATGTGGCATTTCTACCCATTTCTCTTGTTTTCTACAGAACCAGTCTAGTTGTAAAACAGTGTTATAATTGAGAGACCCTTCAACAGACCAGCATCCCCTATCTTCCAAAGATACTGTGGTCATTCAGTATCACAGAAGAAAATCAAGTGTGTCTTTTTTAAATTCTAGGGATCAAACTTGTCCCCATTTTTTAAAATACATTTTAAAAGAGTTGTCTTGGAACTGTTAGCTCCCATCTGTAAGAGAAAAAAAAAAAAAAAAAAGTAGCATCCAAAGCCATGGCTTCTTTCCACTGGTGGCGTCCCTCCCTGCTCTAGATGGGGGTGTAGACAAATTTTCCACTAAAGCTTTCCTTCTCTGGTCTGACTTGGTCTGTCCCTTACAGACACAGGTGTCCTACTTGTCCCTCCCGTTCTACCACTGAGGGAGAATGGAGATACACCATGTATATACCTGATGGCATCCCAAGTTGATTTCCAGTTCCTTACCACCAAACACTTTGTTTGATTTTCCCTTTTCCTCAGATGCCACCCGGGGTGTAACAGAGTAATTTTCTGGAATGTTTCCCAAACTAGGATTACTAGGGGAAGCATCCATCTTAGGTGTGCCTGTCCTGACCGCAGCAGAAACAGTGAGTTATAAAGGGATGGACAACAATCAAGATGTCCCTTCTGAGTGTCACCACACCTATATCTGTGATAGCAAAAGAGGTGGTGGAGGATCGGCCAGCAAAGAAAAAGTGATTTTTGCCCTCGAGCTATTTAGGTCAATCATTCCAGTTGATTCACACAGATTCCACAGACAGAAATATCTAAGGAGTTGAGACAAAAGCCACCAGAGAGCCTCCTCTGGTCCACTAAGAGCTAGTTCTACAAAGGAAAAAGCCCACTGCACTTCCAATCTGACTAGATCTTGCAATTACCAATCTGTGTCCTCAAAAACCTCATAGTCACCAGCAGTGCTTCTATCCATATAGATTCACATTCAGGTCACTGACCCCTGAAGCAGGCAGCCAAAAGAGTGACTTCTAGCATGAGAGATGCTGCTGAAGCTAGAGCTCTGACTCTCTGCCAAATGTGCCTTGGAACTTTTGGCTCCTAACAACGCTAGGCACTTCCATACATGTGGTCTAAGTAATGCAGGTCAGGAAGAAACAGTTAGAACCGGACATGGAACAACAGACTGGTTCCAAACAGGAAAAGAAGTAAGTCAAGGCTGTATATTGTCACCGGCTTATTTAAATTTTATGCAGAGTACATCATGAGAAATGCTGGGCTGGAGGAAGCACAAGCTGGAATCAAGATTGCTGGGAGAAATATCAATAACCTCAGATATGCGTATGACACCACCCTTATGGCAGAAAGTGAAGAAGAACTAAAGAGACTCTTGATGAAAGTGAAAGTAGAGAGTAAAAGAGTTGACTTAAAGTTCAACTTCAGAAAACAAAGATCATGGCATCCGGTCCTATCACTTCATGGGAAATAGATGGGGTGTAAGCAGTGTCAGACTTTATGTTTTGGAGCTCCAAAATCACTGCAGATGGTGACTGCAGCCATGAAATTGAAAGACACTCACTCCTTGGAAGAACAGTTATGACCAACCTAGATAGCATATTCAAAAGCAGAGACATTGCTTTGCTGACTAAGGTCCATCTAGTCAAGGCTATGGTTTTTCCTGTGGTCATGTATGGATGTGAGAGTTGGACTGTAAATAAGGCTGAGCATTGAAGAATTGATGCTTTTGAACTGTGGTGTTGGAGAAGACTCTTGAGAGTCCCTTGGACTGCAGAGATCCAACAAGTCCATTCTGAAGGAGATCAGCCCTGGGATTTCTTTGGAAGGAATGATGCTAAAGCTGAAACTCCAGTTCTTTGACCACCTCATGCAAAGAGTTGACTCATTGGGAAAGACTGATGCTGGGAGGGATTGGGGGCAGGAGGAGAAGGGGATGACCGAAGATGAGATGGCTGGATGGCATCACTGACTCAATGGACGTGAGTCTGATTGAACTCCAGGAGTTGGTGATGGACATGGAGGCCTGGCGTTCTGCAATTCATGGGGTCGCAGAGAGTCAGACACGACTGAGCGACTGAACTGAACTGAACTGAAGTAAAAATACATGGTAATAGCATGGATTAAAAGTCCCTTGAAAGTCTATGATCCAACACATTAGGTTAATAGTTCTAATTCCCCATGCAGTTATGAAATGGTTAAAGAGAACAGGAAAACTTGACTGAGAAAAGAAAGTTTGGTCCACCTCCTTTGCCAATTTCTTGTTACTCACCTCGCAGGGATGATGGTTGTCTCCTGGCAGTGGCAGGTCAGTATAAACCCCCAACAAGGCTCACCTTTTTGGGGCTGCTTTCCCTCTTTACGAGGCACTCCCATACTGCAGATCAGGGCTCAGTGCTCACTTCGTGCAGGGTGTGTTATTCTTTCACACAAGCACACTACAGATTGGTTAAGTAAAGCAGAAAACATGTATACTGAGAAAGCAGACAAGCTAGAGCTCTGAGTGTTCTTACTTTGTCCTGAAAGACCCTGGACAGGTCCCCAGGATGATAGCTTAAGGTGAATGGTGTCAGATTCATGATCTCTGAAGAAGATGACTTAGCTTTGGGAATAGGGACCACACTTGATCACTCAAGAGCTTTTGTGTAGCAGAGTTTTATTAAAGTATAAAAAGGGACAGAGAAAGCTTCTATTGACATAGACATCAGAAGTGGGGCAGGGAGTGCCCCCCTTGCTAGTCTTAGAAAAGGAGTTATATACTTTTTAATTTGGTTACTACAGCATATCAAAAGAATGTCTCAGGGATGTAAAGGTCTTAACCGACCCACTCCCAAAATACATATTTTAAGATAACAGGGTTAAAAAACTAATAGAAAGAGTTTACCAGACCCAGTCTAAAATGAAAGGATTATTCAGAAGGTTCTTAAGAAGGAGAAACATATCCTCAAGCAAGGTACATTGTTGCTATTTAATCATTGGTACAGAGTTTAAGGGAAAATATACCTTTGAGTAAGATGAGTTGTTTTGTTGTGCAGTCATCAGCTCTGGGCTTAAAAAAAAAAAAAAAAAAGGTTTGTCCTTTGGTCCTCCTTGAGAACTCTAGACCCCTTTTCCTCCTCGGGGACCCCGGACTTCTTATCAACTTGCCTAGAAATTGACTCTCTCAGAATGTCATATGAAAACAGGAATTCTTTAAAAGTACGGATTCCCAAAAGAGAGTCCTCCAACTCTACGTGGTACTGAGGGTGCTGTCTGGAATGTTGATGGCTTCTGCTTCTCCAAACTCCTCAGGGAACAGATTGGAAGCTTCTTTCCTGAGGTAACTGACCACCTCAAAATAAAAATCTATAAATACTAATATTAAGTAATTTCCAAGTGAAATGACTGGACCTTTCCAAATCACAGTAATCTAAACATATCTCCTAGTACCTTATATAAGCAGAGAATTTGTGATCAGCTTTTAAGTGTTTACTCATAAATATGAAGGGGCAACCAAAGATTACCATATATTTTTGGACAGGGTCTATAATTATGGTTTATCAGGGAAAATTATTGCCTGCTTTATGGCAAGAAAGGATGTTTAAAGAATGCAGGAGTTAAGAAATAAATCCTTTATTAGCAAGCAAATGTGCTTATAGAAGAATTTACTAATATCTCAAACCTTGTTAACAATCATTTTAGGTTGGTAATCAAGTTGAGTGATTTTTCTCTAATAAAACTCAGCTATTTATCAATGGCTATTTAGTTTACATATTTCTGGCATTAAGATATTTTAAATAGGATTAGAGAATATATCTTCCAGGTAATTATAGTTTAATAAGACTATACTCATTGTACATTATATCTATATATAATATAGTCTTATACTCACTATGGCTATAGGTAATATACACTAAGTATTTTCCATCATACTTATTTGTTTCCTCCTCATTAATACAAAAATTATTTCTCCCCTCTATCTACCATGCTTTGCAGAGAAAAGTAGAAACTATGAACTGATTTATGTATTCCCAAAAGTTACATCAAAGTCCTAACTTCTGGTATCAGTGAATGTTATGATATTTGGAAATAGGGTCATCTTAAGGTGAACTCAGGAGGCAGTAAGCTGAATACAGGAAGCAGTATTTTTGCCACAAGAATAGCATGAATAGTATAAAGAGGTAAAAAGATATGATACCGAAAGATGAGTCCTCCAGGTTGAAAGGCCTGCTACTGGGGAAGGGCAGAGGGAAATTACCAATAGCTCAAGAAAGAAAGAAGTGACTGGGCAAAACAGAAAAAACTCTCAGTTGTGGATGTGTCTGGTGGTGAAAGTAAAATCCAGTGCCATAAAGCACAATTCTGACAGAATGTAGTCCGGTGGAGAAGGGAATGACAAACCACTTCAGTATTCTTGCCTTGAGAACCCCATGAACAGTATGAAAAGGCAAAATGATATGATACTGAAAGAGGAATTCCCCAGGTCAGTAGGTGCCCAATATGCTATTGGGATCAGTGGAGAAATAACTCCAGAAAGAATGAAGGGATGGAGCCAAAGCAAAAACAATACCCAGCTGTGGATGTGACTGGTGATAGAAGCAAGGTCCGATGCTGTAAGAGCAATATTGCAAATGAATCTGGAAAGTTAGGTCCCTGAATCAAGGCAAATTGAAAGTGGTCAAACAGGAGATGGGAGAGTGAATGTCGACATTCTAAGAATCAACGAACTAAAATGGACTGGAATGGGTGAATTTAACTCAGATGACCATTATATCTACTACTGTGAGCAGGAATCCCTTAGAAGAAATGGAGTAGCCATCATGCTCAATAAAAAAGTCTGAAATGCAGTACTTGGATACAATCTCAAAAAGGACAGAATGATCTTTGTTCACTTCCAAGGCAAACCATTCAATATCATAGAAATCCAAGTCTATGCCTCAACCAATAATGCTGAAGAAGCTGAAGTTAAACGGTTCTATGAATACCTACAAGAGCTTTTAGAACTAACACCCAAAAAATATGTCCTTTTCATTATAGGGGACTGGAATTCTCAAGTAGGAAGTCAAGAAAAATCTGGAGTAACAGAAAAATTTGGCATTGGAATACAGAATGAAGCAGGGCAAAGGCTAACAGAGTTTTGCGAAGATGCAAAGATGCATCGTGATGCATGCAAGATGCCAGGCTGGATGAGTTACAAGCTTGAATCAAGTTTTCAGGGAGAAATATAAACAACTTCAGATATGCTGATGACATCACTCTAATGGCAGAAAGCAAAGAGGAACTAAAGAGTCTCTTGATGAGGTTGAAAGAATAGCAAAAAATCTGGCTTAAAACTCAACATTCAAAAATCTAAGATGTATGTGCATGATACTGGATGCCTGGGGCTGCTGTACTGAGATGACCCAGAGGGATGGTACAGGGAGGGAGGAAGAATGGGGGTTCAGGATGCGGAACACGTGTACACATGTGGTGGATTCATGTTGATGTATGGCAAACCCAATACAATATTGTAAAGTAATTAAACTTCAATTAAATAAATAAATTTATATAAAAAAATCTAAGATCACAGCTTCCAGTTTAATCACACCATGGCAAACAGAAGGGGATAAGTAGAATCAGTGACAGATTTTCTCTTTGGGGCCCTGAAATCACTGCAGACAGTGACTGCAGCCAGGAAATTAGAAGATGTTTGATTCTTGGAAGGAAGTCTATGATAACATAGGCAGTGTATTAAAAATCATAGGTGACACTTTGCTGACAAAGGTCCCTATAGTCAAAGCTATGGTCTTTCCTGTAGTCCTGTGCAGATGTGAGAGTTGGATCATAAAAAAGGCTGAATGCCCAAGAATTGATGCCTTCAAATTATGGTGCTGGAGAAGATTCTTGAGAATCCCTTGGACACCAAGGAAATCAAACTAGTCAGTCTTAAAGGAAATCAATTATTGAACACTCATTGGAAAGACTGTTGCTGAAACTGAAGCTCCAGTACTTTGGCTCCCTGATGAGGATAGCTTACTCATGGCAAAAGACCCTGATGCTGGAAAAGATTGAAGGCAAAATGAGAAAGGGACAGCAGAGGTTGAGATAGTTGGATAGCACCGCCAATTCAATAGACATGAATTTGGGCACACTCTAGAAGATGCTGAAGCACAGGGAGGCCTGGCATGCTGCATTCCAAGGGATCACAGAGAGTTGGACACCACTTAAGTGACTGGGCTTCCCTGGTTGCTCAGAGGTTAAAGCATCTGCCTCCAATGTGGGAGACCCGGGTTCAATCCCTGGGTCGGGAAGATCCCCTGGAGAAGGAAATGGTGACCCACTCCAGTATTCTTGCATGGAGAATCCCATGGATGGAGAAGCCTGGCAGGCTACAGTCCACGAGGTCGCAAAGTCAGAAATGACTGAGCGACTTCACTCACTCACTCACTCACTGTGACTGAAGAACAACCACAATAATGTGAAGTCATACTGGATTAGTGTGGGCAGCTGAAATCTAATGACTGGTGTCCTTATGAGAAAGAAATCTAGAAATTCAAAGACACAAGGAGAATGTGCCCTGGAAAAAGATTAGAATGATGTGTCTGCAAGGCAAATATTGTATGCAACTATCAAAAACTAGAAAGAAGCAAAGTAATAACCTCCCTCAGAGCCTTCAAAAAAAGGCTGACATTGCTGTCACTTTGATTTTGGATTTCTGGCCTCCAGAACTGTAAGAAATTTCTCTCATTTTAAACTGACTAGTTTGCAGTATTTTGTTGTGGCAACCCTAGGAAACTAATAGAATTGAATAACGCTAGCTTGCAGCAGTTAGTTTATTATGAATTCCATCTCAGTGTCAGTAATTACCAGAATGTGAATGTAGGTGTGATATATATATCTCATCATTCTAAATTATCTTATTAGCTTTATTTTTCTGTTATCCTACCTCCTAACCAGATGGTTTAAATTTTCTTCCTTTCCTTGATTCTTTTCATCAGAATGGAGGATTATAGAAAATTTTTGCTTGGGGCTGGTATTTATTTTATCATCTCGACTCACTTTTTAAGATTTAAAATGGTTTAGAAAATTGGTGCCTTTAAAATTATAAAATTGGGTTTAAAAACCACAGATTCTAGGATAATAATAGCTTGCTGTATATTCAGTTCAGTTCAGTTGCTCAGTCGTGTCTGACTGTTAGCGACCCCATGAATCGCAGCATGCCAGGCCTCCCTGTCCATCACCAACTCCCAGAGTTCACTCAAACTCACCTACATCGAGTCAGTGATGCCATCCAGCCATTTCATCCTCAGTCGTCCCCTATTCCTCCTGCCCCCAATCCCTCCCAGCATCAGAGTCTTTTCCAATGAGTCAACCCTTCGCATGAGGTGGCCAAAGAAATGGAGCTTCAGCTTTAGCATCATTCCTTCCAAAGAACACCCAGGGTTGATCTTCATAATGGATTGGTTGGATCTCCCTGCAGTCCAAGGGTCTCTCAAGAGTCTTCTCGCTCAGCTTTCTTCACAGTCCAACTTTCACATCCATACATGACTACTGAAAAACCAGAGCCTTGACTAGACAGACCTTTGTTAGCAAAGTATGTCTCTGTCTTTCAATATACTATCTAGGTTGGTCATAACTTTCCTTCCAAGGAGTAAGCATCTTTTAATTTCATGGCTACAGTCACCATCTGCAGTGATTTTGGAGCCCCAAAAAATAAAGTCTGACACTGTTTTCACTGTGTCCCCATCTATTTCCCATGAAGTGATGGGACCAGATGCCATGATCTTAGTTTTCTGAATCTTGAGTTTTAAGCCAACTTTTTCGCTCTCCTCTTTCACTTTCGTCAAGAGGCTTTTTAGTTCCTCTTCACTTTCTGCCATAAGGGTAGTGTCATCTGCATATCTGAGGTTATTGATATTTCTCTCAGCAATCTTGATTCCAGCTGTGCTTCTTCCAGCTCAGCATTTCTCGTGATGTATCCTGCATATAAGTTAATAAGCAGGGTGACGATATACAGCCTTGGTGTATTCATTTTCCTCTTTGGAACCAGTTTGTTGTTGCATGTCTAGTTCTAACTGTTGCTTCCTGACCTGCATATAGGTTTCTCAAGATGCAGGTTAAGTGGTCTGGTATTCACATCTCTCTCAGAATTTTCCACAGTTTATTGTGATCCACACAGTTAAAGGCTTTGGCATAGTCAATAAACAGAAATAGATGATTTTCTGGAATTCTCTTGCTTTGTCGATGATCCAGCACATGTTGACAATATGATCTCTGGTTCCACTGCCTTTTCAAAAACCAGCTTAATCATCTGGGAAGTTAACAGCTTACATATTGCTGAAGCCTGGCTTCAAGAATTTTGAGCATTACTTTACTAGCATGTGAGATGAGTGCAACTGTGCAGTAGTTTGAGCATTCTTTGGCATGGCCTTTCTTTGGAATTAGAAAGAAAACTGACCTTTTCCAGTCCTGTGGCCACTGCTGAGTTTTCCAAATTTTCTGGCATATTGAGTGCAGTACTTTCACAGCACCATCTTTCAGGATTTGAAACAGCTCAACTGGAATTCCATCACCTCCACTAACTTTGTTTATAGTGATACTTTCTAAGGTCCATTTGACTCACATTCCAGGATGTCCGGCTCTAGGTGAGGGATCATACCATCATGATTATCTTGGTCATGAAGATCTTTTTTTGTACAGTTCTTCTGTGTATTCTTGCCACCTCTTTTTATATTATGCTTCTGTTAGGTCCATACCATTTCTGTCCTTTATCGAGCCCATCTTTGCATGAAATGTTCCCTTGGTATCTCTAATTTTCTTGAAGAGATCTCTAGTGTTTCCCACTCTACTGTTTTCCTCTATTTCTTTGCATTGATACCTGAGGAAGGCTTTCTTATCTCTTCTTGCTGTTCTTTGGAACTCTACATTCAGATGCTTATATCTTTCCTTTTCTCCTTTGTTTTTCACTTCTCTTCTTTTCAAAGCTATTTTTACGGCCTCCCCAGACAGCCAGTTTGCTTTTTTGCATTTCTTTTCCATGGGCATGGTTTTGATCCCTGTCTCCTGTACAATGTCATGAATGTCAGTACATAGTTCATCTGGCACTTTATCAGATCTGGTCCCTTAAATATATTTCTCACTTCCACTGCATAATCATAAGGAATTTGATTTAGGCCATACCTGAATTATCTATTTCTGCTTTATTGACAATGCCAAAGCCTTTGACTGTGTGGATCACAATAAACTGTGGAAAATTCTGAAAGAGATGGGAATACCAGACCACCTAACCTGCCTCTTGAGAAATCTGTATGCAGATCAGGAAGCAACAGTTAGAACTGGACATGGAACAACATACTGATTCCAAATAGGAAAAGGACTACGTCAAGGCAGTATATTGTCACCCTGCTTATTTAACTTATATGCAGAGTACATCATGAGAAACACTAGACTGGAAGAAACACAAGCTGGAATCAAGATTGCCGGGAGAAATATCAATAACCTCAGATATGCAGATGACACCACCCTTATGGCAGAAAGTGAAGAGGAACAAAAAAGCCTCTTGATGAAAGTGAAAGAGGAGAGCGAAAAAGGTGGCTTAAAACTTAAGATTCAGAAAAATAAGATCATGGCTTCATGGGAAAAGATAGGTAAACAGTAGAAACAGTGTCAGACTTTATTTTTTTGGGCTCCAAAATCACTGCAGATGCTGATTGCAGCCATGAAATTAAACGACGCTTACTCCTTGGAAGAAAAGTTATGACCAATCTAGAGAGTATATTCAAAAGCAGAGACATTACTTTGCCAACAAAGGTCCGTCTAGTCAAGGCTATGGTTTTTCCCGTGGTCATGTATGGATGTGAGAGTTGGACTGTGAAGAAGGCTGAGCACCGAAGAATTGATGCTTTTGAACTGTGGTGTTGGAGAAGACTCTTGAGAGTCCCTTGGACTGCAAGGAGATCCATCTAGTCCATTCTGAAGGAGATCAGCCCTAGGATTTCTTTGGAAGGAATGACGCAGAAGGTGAAGCTCCAGTACTTTGGCCACCTCATGTGAAGAGTTGACTCATTGGAAAAGACCCTGATGCTGGGAGAGATTGGGCGCAGGAGGAGAAGGGGATGACCAGGGATGAGATGGCTGGATGGCATCTCAGCCCTGATGGACGTGAGTCTGAGTGAACTCCGGATTTGGTGATGGACAGGGAGGCCTGGCGTGCTGTGATTCATGGTGTCACAAAGAGTCGGACACGACCTACCGACTGAAGTGAACTGAACTGAATTATCTAGTGATTTTTCCCTACTTTCTTCAATTTAAGTCTGAATTTGGCCTTATGTTCATGATCTGAGCCACAGTCAGCTCCTGGTCTTGTTTTTTGCTGATTGTATAGAGCTTCTCCATCTTTGGCTGCAAAGAATATAATCAATCTGATTTTGGTGTTGACCATCTGGTAATGTTCACGTGTAGAGTCTTCTCTTGTGTTGTTGAAAGAGGGTGTTTGCTATGACCAGTACATTCTCTTGCAAAACTTTGGTAGCCTTTACCCTGCTTCTTTCTGTATTTCAAGGCCAAATTTTTCTGTTACTCGAGGTGTTTCTTAACTTAATGTTCACGTGTAGAGTCTTCTCTTGTGTTGTTGAAAGAGGGTGTTTGCTATGACCAGTACATTCTCTTGCAAAACTTTGGTAGCCTTTACCCTGCTTCTTTCTGTATTTCAAGGCCAAATTTTTCTGTTACTCGAGGTGTTTCTTAACTTCCTACTTTTGCATTCTAGTCCCCTATAATGAAAAAGACATCCTTTTGGGGTGTTAGTTCTAAAAGGTCTTGTAGGTCTTCATGGAACCATTCAGCTTCAGCTTCCTCAGCATTACTGTTTGGGGCATAAACTTGGATTACTGTGATGTTGAATGATTTGCCTTGGAAACGAACAGAGATCATTCTGTCATTTTTGAGATTGCATCCAAGTACTGCATTTAGGACTCTTTTGTTTACCATGATGGATATTCCATTTCTTCTAAGGGATTCTTGTGCACAGTAGTAAATATAATGGTCACATGAGTTAAATTCACCCATTCCAGTACATTTTAGTTCCCTGATAAATACTATTTGAGCAATTTACCTTGTGTTCTAAGATCACTCCGTTTCATCTTCTGTAAAATGAACAGAAGAACAGTTACTAATTTATAGAACTCTAAGAATTAAATGAGTTAATATTCCAGGTGAAAGGCTTCCAACAGCTCTAGGATACATAAGTCAACAAGAGTTAGCTGTTTTTTATTTATTTATTTTTAAGTAGGTTCTTCTATTTCCTCAGGATGTCTTTCTTTTACACTGCATGCTGCGTGCTCAGTTGCTTCAGTCATGTCTAACTCTTTGCAACCCTATGGAATACTGTCCACCAGGCTCCTCTGTCCATAGGATTCTCTAGGTAAGAATAATGGAGTGGGATGCCATGTTCTCCCCCAGGGTATCTTCCTGACTCAGGGATAGAATCAGGTCTCCCACATTGCAGGCATTCTTTATTGTTGAGCCAGTGATCTCTGCCTTATAATTTATGACTCCTTTGATATAATAAATATTCATAGAAAACTGTTTAATAGTGAAAACCACCTAATGTTTTTCTATAATTTGGTGATGTTTCTAGAGTTAGGATAACATATGAATATATCCTTTTTTAACACTTGGAAATAATTTTTTAAAAAAACTTTTTTTTCAAATCTCTCTTTATATCAAGTATCTTGATATGTTTGCTATAATGATGCATTCATTGCTAATTTAGAAAATATTTAATGACCTGTGGTGGATTAAACCATCAAGTTGAAAATGATTACTGTTTCAACAGTAAACTTAACTATCTCATAACATATTACTTGTATGTGTCATTAGAAGAACAACAAAAAAATAATGTGAAAACTTTTAGGTTAATCTCTATTGCTCATCATGTGCTCACACAAATAATAAAGATATAAATAGTCTTCTATATTTTACCAGTTTTGTACTTTTTTCACTGAACCACAATATTTCTGAAACATTAATGATTATAAATTATATTTTAAATTTCTCAAATAGGCTATCTCAAATATGACTGAGCACCTTGATACCAATTACAAGTTTAAATTTACAAGATTAATTTTTCCAAGTAAGAGAAATCTGGGTGCCATATAGTAACAGGCATTTTTAGAGGCTAGAATATTATAAGTAAATTAGATTTAGATAAATGGACTCAGTCTAGGAGAACAACTCCCAAAAAGGAAAGTATTAAGTGTTTAAAATAAGTAAGAAGTTAAAACCAATAGAATGAATTATATTTCCTAATATTATTAAGAATTATGACTTTCATTTGATCATGATAGATATACATTTAATTAATAGAAAAATACAATTTAAAGTGTTCTTGTCTTTTTATGTGAAAAGATAATTTACTGAATATGTTTTTATTTTCCAAGCCTCTATCACACAATATTTTTATGACTACTTTGATATAATATGTAAAAATGTTTGCATTTTACATAAATCAATACTTAATTATTCAATATATGTTTTGAATATTTATTATAGCCTGATGGAAATAATCAAATACAATATGCTTACATATATTTAAAATGTTTAGAACTCTGAAAAATACATTATATTTATTTACTGTAAGTATGTAGATTATAAAGCTGTAGACTTAACTGTAATAAATCGGATTAAATACCAAGCAAGTTATAAGTGAGAAAAATCAGTTCCATGTATATAAAGGCTTCCCTGGTGGCTCTGTGGTAAAGAATCTGCCTGCAATGCAGGAGCTACAGGTGACATGGGTTTGAAACCTGGGTGGGAAAGAATCCCCTGGCTGAGAGCATGGCAACCCACTCCAATATTCTTGCCTGGAGAATGCCATGGAAAAAGGAGCCTGGTGGGCTACAGTCCATAAGGTTGTAAAGATTGCAAAGGTTGAACATGCCTGAAGAGACAAAATATGTGCACATATAAATTTACATATTTTTAATAAAGTAATTTGACTAAAATGGCCATTGAACAGCACCTGTTCCTTGAATAAGAGGAAACAGCCTTGGTTCAGAGCAGAATAAGGCAAGTTAAAACATTTAATGTCTTGTCTCTCTTTGTCTTTAATGATGTGAGAACAAAATAAATCTAAGGTAATTAATCTAAAGCCTTTTATTAACAAATATTTACAATAGTAGTAACAAAAATTTAAATTTAATTGTGATATAGATGTTAGAGAAGACTTCAACTTTCAAAGTTTTTTTTTTTTTAATTAATTTTTATTTTTTAGTTTGTTTTGCTTTACAATACTGTATTCGTTTTGTTACACATTGACATGAATTAGCCATGAGTGTACATGAACTCCCAATCCCGACCCCTCCTCCACCCTCCCGCCCCACTCCCTCTCTCTGGATTATCCCCGTGCATCAGTCCCTAGCATCCTGCATCCTGCATCAAACCTGGACTGGCAATTCATTTCGCTTATGATATCACACATGTTACATTGCCACTCTGCCAACCCATCCCACCCTCTCCCTCTCCCACAGAGTCCAAAAGGCCATCTATACAACTGTGTCTCTTTTGCTGTCTTGCGTACAGGTTTATCATTACCATCATTCTAAATTCCATATATATGTGTAAGTATACTGTATTGATGTTTTTCTTTCTGGCTTACTTCACTCTGTATAATCGGCTCCAGCGTCATCCACCTCATTAAAACTGATTCAAATGTATTCTTTTTAATAGCTGAGTAATACTCCATTGTGTATATGTACCACAGCTTTCTTATCCATTCATCTGCTGATGGACATCTAGGTTGCTTCCATGTCCTGGCTATTACAAACAGTGCCGCGATGAACATTGGGGTACACGTGTCTCTTTCAATTCTGGTTTCCTCGGTGTGTATGCCCAGCAGTGGGATCGCTGGATCATAAGGCAGTTCTATTTGCAATTTTTTAAGGAATCTCCACACTGTTTTCCATAGTGGCTGTACTAATTTGCATTCCCACCAACAGTGTAAGAGGGTTCCCTTTTCTCCACACCCTCTCCAGCATTTATTGCTTGTTGACTTTTGCATCGCAGCCATTCTGACTGGTGTGAAATGGTACCTCATTGTGGTTTTGATTTGCATTTCTCTGATAATGAGTGATGTTGAGCATCTTTTCATGTGTTTGTTAGCCATTCGTATGTCTTCTTTGGAGAAGTGTCTATTTAGTTCTTTGGCCCATTTTTTGATTGGGTCATTTATTTTTCTGGAGTTGAGCTGCATAAGCTGCTTGTATATTTTTGAGATTAGTTGTTTGTCTGTTGTTTCATTTGTTATTATTTTCTCCCATTCAGAAGGCTGTCTTTTCACCTTGCTTATAGTTTCCTTTGTTGTGCAGAAGCTTTTAATTTTAATTAGATCCCATTTGTTTATTTTTGCTTTTATTTCCAGTATTCTAGGAGGTGGGTCATAGAGGATCCTGCTGTGAT
>SJXQ01002869.1:53018-93746 GCA_006408695.1 Aepyceros melampus
TTTTTCACAGAGCTAGAACAAATAATTTCACAATTTGTATGGAAACACAAAAAACCTCGAATAGCCAAAGCCATCTTGAGAAAGAAGAATGGAACTGGAGGAATCAACCTGCCTGACTTCAGGCTTTACTACAAAGCCACAGTCATCAAGACAGTATGGTACTGGCACAAAGACAGAAATATAGATCAATGGAACAAAATAGAAAGCCCAGAGATAAATCCACACACCTATGGACAGCTTATCTTCGACAAAGGAGGCAAGAATATACAGTGGATTAAAGACAATCTTTTTAACAAGTGGTGCTGGGAAAACTGGACAACCACTTGTAAAAGAATGAAATTAGATCACTTTCTAACCCCATACACAAAAATAAACTCAAAATGGATTAAAGATCTAAACGTAAGACAAGAAACTATAAAACTCCTAGAGGAGAACATAGGCAAAACACTCTCCGACATACATCACAGCAGGATCCTCTATGACCCACCTCCTAGAATACTGGAAATAAAAGCAAAAATAAACAAATGGGATCTAATTAAAATTAAAAGCTTCTGCACAACAAAGGAAACTATAAGCAAGGTGAAAAGACAGCCTTCTGAATGGGAGAAAATAATAACAAATGAAACAACAGACAAACAACTAATCTCAAAAATATACATGCAGCTTATGCAGCTCAACTTCAACTTTCAAAGTTAATCTAAAACAACCAACATAGGTAAACTGAGAATCAGAATTACTGGTTCAAATTTCTAAAGCAATTGAACCTCAGTAAAAAACTTTGATTTGTCTCTATATTCAAAGGTTTTCCCAAAATATAATTTTTCAGAGAAATAGAAAGAACAGTCAAAGGATACTATTTGAATACCCCAGATCTGGTATTTGTAATCAAAGTAGTTATGTTTTTTAAACACATAAAACCACAGAAAATGTTAGGTCCGTTTTTATTTCACACACTGTAGCACTTTCTAAATTGTCAGTGCAATGATAATTTGTTTCTTTTTCTTTGCCCTTTGAGTTTACAAATAATAATATAATGGTAACATACTTATGCTATTTGGTAAACATTTATCCACTTATTTATTAAACAAACATTTATTGAGCCCATAAATATTAATAGAAATCTAAGGTCCCTTAGAAATGAAATATATTACCAGATAATTTAAAAGCATTTGGCAGTTTCTTTCAGTCATATCTGTGTTTATTAGACATCATGATGTAATTAGTTAACAACTGTAATAACAGCATTTTCAGTAAACATGTTAAAAAACAATTATACGCTGATAGTTTTAACTTCCAAACTATGTATTTTGAAAATGTGAACAGACACACATCAATATAATCACTTATAATTCTACACTTAAAAAATATCAATGTTAAAATTTTGATGTATATTAATTCCAGTCCTTATTTCTATCCATTTATAATTATAATTTATTTTTAAGATTAATTGACTCACAATGAGAAGGAGAAGGAGGCTTCCCAAGTGGTAAAGAACCATAAGAGAGGAGGGTTCGATCCTTGGGTAGGGATGATTCCCTGGAAGAGGGCATGTCAGGCAACCCACTCCAGTATTCTTGCCTGGAGAATACCATGGACAGATAGCCAGCAGGTGACAGTCCATAGGGTTGCGAAGAGCTGGACAGGACTGACGTAATTAGCACACACACTGGAGAAGCAGAAGAAAAGTAATTAGAATCAAGAGCTCTTGAGCTAGAGAGTGTTAATCCAATTCTGCTACTTTCTTCCTTAACAACCTGAGGATTTATGTGTATTATTATCTGATCTCACTGTGTCTTATTTTTCTTATTTGGTAAATGGGGGAAAATAATGCAATCAGTCACAAAGAATTTTGCAAAAATTCAATTAATTAAAATATGTAACACTTAGATTCAGTTCAGTTAGTCAGTTCAGTCGCTCAGTCATGTCCAACTCATTGCGACCCCATGAATCACAGCACGCCAGGCCTCCCTGTCCATCACCAACTCCTGGAGTTCACTCAGACTCACGTCCATCGAGTCAGTGATGCCATCCAGCTGTCTCATCCTCTGTCGTCTTCTTCTCCTCCTGCTCCCAATCCCTCCCAGCATCAGAGTCTTTTCCAATGAGTCAACTCTTTCGCATGAGGTGGCCAAAGTACTGGAGTTTCAGCTTTAGCATTATTCCTGCCAAAGAAATCCCAGGGCTGATCTTCAGAATGGACTGGTTGGATCTCCTTGCAGTCCAAGGGACTGTCAAGAGTCTTCTCCAACACCACACTTCAAAAGCATCAATTCTTCAGTGCTCAGTCTTCTTCACAGTCCAACTCTCACATCCATACGTGACCATAGCCTTGACTAGACGGACTTTAGTCGGCAAAGTAATGTCTCTGCTTTTGAATATGCAACCTAGGTTGGTCATAACTTTTCTTCCAAGGAGCAAGCATTTTTTTTTTTTTAATTTCATGGCTGCAATCACCATCTGCAGTGATTTTGGAACCCCAAAAAATAAAGTCTGCCACTGTTTCCACTGTTTCCCCATCTATTTCCCATGAAGTGATGGGACTGGATGCCATGGTCTTCATTTTCTGAATGTTGAGCTTTAAGCCAACTTTTTCACTCTCCTCTTTCACTTTAATCAAGAGGCTTTTTAGTTCCTCTTCACTTTCTGCCATAAGGGTGGTGTCATCTGCATGTCTGAGATTTCTCCCAGCAATCTTGATTCCAGCTTGTGTTTCTTCCAGTCCAGTGTTTCTCATGATGTACTCTGAATATAAGATAAATAAGCAGGGTGACAATATACAGCCTTGATGTATTCCTTTTCCTATTTGAAACCATTTTGTTGTTCTATGTCCAGTTCTAACTGTTGCTTCCTGACCTGCATATAGATTTCTCATGAGGCAGGTCAGGTGATCTGGTATTCCCATCTGTTTCAGAATTTTCCAGTTTATTGTGATCCACACAGTCAAAGGCTTTGGCATAGTCAATAAAGCAGAAATAGATGTAGTTAGTCCAAATATTTTGGCTAACTGTACTTGTAATACTGCATGCAGTGATTATGTGGTGTATGTTTAAACAATCCTCAGCTATGGATACCTAGACATTACTGTTTTCCTCCCTACCTTTATGCTTATATTTCTAGATTTTTTGTTTTAAATTCAAAACAATACAGTTATATTCAAATTAAATTAAACTGTATTGGGGTTTTACTGGCCAAATCACCAAAATCCAAGAAATATATAGTTAAGGGCTTTGAGAAAACTATAGATATAAAAATTTTTGAATGTTCTTTCTCTTTTTTTGTGTCTTTGTGTTTATTTTGTTTGTTTTTTCTTCCTCTTTGCTCCTTTTCTGTAACTGTTCTCTTCCTTTCTCTGATAAGGAAGAGTTTGAGATCATAATCACAGAAGAAACAAAATTATAATTATCTGTCTTCTGACATTATATACCACACTCTAGAATATGAAGATA
This sequence comes from Aepyceros melampus, assembly GCA_006408695.1. Taxonomy (NCBI): domain Eukaryota; kingdom Metazoa; phylum Chordata; class Mammalia; order Artiodactyla; family Bovidae; genus Aepyceros; species Aepyceros melampus. Next base: position 56,465 of record SJXQ01002869.1, read on the forward strand.
ATGTGAAAATGCTGTCAAACTGGGTTGTTCTGCTCTGTATTTAAATTTAAGGGTCATAAACTTCATTCAATTTCTCTTGTCTTATTCCAGTCAGTGAAGTAAGTATAACCTGCCATCTGGTGGAAGTGAGGTAAATGATTTCAAGAGGAAACAAGGAATATTTATACGGGGTAGAAAATGTGAATGCTTACTGGAAACATACAGGGAAATAAGTAAACTGCACAAATAGATAGTGAAATGAGGCAAATTAAAGACAACATATAGTATCAGAGGGCATGCTTCAAGTGTTGCTTTGTGTTGTTATGTAGTACTTTTCCAAAAGAAGTCTGAAATGAAATGAGACGTCTTCTAATTTTAAAATGAATTTAAAAATGATTAACTATTAACAAGAGCCACAAAAATAAAACATTATTAACAAAACTGAAAATCAAATTCCATCCAAGGGCCATGATTTCTGCTTCTTAGTTTTAAAGAGAAGACTTGCAAATTCCTTTTATTATAATACTAATAATTCTAAATATTTTGATATGCATTTATGGAGATGCTTGGCATAACCAGAATTAGATTTGAGTCTTCATTTTTTTTTTCTATTATAGTATGAACATAGTTGATATTTTGGATCTCATGTTCCTCATGTAAACTAAGATTCTAAAATCCTCATATGAGAATATATTGAAATAATATGTATTAGGCACCAGAACAATAGGAGTATCAAAACCAATTTACTTTCTTCCCTCACATTTTTTTTCTAAAAATTCTGTCACAAAAATAAGATATTTAAGGGGAAGAAAAGAACAACAAAGACAGGCAGACAAAAACTGAGAAAATATTTGCTCTTAAATATATATTTACATGCTACAATAAAAATACGTTAATATCAAAGAAGAATGCCTGTCAATTGAAAATTGTGAAAAAACAGGTTAACATTATTTGTAAAGGCCCTATGAAGAGATAGAGTCTATAAATAATAGATCAATCAGTGTGAACAGTGCAGTACAAAACTTGAGATGTAAAAGAACAAAACAAAAGAGAGTGAGACTACATTGTCTTCATTGATAATTTCTGATAGTTTTTTCTTGAGTGTTATCTGAGAATCAAGATTTTCATGTAAATTTATCTCATATCCATGATTATATATTTCTACTAATAAAATCAGCTGTATTTGATTCCAAATATTCGGCAAATTTTAAGAAAGCTTTGCAGAGCAAAGCAGTATCATAAGCAGAATGGCAAACACAATATTTTTTAAATTGGGTTCAGGGGGGCTATTTATCCCATCTGTTATTTCAACTAAACCACATTTCTGCCTTGAAAGTGTTTCATGAGACTCTAGTGAATGAAGAGCATTTGTGATTCATTTTAGTACCAGAATATTCCAGAATAATTGGCTTTTAGTGGAGAGCTGCCATCATGAGTCAAGTTTTAAAATATGCTATTTTGCAGAATTTTGTGGCCATAGAGGGATACTTTAAAAGGATATTATATTGGCATGTGCTGCTACTAAAATGTGATTTTACAATTATTAGCCAGGAAAGGATCTCTTTAGAATATAATATATATTACAACACAGCCCTGGACAGAGAGCTTTCTCCTATATTTTGTCCACTACAGAGGCATTAAACTATGGCTTTGTACATAAGTGATGTCTCCAAAATGGCATAATTAAGCTTTTAAAATAATTAGTCTAAAATTAAATTAATGTTTTTTTTTATTATGGAAACAAGATAAATGATAAAATTATTCCACGAGAAAAGTCATGACCATCATATTTACATGGCCAAAATAATTAAATTAAATTATATTAGGATTAAAAAAAATGCAAGAAAATATAGAGTTCTTAGTTAATTTAGAATGAATTACAAATATGTATTCCTAATCAGAGGACTATTTTGGTAAAAAAAATTAAGAAAATAATTATTGAGTACTGTTTAATTTCCAAAATGTAGAGATAGATTTTTAAAAGAATATAAAGTGATGATATACAAGTTAATCACTACACAAGTTTAAAAAAGTGCATTTACATTATTTATTTGCTTGTTTGTTTTTACTGATGACATTTGTCTCAAGTGCCTTATTATTTAACTAGCTGAAAAGTTAGACCTGGATGGGGAAACAGAATAAGACATGACTTTGAGAGAGTAAACTTTTTAAGAAAGGGGTTTGGATGTTCCATCAAAAAGTTATTGAAATAATTAAATGTTTAAATATTTGTATACAAAGGTGAAGGTGAAGGTGAAGTCGCTCAGTCGTGTCCGACTCTTTGCGACCCCATAGACTGTACCGTACTAGGCTTCTCCTTTCATGGGATTCTCCAGGCAAGAATACTGGAGTGGATTGCCATTTCCTTCTCCAGGGGCTCCTCCCAATCCAGGGATCGAACCTGGGTCTCCCGCAATGGGGGCAGATGCTTTAACCTCTGAGCCACAAGGGAAGCAATATTTGTGTAAATGTTATACATTAGCAAATGTTTAAATATTTGTTATACATTAACAGTACTCAGGATTGTCTGAGAAAGACAGATCTGGACAATGATGATAATTTAGACCATTGCAGTAATATTGGAGGGATTTTTTTTATGAAACTTTGATTAGTAGCAAAAATAAAGAGATTCCACAATAGTTTTATATATATATATATATATATATATATATATATAAACTCAATTATCAGTTAGATATAAGAGCTGAAAGAAAAGGAGACTAGAATGTTTTTGAGATATAAATATGTACAACAGGAAGCATAAAGCTTTCACCATAGAAGAAGATTCAATATTTGGAGCCAGTGTGAGGTTAATTATTAAAGTGTTAAATTTGAAACACCTTTCTGAAACTTGGCAAAATGTCTGGGTTTTGTTTTCAGTTATTACTACATGAGAGGAGCTATGCTAGGTGTTGAGACTCTTCAAGTCTTTTTAATATTATGTAGTGCCAATTAAAGCAAACATTTGCATACTGAGTTTCACATGATGAATATATAATAGGAGAGAAAAAAATCTTCTCTTACCAAGCCCAATATTAATGTGAAGAACAGAGGAAAACCACCTGAAGAAGAAACTAATACTGCGAGTGAGAAGAATAAAAAATAGAAAGTTATGTTATCATGGGATAAACATATAATTCATCATTCAAACTTTTACATTTTTTAGAGTTAAGTAGGATATTGTTAATAATTATACCAGAGCAGAAGATGCAAACCCAATCTGCCCTATGGTCAACTTAATTGTCTTGGAAGCCAGAGAAAAGAGATTTACATAAGGAAAGCTATAATCATTAATTCAGAATGCTAAAGAGATTTCAAGGTACTTAAAGATTGAAAAATTTTCATTTGTCCACTTACAGACATTAAGAGATATATTAGTTTGCTAGGCCTGTCACTACAAATCAACAGAGACCTTGTAGTTTAAACAACATAAATTTGTTTTTATCCAGATCTGGAGTCTAGAAGTCTGAGATCAAAGTATGGGCAAAGGTGTTTTTTGTTTGTTTGTTTTTCCTGAGGCCGTGCTTCTTGGTCATCTTCTTTCTGTCCTCACTTTATCTTTCTTCTGTATATGTCTGTGACCTAATTTCTACTTATAACAGTATCAATCATATTGGGTAAGAGCCCACCCTAATGACTTCATGTAACTGAATTACCTCTTTTAAGACCTCATTTTCAAATACAGTTACATTCATTTCCAAGGTGTGGGTTAGAATTTCAGCTTATGAATTTGGGAGAGAGAGACACAATTCAGTCCATAATAATAAATAAATGCAATAAAATAAGAGTTTGATGGATTCATATGGTAAATTGCATTGTGCTTACTGTGTTCTTCAATGATACGATTAGTTACTGTACATACTGAATGCCAACTACTTTTTGCACAAGCTTTAATTAATATTAGAAAAGTAGGGTGGAAGAGATGTATAAGTTCAAGGGAGGAAAACTGCTTACATAGACACAAATCTTGGTCATCCTTTCTTAGCTGTAGACGGATACCTTCATAACTGAAGATGAAATGACAAGTGGAGTATCAATGTACCTCGCTTCTTGAGTGGCTAAGTAGAGGTCAGTGATACAATCAGGAAGTGAGAGGCAGGTAGACTTCTTCAGAAAAACGTTGACTTACAGGAAATAGAATATGGGAGTAAATAAGGTCGATCAATTCCATATTATTTCATCATTCCTGGATGATCCTACTGATTCCTCGTTTTTCTCATTCTGCTGAATAAGTCGCATATGACAAGAGAAGAAGATCCTGTAGAAAGCAACTATTAATTTCCCAGAGTGTACAATACTAGAGACCTAACTCAGTAATGATCTCTCATTAATTTCATTATTATGAGTTAAATAATTTATAATATTACTTTATTTAGCCATATAAACACCTTATTAAAGCTCAACATTCAGAAAACTAAGATCATGGCATCTGGTCCCATCACTTCATGGGAAATAGATGGAGAAACAGTGGAAACAGTGGCAGACTTTTATTTTTTTGGGCTCCAAAATCACTGCAGATGGTGATTGCAGCCATGAAATTAAAAGACACTTACTCCTCGGAAGGAAAGTTATGATCAACCTAGATAGTGTATTCAAAGGCAGAGACATTACTTTGCCAACAGAGATCTGTCTAGTCAAAGCTATGGTTTTTCAGGTGGTCTTGTATGGATGTGAGAGTTGGACTGTGAAGAAAGCTGAGTGCTGAAGAATTGATGCTTTTAAACTGTGGTGGTGGATAAGACTCTTGAGAGTCTCTTGGACTGCAAGGAGATCCAACCAGTCCATTCTAAAGGAGATCAGTCCTGGGTGTTCATTTGAAGGCCTGATGGTGAGGCTGAAACTCCAATACTTTGGCCAGTTCATGTGAAGCATTGACTCATTGGAAAAGACCCTGATGCTGGGAGGGATTGGGAGCAGGAGGAGAAGGGGGCGACAGAGGATGAGATGACTAGATGGCATCACCAACTCAATGACCATGAGTTTGAGTGAACTCTGGGTGTTGGTGATGGACAGGGAGGCCTGGTGTGCTGTGATTCTTGAGGTCACAAAGAGTTGGACACAGCTGAGTGACTGAACTGAACTGAACTGGCTGAAAGTTATATTAATGTGATATATATATATATATATATATATGCTTAATATTATATTAAGCATGTCTGCAACTTTATAAATGCATAAAAACATTTATTTGTACTATCACTGTGTATTCTTTAAAAACAATTTTGATAGGTAAAAACACTTTACAATATCTTATTTAACTAATACTGGCCATTAAGATTATTTCTTATCATTGTTATTTAATAAAACTGCAATTGTGTTTTTGTACATCAATATTTTTGCACATTTTAAGAAATTTGCTTAACATATTTTGCAATGAAAATATCCTTGTCAATTTCATGAAAAATTTTATCTATTTTTTAAGCTGATTTAACAGTTTCAATAGTTTTCTACTGTTTGACTATTTTGCCAAATTTTTATATTGCCTGACTCTTAAGAGAATTTTTTTTGTTAAGTACAGTCCTTACTTTAAAGTATAAAATTTAAATATTATATTGATAACAAATTTTATATTTTAATGCAGAGATATTTAAATTTTACCAATACATGATGATTCTTACATGCACAAAAATAGTTATAATTTATTCTTGAAAATTATTTTCATTTACATGTGACCAAGGAAGCCTTTCCTTCATGGCTCAACAGTAAAGAATCTGCCTGCCTTCATGAGCCACAGAAGACACAGGTTCCATCCCTGGGTTGGGAACATCCCCTGAAGGAGAACATGGCAACTCACTCCAGTATTCTTGCCTGGAGAATCCCTGGACCGAGGAATATGGTGGAGTATAGTCCATAGGGTCACAGAGTCAGACATGAGTGAAGCAACTTATGTATGCACACACACATGACCAAAGAAGTCAACAGCTGTGTAATACAAACATTTAATCATTTATCAGCATTGTCCATGTAAAAGTCATACATAAATTTATATTATTGAAATAAATCATTTATATATATATATATTTTTAATTTTTTAATTGTTTATTGACTATTGAAATTCACAAAGTGTTAATTTTCTTTGGAAGATGTTAGTGTGTATTTACACTAAAATGGTAAATTAAATAGTTTGGTTCATTATTGAAAAGGAAAATAATAATCATACTTTCATAAACTCTTATACCTTATACCTTATATCATTTTACTAGTTTTGTGTTGTGATAACAAATTATCACAAGTTTAAGGGTGTAAGTCCAGCTGCTGCTGCTAAGTCGCTTCAGTCGTGTCCGACTTTGTGTGACCCCATAGTCGGCAGCTCACCAGGCTTGCTGTCCCTGGGATTCTCCAGGCAAGAGTACTGGAGTGGGTTGCCATTGCCAGACTGTTCTGTAAATCTCAGCAGCTCAAAATCCCAAACCTCACCATCTAAGTTAATAAAGTAGATATAGGTGTGGTTCTTTATGCAATCATTTCAAGGGGGAAATAATCTTTTATGTCTTTGAATCTGTGAAAATCAAGCGAAAAAAAATGTGTTCCCAAAATACACTTCATGGGACAACCACAGGATATCAATTTTAGACATTTTCATTTGTAAACAAGAGATCATGGAAGGAAAAAGGAATTATTAGTTTCAATCAATTTCAAAATTCATGTAAAATAAACAGTATTATGTTTTAAAACTTGAGAGTTAATCTTTGTCCTCTGGGATTAGTGGTAGTAGTTTAATCTCTAAGTCGTGTCCCACTCTTGCAAACCCATGGGCTGTAGCCCAACAGGCTCCTCTGACCATGGGATTTCCCAGGCAAGAATACTGTAGTGCGTTGCTGTCTCCTTCTCCAGGGGATCTTCCCACCCAGGGATCCAGCCTGCATTTCCTGTATTGCAGGTGAATTCTTTACTGACTGAGCTGGAGGAAAACTTCCAGGATTGCTACCCAAAGCTAAGAAGTCATCTTTGTTTTCTTCATGGAGTCTGTATCTTATGTGTTTGAAACTAAGTAGGTTTCATCTGAAAAGCCCCCTTCTTCTACATAATGTAACATAGTCACAGCATTATGGTGGGGACATTGGGTGGACAGGCATTAGTTTGTCTGTTACAATCAGTAAGTAAAAAATATTTTGGATCTAAAATTGTGAGCACTAGATAGGCTGTGAATTCAGATGAACTGGGACGCTTCTAAGTATTTACTTTTTGAGCTCCAGTTTGTACTATTATTCCTGCCTCAGATATTTCTATTCAGATTAAAATATAAAATGGATGAATGGTAGAACTGGGCTGTCTCAGTTTGACTGGAATTTAGATTGTTAACAAGTTAAATGAATCTTGATGATTTAACTCAACTTCATTAACACAATGTGTTAAACATAAAAAAGTACTATTTACATCACTGTGAACTCAATGGCAAAAAATGTTAATTATTTTATTTTTATTTTATTTTACTTTACAATAGTGTATTGCTTTTGCCATACATTGACATGTTAATTTAATAATGTGTAGTTTTTGAATTTAGAAAAGTTTAGCTTCTGTAATAATTGTACCTAATATTTTTCTTTAATTTAATATAATATTTAGAATATAGTGTAGATTCAAATTGAACTGACCATGACAGAGATAATACTGTTGAATGAGCTCAGGCTCAGAGACTACTTTTTATACTGGTGACACTATTGTTAATATGTAATAATAAGTCAATCATAAACATTTTAGTAAAAATTGATTTATCTTTATTCATTTTCAGAAAACATTCATATGAAATAATCACTGGGCCAAGTCATGAGTAATATTAATAAAAGCAATTATTTTATTTCATTAAGCAATTCTAGAGTTAAAGCTATTCCAGTGTTTTAAAACTTTAACTTCATTTTCTCCAGGGCTGCATAATATATTATAAAATATATATTTATAAGAGAATATATAATTTTTCCTCACTCATGTACTGTCTTTCAAGGAAATAATCTTTAAAAATAAATCAAAAGAAAAAAAGGAATATTCTTAGTTTTTCATAGAATTTAGCTACTAACATGCTGATAAAGCTCTACTTTCAAGTATGTGTCAACTAGATAATTTATACATAATGCTGGACTTTCACTACTCCATTGATAATCTCCTTAATATGTAAATTGAAATTATCAATTTCTATGACTATTTTAATGTACTGAATTCTATCATCAATGAAAGGCTCTTTATCAATTTTAGTTTACATATTCAAAGATGTCTTTGAAGAAAAAACACATTTTTTTTACTTTCTTTTTTGCTTTCTTTTTTTTTAATTTAAATTCCAGAAAAACAAATGACCCAATCAAAAATGGACCAAAGAATTAAATAGACATTTCTCCAAAGAAGACATATGGGTGGCTAACAAACACATGAAAGATGCTCAACATCACTCATTATCAGAGAAATGCAAATCAAAACCACAATGAGGTATCATTTCATGCCAGTCAGAATGGCTGCAATCCAAAAGAAAAAAACACATTTAAAAAACTAGATAAATTTTTATTTCTAATGTGATTATTTTTGCATTTTTATTAAGTTAAATCAGAAATTTCATTTTTTAAACAAATTATCTTTATTAAATTCACTCATTTTCAATTTTGTGTCATTAAGACAAATTTTGAAGAGTTAAAAAGCTTTTCTAGGACTTTTGATATAGTCAGAATAAAGTAACAGGGACTATATTTAACCCACACTATATGGAAATTAGAACACTGAACAAAATATAAAGAGATGTTTCTCAACACAGAGCAATGCTCTCTGGGAGACTGGGAACCAGCGAGAAGTCTTGCTATTGACTTAATGACTATAAAAAGTTTTGGAGCAGCAACATAGAGAGAAAGACCACAACAAAGCTTAACTGAGCAGATAAATTTCATAGTACAGTGAAGCCTAGGTCAGAATTTGCAAGGTACAGTATTGGAAAAAAAGAGGTGGGGGGAGGGAATAGGGAGAGAGAAAAAGAGAGAGAGAGATGCAGTATTAAATTCAGAGGTCTGCAGAAATGTCCACTTAAATATTTGCTTGTTACTGATCTACACATGTAGGAAAGAAACCACCTGAAGTCAAAGAGAGCATTACTAGAAAGAAATAGCAGAAATATCCCTGGTGCTCATATAGGGAGTAATTTAGTTGCAATAGTTCAGTTGCTCAGTTGTGTCCGACTCTTTGCGACCCCATGAATTGCAGCATGCCAGGCCTCCCTGTCCATCACCAACTCCCAGAGTTCACTCAGACTCATGGCCATTGAGTTGGTGATGCCATCCAGACATCTTATCCTCTGTTGTCCCCTTCTCATCCTACCCCCAATCCTTCCCATCATCAGAGTCTTTTCCAATGAGTCAACTCTTTGCATGAGGTGGCCAAAGTAATGGAGCTTCAGCTTTAGCACCATTCCTTCCAAACACCCAGGACTGATCTTCAGAATGAACTGGCTGGATCTCCTTGCTGTCCAAGGGACTCTCAAGAGTCTTCAACACCACAGTTCAAAAGCATCAATTCTTTGGCTCTCAGCCTTCTCTACAGTCCAACTCTCACATCCATACATGACCACTGAAAAACCATCGCCTTGACTAGACAGACTTTTGTTGGCAAAGTAATGTCTCTGCTTTTGAATATGCTCTCTAGTTTGGTCATAACTTTCCTTGCAAGGTGTAAGCATCTTTTAATTTCATGGCTGCAATCACCATCTCCAGTGATTTTGGTGAAGGTGAAGTCACTCAGTCATATCCGACTCTTTGCGACCCCGTGGACTGTAACCTACTAGGCTATTCTGTCCATGGGATTCTCCAGGCAAGAATACTGGAGTGGATTGCCATTTCCTTCTCCAGGGGATTTTCCCGACCCAGGGATTGAACCCAGGTCTCCCACGTTGGAGGCAGACGCTTTAACCTCTGAGCCACCAGGGAAGCCCAGTGATTTTGGAGCCCCGCAAAATAAAGTCTGCCACTGTTTCCACTGTTTCCCCATCTAGTTGCAACAAGCCAGGTGGAAAGACTTCAAAATACATGAGTGCCATAAAAAGTTCTGCGAATATTTCCTTGAGAATATTCCCTAGTCTACACGTTGTTGGGCACAGTGAGTGAGTGAGTCAAGTCAGTCGTCGTGTCTGACTAATTGCGACCCTGTGGACTGTAACCTACCAGGCTCTTCCATCCATGGGATTCTCCAGGCAAGAATACTGGAGCGGGTTGCTATTTCCTTCTCCAGAGAATCTTCCTGACCCAGGGATTGAATCCTGGTCTCCTGCCTTGCAGGCAGACACTTTAACCTCTGAGCCACCAGGAACTTGGCTAGCAGTAGGACTGTGGGTCATACGATAACTCTTTAAACTTTGAGGAATTGCCAAACTCTTCCAAAGTGTTTACACAATTTTACAGTCTTGGGGGCCATATGTGAGAGTTCCCATTTCACCACATTCTCACCAACACGTGTACTTTTTTTTGTGATTTTAGCTATCCCAGTGGGTATGAAATGGCATCTCATTGTTTTGATTTGCATTTCCATAATGACTAATGTTAGCTGTAAGATGTTGAAGATCTTTTCATGTGCTCATTGGAGCCATTTATTTTCTTTGTTGAATTGTGTGCTAGAGCCTTCTGCACAAACCATGTTTAAAAGTAAGCATCAAAAGATTTACATTGATTCTAAATAAATCTGAATGTGCCTAAGAATAATAAAAGCTAACATAATTTAAAGGTTAAAAAAAAAAACTAGCTGAGAACATAAAATTCAAAATGTTGTGTTCATAGTTTAAAAATTAGCTAGTGTACAAAAAGAAGACACAAACCTACAAAATTCAACCTGTAACATGGAGAAAATTTCATCAATAGGAACATATTTAAATGGCAGAAATATTAGAGTTATGTGACAAGGATGTTAAAGCTGTTACAATAATTATATTTCAAAGATTTAAGTTAAAGAGAAGACATGATCATGATGAAAAGAGATATGTGTGTGTGTGTGTGTGTCTTCAGTCACTCAGTCATATCTGACTCTTTGGAATCCCAGGGACTGTGTAGCCTACCAGACTCCTCTGTCCAGGGGATTATCCCAGCAAAAATACTGGACTTGGTTGCCATTCCTTCTCCAGGAGATCTTCCTGACCCGATGGTAGAATCCATGTGTTTGCATCTCCTGCATTGGCAGGTGGATTCTTGACCACTGTGCCACCTGGGAAGTCTGAGAAGAAATGAAAAAAAAATTCAGTCACTCAGTCATATCTGACTCTTTGGAATCCCAGGGACTGTGTAGCCTACCAGACTCCTCTGTCCAGGGGATTATCCCAGCAAAAATACTGGACTTGGTTGCCATTCCTTCTCCAGGAGATCTTCCTGACCCGATGGTAGAATCCATGTGTTTGCATCTCCTGCATTGGCAGGTGGATTCTTGACCACTGTGCCACCTGGGAAGTCTGAGAAGAAATGAAAAAAAAACCCAATGGGACTTCTAGAGATGAAATACATATTTAAAATAAAAAAAGGCTAAATTTTACAATTAGATTTTGCAGAATTAAAGATTCAGTGACATTGAAGTCACAGCACTAGAGTACATCCAAAGTAAAAAAAGAAGAGAAGAAAGCGTTTGAATATTAAATTTGGGAAGATTGGCATTAGAATAAAATCTTCATCTTTCTGGCACTTTCAGAGTCTTTAATAATTATCAACTTTTATAAAAATATTAAAACAGAATAAGTGATATAATCAAATAAAATATTTTGTTGAGTCAATTTATTGCCCATTTGAATTAATTTAAAAGTAGAAAATCTCATGCTCATGAAATTATTGATACCTTATGTTTAATAAAATGTATGTTTATCATTTAGAGCATATTAAGCTACATTTATCAGAACTTCAATATTAGACTGAAGTTAATTTCAGAAACTCAATAATAAAACTAATAGTGACTAAAATGTCTTTTCTCTTAGCCATTAAAAATGGCAGAGACATATCTAGAGAAAATTAAAAGACAGATCAATATTAACATCCATGTTCATGGCCTATATTTATTTTAAGCATACATTATTATAAAATGGATTAATACAATATTTCCTGCTGTGAACCCTGATTCAGTTCAGTTCAGTCGCTCAGCTGTGTCTGACTGTTTGCGACCCCATCAACTGCAGCACGCCAGGCCTCCCTGTCCATTACCAACTCCCGAAATTCACTCAAACTCATGTCCATCGAGTCGGTGATGCCATCAAGCAATCTCATCCTCAGTCGTCCCCTTTTTCTCCTACTCACAATCCCTCCCAGCATCAGAGTCTTTTCCAATGAGTCAACTCTTAGCATGAGGTCACCAAAGTATTGGACTTTCAGCTTTAGCATCAGTCCTTCCAAAAAACACCCAGGACTGATCTCCTTTAGGATGGACTGGTTGGACCTCCTTGCAGTCCAAGGGACTCTCAAGAGTTTTCTCCAACACCGCAGTTCAAAAGCATCAATTCTTTGGAGCTCAGCCTTCTTCACAGTCCAACTTTCACATCCATACATGACCATTGGAAAAACCATAGCCTTGACTAGATGAATCTTTGTTGGCAAAGTATGTCTCTGCTTTTCAATATACTATCCCAGATTAGTGAGACATATTAGCTATTTGGAAGAATAGTTAAAATGATGTTATAAATTGAAACATTACTTTCATGTGACCCTGTTCTTTAATTACACTGAATTGTTCACATAGAACAATTAATCACAGATTAATATAATGTGATATTTTATATTCTACATTTAGCATAAAGACTCACAGTATGAAATTTATTCCTTAATTAAGTATCAAATGTTATGGATGGCTCTTAAAGATGATGTTTTTAGCACAAGAGTTTACATATTATTCTCCTTGAAACTCCATTAAAATCACCATAAAGATGAATAAAATATATATCTATAGGGAAAAAATGGTAGTATAAGAGATCTTACCATATGAGCTCTATTAACCAACTTACTATAAACCTGATGAGATGGTTTCATTTCCAAAGAAGATAAAGTAGCTTACAGTACACAATACATTCCACTGGAAAAAAAAAATGGTAGAAAAGTGAATATAATATAAAATCATTTAAGCAGCAAGTCTTAGAGAAGTATGGAAGCAACAAAAACTAAAGGGGATAATACCACTTATGACAGAAAAATTTTGAAGTTGTAAATATATCTTTGCCAAAATCTAAGGAGGTATTAGGCAGGAGACTGGAAACCTCAGTGAAAAACCTCTTAGAAACAAAGAAAATTTCAGTGAAGAGGGAAAGATTTGAGTTTACAGCCTGCCAAGGAGACATTAGCATTTGCCAGTGAACACATTAAGTTTTCAATAAAATTACCACAATTGCATGATCTGAATAGATACTCTTCCCCAACAAAAACATACAAGATGCCCAATAAGCACATGAAAAGATGTTTAAACATCACTAATTATTATGGAAATGCAAGTCAAAACCACAATATCACCTCACATCTTTCAGAATCTGTCTTATTAAAAAGATGACTAATAAGAAGCACTGGATAAGATGTGGAGGGGGAAAAAAAAAAAAAAAACCCACTGGTGGCAATGTAAACTGGTGCAACCACTATGGAAAACATTTTGGAGACTCTCAAAATATTAATAATAACACTACTATCATATACAATCCAATGATTCCACTTCTGGATAGTGAGCTGAAGAATATAAAATTAGTAATTCAAAAAGATGTATACAACCCTATGTTTATTGCAGCATTATTTATAATAGTTAATCATAGAAACAACCTAAGTTCCCCTTGCCAGAAAAATGGATAAAGAAGATTATGTGAAGATTTTATAAACACACACACACACACAATGGAATACTTAGTTAAGAAAAGATAAAATTGTGCAACTGGCAACAATATGGATCGACCTTGAGGATATAATACTAAATAAAATAAGTCAGACAGAGAAAAACAAACTATATGATATCACTCATGCACAAAATATTAAAATAAGTAAATGAATAAATGAATTAGCCAAACCAAACAAAAACAAAAACATAGATACAGAGAACAGAATAGAGGTTAACAGAGTGAAAGAAGGAGTCAACAGTACAGTCACAAAGATGAATCATTTTGGTGGTGAGCATAACATAGTGTAAACAGAAATTAAAATATAATGTAGAATTCAAACAAATGATGCCATAAATCAATGCTATCTCAAAAGAAAAGAAAAAAAGAAAGATACCACTTTAAAGGACTGTTACCTACTGAACACTCATTCACTGTTGGAGAAATGCAAAATATTAGAGACACAGAGGAAAATTATTCAGCAAATTTTCATATAAATATATTCTACTAATGATCCAACAATTCATCTTCTATGTATCTGCACAAGATAAATAAAAACATATATTCTTACAAAGCCCATAGGCCAAGTGACTCCAACCCAGAAACATCCAATGTTCACCAAGTGATGAATAGATTAACAAAAAGTAATATATCCATACAACTGGAAACTTCTTAGGGAAACAGTGAATGAAGTATATTAAGCAGAAAATATAAATCTGCAAAATGGTGTGCTAGAAAATAGAATCAATACAAAAAATACTAATACAGTATAATGTCATATGTATGAAATGTCATCTTTGCACATCATTAGTTGTCTAGGTTAAGAATGAGGGATGAAAAGAAACATAAGGGAATTTCAGCAGTGATGAGATGTAAAATTTGATTATAGTAGTGTTTTATGACTCTCTCAAATTGTCAACATTTTTTGGATTATGGAGAAAGCAAAGGGTTTCCAGAAAATATTTATTTCTGCTTCATTGACTACACTAAAGCCATTGACAGTGCATCATGATAAACCGTGTAAATTTCTTGAAGAGATGGGAATACAAGACCACCTTACCTGTCTCCTGAGAAATCTATATTTGAGTCAAGAAGAAACAGTTATAATAGAACCAGACATTGGACAACTGACTGGTCCCAAATTAGGAAAGTAGTATGACAAGGTTGTATACTGTCATGTTGCTTATTTAATTTCTATGCAGAATTCATCATGTGAAACACCACGCTGGATGAATCATAAACTGGAATCAAGATTGCTGGAGGAAATATCAACCACCTCAGATATATGAATGACACCACTCTAATAGCAAAAAGTGAAGAGGAACTAGTTCAGTTCAGTTCAGTTCAGTTGCTCAATCGTGTCCGACTCTGTGACTCCATGAACCACAGCATGTCAGGCTTCCCTGTCCATCACCAGCTCCCGGAGTTCACTCAGACTCACATCCATCAAGTCAGTGATGTAGTCCAGCCATCTCATCCTCGGTCGTCCCCTTCTCGTCCTGCCTCCAATCCCTCCCAGCATCAGAGTCTTTTCCAATGAGTCAACTCTTCCCATGAGGTGGCCAAAGTAGTGGAGTTTCAGCTTTAGCATCATTCCTTCCAAAGAAATCACAGGGTTGATCTCCGTCAGAATGGACTGGTTGGACCTCCTTGCAGACCAAGGGACTCCCAGGAGTCTTCTCCAACACCACAGTTGAAATGCATCAATTTTTCAGCGCCCAGCCTTCTTCACAGTCCAACTCTCACATCCATACATGACTACTGGAAAAACCATAGCCTTGACTAGATGGACCTTAGTCGGCAAAGTAATGTCTCTGCTTTTGAATATACTATCTAGTTTGGTCATAACTTTTCTTCCAAGGAGCAAGCATCTTTTAACAAGAGCCTCTTAATAAAGAGGAGAGTGAAAAAGCTCTCAATGTTGGTTTGAAATTCAACATTCAAAAAATGAAGATCATGTCATCCAGTCCCAACACTTCTAGCAACTAGAAGGGAAAAAGTGGAAGCAGTGACAGATTTTCTTTCCTAGAGCTCCAAAATCACTGTGGACGGTGACAACAGTCATGAAATTAAAAGATGCTTGCTCTTTGGAAGGAAAATTATGACAAACCTAGACAGTGTTTTTTTTTTTTTTAATACATTACTTTGTTGAAAAAGGTCCATAGTCAAAGCTATGGTTTTTCTAGTAGTATGGATGTGAGAGTTGGACCATAGAGAAGGCTGAGCACCGAAGAATCGATTAAAGTGCTGGAGAAGACTTGAGAGTCCCTTGGACAGCAAGGAGATCAAACCAGTCAATCCTAAAGGAAATAAACCCTGACTATTGATTGGAAGGACTGATGCTGAAGCTGAAGCTTCAATACTTTGGGCGCCTGATGAGAAGAGCTGACACAATGGAAAAGACCCTGATGCTGGAAATGATTGAAGGCAAAGGAGAAGGGATTGGCAGATGATGAGATGGTTAGATGCCATCACTGAGTCAATGGACAAGAATTTGAACAATTTTCAGAAGACAGTGGGGTACAGAAGTGTCTGCTGCTGCTACTGCTGGTAGGTCATTTCAGTCGTGTCTGACTCTGTGTGACCCCATAGATGGCAGCCCAACAGGCTCCCACATCCCTGGGATTCTCCAGGCAAGAACACTGGAGTGGGTTGCCATTTCCTTTTACAATGCATGAAAGTAAAAAGTGAAAGTGAAAACACTCAGTTGTGTCCGACTCTTAACGACCCCATGAACTGCAGGCTACCAGGCTCCTCTGGCCATGGGATTTTCCAGGCAAGAGTACTGGAGTGGGTTGCCATTGTCTGGCATGCTACAGTCCATGAGGTTGCAAAAAGTCAGGCATGACTTAGGGGCTGAACAACAACACTACAAAGTCTCTATGGGTTTTGTGTTTACCAAAATTAATTTATGTTATGTGAAAGTACTTCACAAAAGCTTTATGAAAATAGTACAAGTTATATTAGGTACATGTATTTTAATGAAGGCACTACTTGCTCAAATAAATCTCAGTATATGTGGCTGTTAAGTTAGGTATTTTTTCTATTGCAGAGGCATAAAGTCAGCATCAACATGATTATAATGTAATGATGATTTCAAACAACGCATATTTATTTATTATGTGATGGGCACATTAAATTCTTAAAGAGTCATGAAAAACATACTATCATTATATTCATTTTACAGATAAAACTGAGTTACCAAACTACTAATTTATTCATACAAAGTTGCACAGCAACAAGTTGCAGAGCTGGCATGTGGACCTAGTGTCTATGCTCTAGGGTCTATGCTCCAGTCTATACTACACTAAGCTATTTTGCTTGCTATCTAATGATGGTTTATCAACAATAATGTAGAAAAGAAGCAAAATGGCACAATATTTAGAAAGATATAGAAATTATCAATAAAGGAATGTTTATTAATCATAATGAAATAAGAAATTAAGAAAGGTCAGTTATATAATTATAGCTGCTGTTGCTGCTAAGTCGCTTCAGTCGTGTCCGACTCTGTGCGACCCCATAGATGGCAGCCCACCAGGCTCCTCCGTCCCTGAGATTCTCCAAGCAAGAACACTGGAGTGGGTTGCCATTTCCTTCTCCAGTGTATGAAAGTGAAAAATGAAAGTGAAGTCGCTCAGTCGTGTCCGACTTGTAGCAACCCCATGGACTGCAGCTTACCAGACTCCTCTGTCCGTGGGGTTTTCCAAGCAAGAGTACTAGAGTGGAGTGCCATCACCTTCTCCGTATAATTACAGCAGAAAGCTCAGTTATACAATCCTTTCAAGCTTTATTTTTCTTACCACCTAGCAAGTTGAGTATACAAAATACATAAGGGAAGAAGTATACAGCCCTGTGAGGAAACTTTACCTTATTATGAAGACTGAGCTCTATTGCTCATAATGTATTCCAATTTCATTTCTATCATTCACAGTCAGTGAAACAACTTTTCTGTAAGTAAAGTTTAATTTTGTGATACCCTCCTATGCAGCTGCTAACCCACATAAACCTTACCTTGAAAGAAATCACAGCAAAGAGAATTCAAAATATACTGTTGAGAATCTATCTGCAATTTAAGATGAGAGCATAGTCTATAAATATAAGAAATAATTGCAATAGATGCAATATCATAGCTCTCACATGCCTCCATACATTAGGAATATTAGCTGTAGGTTCTTAAAATGTACATTGCTTTTGGAAATTTAACTGTAGGAAAGTTACTGTTCTTTGAACTTGTGGTAAAAATATTCACAAAGCTTTTGATGTAAAGTTTCATACAGGATGAGATAAAGTTTGTATCATTAAAAAATGATTTCAATACTGCTTTCTGTTTAATTAAATTGCATTTATAGCACAATATTCCAAAGGAAGTAGATCTGATGATGAGAAACCAAGAATATATATATATTCAACAAATTAATACTTCACTGTTTAGTTCACAAATATTCAATAAAAGATTAATTTATTTTAAAATGTCTCTGCTGCTTTACTCACTCATGTGAAAATACATTGAATTATATGTCTAAGTTCTTGACAACAACAATAAACTAGATTTTTATACAATACTTTCGAGAAACAAACACAAATAAAACTAAAACTATTTGAAAACAATAGATACTCTAGAGAATTAAAATAATTTATAATATTTAAGCAAAATAACAATATCAGTTGTGAAAAGTAAATGACTACTTTCAGAATATAAATTTTCTTTTTAAAAATGTTTGTTCAGAAAAACAGTTGACATATTTATCACTTTATGAGCCTTCAGTTGAGAGTTTTCAAAATAACATTGCATCCAAGGAAACATTAAGTAGGAAGATATATCAGAAATGCTGCACAGTCATAAATTTATTTTAGAATTGGTGTTTTTTATCATACTCACCAGGCAGAAAAAAAGCTTTAAAGTTTTATTTTGACACTATCACTATTAAAGGCCAAACTATAAATTCTAAATAATTGTCTTCGAAGTTCCAAGCTCACAAACATTTTCCAAGCTTCATACATCAATATGCTTTGCCCGTCAGTTTTGTACTGTGCAATATTTGCATATCACATTCTCTTTTGCATTTTTCCTTCCATAGTTTTTATTTATCTCTCAACCTCTCATTTTATTAGAACAGTTAGTTCAGTATGTTGAAGCCTATAACTTCTATTTCATTTTAAAATGTTATAACAAATATGTTTATCCAAGTACTCCAGTATCTATTACATTGAAAACTCAGTCTCTCAATCCTTTAGGCAAAGCATTTTATAGTAGAATTCCTAAAACAGGTAAAGGTTTAATTTTTGTAAAACATGGATGTAGTATGTCCAGAGCCCTGGGTTATACAACTATAACAGGCCTCTCACATTGGAGTTGACATAACTGGTGGCCTCACAGCACTATTATCCAGAGATTTCTTGACTTTTAGTTTGTTACATAATTTTCTTCCACCTTCCTCAACTCTTTCTGTAAAATAAATTCATTGCTTAAGCACTATGTAAAAATATTTTCACCTAATCATACTAATCACTTCTCCTAATCATTTGGAGAAGGAAATGGCAACCCACTCCAGTTGTTCTTGCCTGGAGAATCCCAGGGACGGGGGAGCTTGGTGGACTGCTGTCTCTAGGATCGCACAGAGTCGGACACGACTGAAGCGACTTAGCAGCAGTAGCAGCATACTAATCACACAAGAAAGGACGACAATTAACACTTAAGGGGAAAAACAAAACAAACTGCCTCAAGTACTTTAATGCATTGAGCATTAAAATATGCTCAATACATAACAGAACATCATTTGCTCTCCAATATACCACTTATTTTCTTCACAGGGCTTAAAGAGTTCTTCACATAGTTGAGTACATAGCCTTATTGTGATTAAGAGAAGTATCTCTGAATTTTTATTACATAGAGGCTACAAAGAAAATGCTGTAACATAAAATAGAATACTAATGAGTCAAGCCTGAACAGAATAAATAAGATAATATTTCACTGAATGATTGACTTAGAGCCCAGTTTTGTTTTACCCATAAGTTGGCTGTAGAAATTATACATGTTCAGTTCAGTTCAGTCGTTCAGTTGTGTCTGCTTTCTGTGACCCATGGACTGCAGCACATCAGGCCTCCCTGTCCATCATCAACTCAGTTTACTCAGACTCATATCCATTGAGTCGGTGATGCCATCCAACCATCTCATCCTCTGTCATCCCCTTCTCCTCCCATCTTCAATCTTTCTCAGCATCAGGGTCTTTTCAAATGAGAGCGCTCTGCATCAGTGGGCCAATGTACTGGAGTTTACACTTCAGCATCATTCCTTCCAATGAATATTCAGGACTGATTTCCTTTAGGATGGCCTGATTGGATCTCCTCACAGTCCAAGTGACTCTCAAGACTCTTCTCCAGCACCACTTTTTAAAAGATTCAGTTCTTTGGCACTCAGCCTTCTTTATGGTCCATATCTCACATCTGTACCTGACTACTGGAAAAACCATAGTTTTGCTATGTGGACCTTTGTCAGAAAAGTAATGTCTCTGCTTTTTAATATGCTGTCTAGGTTGGTCATAACTTTTCTTCCAAGGAGAAAACATCTTTTAATTTCATGGCTGCAGTCACCATCTGCAGTGATTTTGGAGCCCAGAAAAATAATTTGTCACTGTTTCCCCATCTATTTCCCATGAAGTGATGGGACCAGATGACATGATCTAAGTGTTCTGAATGTTGAGTTTCAAGCCAACTTTTCACTCTCCTCTTTCACTTTCACCAAGAGGCTCTTTAGTTCCTCTTCAATTTCTGCCATTAGAGTGGTATCATCTGCATATCTGAGGTTGTTAATATTTCTCCCAGTGATCTTGATTCCAGCTTGTCATTTATCCAGCCTGCATTTTGCATAATGTGACCTGAATAGAAGTTAAATAAACAGGGTGAAAATATACAGCTACATCATCCTCATTTTCCAATTTGCCACCTGTCCATTGTTTCACGTCTAGTTCTAACTGTTGCTTCTTTACCTGCATACAGCTTTTTCAGATGATAAGTAAGGTGGTTTGGTACTCCCATCTCTTGAAGAATTTTCCACAGTTTGTTGCGATCTACACAGTCAAAGGCTTTATTTAGTCAATGAAGAAAACAGAGATGTTTTTCTGGAATTCCCTTGCTTTCTTCATGTTCCAATGAATGTTGGCAGTTTCATCTCTAGTTCCTCTACTTCTTTACAACCCAGTTTGTACATCTGAAAGTTCTCGATCCACCTACTGCTGAATGACTTTGACCTTATCCTTTCTACTATGTGAAATAAGGGCAATTGTATGGTATGTTGAACATTCTTTAGCATTGTTCTTCTTTGTAGTTTGAATGAAATCTGACCTTTATCAGTCCTGTGGCCACTACTGAATTTTCCAAGTTTATTGGCATATTTTGTATAGTACTTAGAGCATCATCTTTTAGGATTTTAAATATTCACACTGTTTCCTCCTTTGAACTTTGTTGCTGCTGCTGCTAAGTCACTTTAGTCACATCTGACTCTTTGCAACCCCATGGACTGTAGCCCACCAGGCTCCTCTGTCCATGTGATTCTCCAATCAAGAATACTGGAGTGGGTTGGCATTTCTTCCTCTAGAAGATTTTCCTGAACCAGGGATTGAAACCACATCTATTGCATCTCCTGCATTGTCAGGCAGATTCTTTAGCACTATCTCCACATGGGAAGCCTGAACTTTATTAATGCATGTCTATTTTGTGTTGTAATGAAATCAAAATTTTATTTATAAAGCTCAGATCAATCCTTAGATTATAGCAATTACATTCAAATAAATATGAAAATATTTTCATATTCTTTCAGTCATTTCTTGTATTATTTAACATCATAGAACTTTTTCTTTAATTCCTTGCAATTTTTATAAATTCATTAATTTTTGACTAAAAACTTTATATGTTTGGTTAAGTCTTTTAAGTCTTTACATAAGAGGCAAAGTAAATCTAACATTTTTAACAAAGATACAGTAAGATTGTAAACATGGTATAGTATCTATCCATTTAAGACTCATTTATTAGGAGCATGACTTGTGAAAAGCATGTTGAATGCTATTACCGAATAATTTTATTTCATTAATTGCATTATTTCAAATATAGTTTATTGTAGTGTGTGTATATTATGTGTGTGTGTGTGTGTGTATGTGTGTGCTGTGATGAGCTTAGTTGTTCAATAGTGTCTGACTCTTTGTGACCCCGTGGACTGTAGCCCTCCAGGCTCCTCTGTCCATAGGGATTTTCCAGGCAAGAATACTGGAATGGGTTGCTATACCCTCTTCAAGGGGTTCTTCCCAACCCAGGGATCGAACCCAGGTTTCCTGCATTGCAGGCTGATTCTTTACCATCTGTGCCACCTGGTGGAGCAGTGGGAAAAGCAAGAGACCTTGATTCTGTTCCTGGGCTGAGAAAATTCATCTGGAATAGGAAACCGCAAACCACTCCAGTGTCCTTGTCTGAAAAATTCCATGGACAGAGAAAGCTTGGCAGGCTACAGTCTATGGGGTAGCAAAGAGTCGAACAAGACTGAACACACACACACAGACACACAGACACACACAGACACACACACACGTGAGTGTGTGTAAATGTTTGTTTTCTTCTAAGTGTAGAAAAAGTAAAGAAAAATGACTTAAAATACAAGAAAATCTAAAAAAAAAAGTAAATGGATAGAGTTAAATTAAAGGTAAAAATACCTGCTCATATAAATAGTATAAATGAAATCAAATAAACTAAAATTGAAGGGTTTTGGCCCAACTCTATTCCCATCCTCCTTTTCATCTCATTCACAAATGAGCAGAAATCCTCTAAATATCAAAAATAGCTTAAGAGGAAAACAAACCTCAAAACTTTGATGTTTACATTCCTAATAATTCTTACACTATTTGAGAGTAAACTTTAAAATTATTTCTCATAAACCTTTCATTGTTTATCTTTGGTGATCAGAAATAATATTATGAAATATTTTGCTTATGTTTCATAAATATTTTATGAAATATAAGGAGTCATCAGTAGTTTCATCCTCAAATATAATTTAGGCTCTAGGAACCCGAAGTAAAATAGTGATTCTTGCTGCAAGTCAGGAAATCCCTTAGGATTTACGCTTTTACCTGATAGAAGATAATATCCTTATCTTCTATGGTTGGATCATCCTAGGGGGATTAAAACTCCAAGTCAAGTCACTGAATATTGGAATCTATTTAAATGAATGGAGTGAGATAAAAAGAATAGATTGGCATTTCTTTTTATAATGCCGTTGTGCCCTTGAACTCCTTCAGTAATGAGCAATTTACTCTCCTGTTGATGGCAACTTCTCTACTTAAATATCAATGAGAATTTGAAATCTTTGCTTATTTTGAACTGAAGTCACACTGAAGTTTTCATCCACTCATAAGAGTTATTTGCTATAAGTTATCAGAGAAGTTGAATATTTTAGCTAACATGCAGATATTTGTGTATTTGAAAAGAACTCCAATACCCCTTCCTTACTAAAGCATAATTAGGTTTTTTGACTTTATGAGCATATTCTGAATTTTCATCAGAATCGGTCAATTCCAAATTTTGATTCATGTCCCTGTTACAGTCTGATTCCCAGAACTCTCCATATCAGATAAAATTATATTGAAAAACCAAATTGAAGCTAGCAGTTCCAATATTTTGACTAATTAAATTGGATATTTTTCAACATTCTGATTATGTTTTGCTTATTTAAGTGTCATAGAGTTTCTAAAAGCCTAGGCAAATTGGCATGTGGATCAGAACAGTAATTTACAAGCTTAAGTGTGAACTTTCATTGAATAATATTTACTTCAATATAAAGTTGCTGTAGTCTTTCCTAAAAGAGGAAAATGTTACAAGTGTGCATATGAATCTGCTTATCTTGAATGCTGCTTTCCATTAGATGTGACAAGATCATTACTTCACTGAATTTTTAATCATCACATGGAGAATTGCTCAGTACATTCTGCATCTGTTAATTTCAGACACTACAAATCACTAACTCTGCTGATATGATTTGTCTTTATCAATGTTTTCATCAATAAAAGGACACGTTCAGTTTCAACCTCTTCTGAGGGAAAATATGTAAATTTTATCTTTTTCTTGTAGTTCCTGTCAGATATTACATTTTAATGTCATTTCCCTATATTATACATTTAGATTTATATTCTACACATATTTCTGAAGCATAAGTTTTATAATCTACTTATTAAATTATTTTTTTCTAGTGTTATCACAAACCAGTCTTAAAATCTGGGTTTTAAAGTGTTATGAACTTGAAATATTACAAATTTATTTGAAGGCATTATGAATTTCAGTTCAGGTCAATCACTCAGTTGGGTCCAACTCTTTGCAGGCCCATGGACTGTAGCATGCCAGGCTTCCCTGTCCATCACCAACTCCCAACTTATGTCCATCGAGTTGATAATGCCATCCTACCATCTCATCCTCTATCATGCCCTTCTTATCCTGCCTTCAGTCTTTCCCAATATCAGGGTCTTTTCCAAAGAGTCAATTCTTTGCATCAGGTGATAAAAGCACTGGAGCTTCAGCTTCAAAATCTGTCCTTTCAATGACTATTCAGAACTGATTTCCTTTAGGATTGACTGGTTTGATATCCCTACAGTCCAAGGGACCCTCAAGAGTCTTCTCCAACATCACAGTTCAACAGCATCAATTCTTCGGTGCTCAGCTTTCTTTAGAGTCCAACTCTCACATCCACACATGACTACTGGAAAAGCTATAACTTTGACTAGATGGACCTTTGTTGGCAAAATAATCCCTCTGCTTTTTAATATTCTGTCTAGGTTTGTCATAGCTTTGCTCCAAGGATGAAGTGTCTTTTAATTAATCTATAATCTTACAAATATGAACAATTTGTATATCTGTAACTAAAACTTGTTCTTTATTAAATTGATGGAGGAAATGCACTACTGTTGTCCTTAGGTGCAATTAGTCAGATATGGCAGATCTATAGTCATTGTTATCTTGGCTTTGTATCTCTCACCCAGACCAAGCCAGTGGCTTTCTAACTGGTTTTCCTGCTCCAAGTGTGGCTTTAAATTAATTCAGCTTTTTAAAATGTAAAACCAAGCATGGCATGTCCTCATTTAAAATCAATCAATAAATTCCTGTCTCCTAGAAGATACTGTTCTGGCTTTCTTGCACCCCTCTAAGTGTGACATGACCTTTTTCTTGTCCACACTCCCACTTCATCTATCAAGGCTGAATAAACTGCCTTTGATTGACCCATTATTTCTATTCAGTGCTGCTAACCTGGAATACAAAGGCCATTTCTATCAGGATAATTCATCCTTTGGCCTACCTGCTTCTTAATATTTAATTTCAATATTGTCATCTGTTAACTATCTATGCATGTATATGTGTGTCTTCTCTGGTGCCACAGTGATAAATAAGCTTCCTGCGAGCTCAGGAGACACAGGAGATGTGGGTTCAATCCCTAGGTCAGGAAGATCCCTTGGAAAAGTAGATGGTAACCCTCTCCTGTACTCTTAACTGGGAAATCCCACAGACACAAGGAGTCTGATAACCTACAGTCCATGGGGTTCCAAAAAAATCAGATACAACTTAGTGACTAAACAACATAGACAGATAGTTAACTAGAAACGTAGATAATTGATGCTTGAACAATACAGTAGTTAAAAGTGCTGATCCCTCATGAAGTAAAAACTAACTCAAGTATAACTTTATAATTGGCCTTCCTTATGTGGAGTTCCATTGGTGAATTCAACAACTGTGGGTCTGGTGGTACTGTAGTACTCTTTAATGAAAAACAACCTGAGTGTAAATGGATCTGTGCAATTCAAGCCCATGTTTTTCTAGGGTCAAGTTGTATTCATATATACATATATATGTATAAATACATGCATACAAACACACATATGAAAGAGAGAGAGCAAAAAGGAGGATTTTTCAATACGCACTTGACTATTACATAGCATCTACTCTGACCTTTTTGCAATCACTTCTCTTATTAGAAACCAAAGTCTGTATTTTAAAAAATAAATCTGTTCATGTCATTAGAATCTTTCAATGGTTTCCCAATATTTTCAATAAAATGACAAATGTACTACAAATTTTCTGCATAGTGTGCTCATTACTCTCTTTCCTTCTAGCTCTCTTAACTTTTACTCCCCATAACGCCTCTTAAAGCCACACATGCTTTCTTTTACTTCCAAATATCTGGGATGACCATTTGTTCCATTTTCCAATTGACTTCTCACTTTATACTTGTTTTGTAATATAGTGTGATATAGTGTTTGACTTGAATATATTACTATTTGTCATATTTTTGTGTGTATGTGTGCTCAGTCACTCAGTGATGTCCACCTCTTTATGATTCCATAGACTGTAGCCCAACAAGCTTCTCTGTCCATGGAATTTCCCAAGGAAGAACACTGGAATGAGTTGCCTCCTCCAAAAGATCTTCCTAACCCAGGGATCAAACCTGCATCTCTTGCAGCTATTGCACTGGCAGGCAGATTCTTTACCACTGAGCCACCTGGGAAGTGCCTTGTAATGTTTTATAATATTTAATTACAATGTTAAGTTTTAACTAAATCTTGCCAAAAGTTAAAGAATAAGAGGGATAAAATTTGGATAAGTAATAAATATTCTTAAAAACATATTAAGAGAGAAAGAGAGAAAGTTGAGGGGTAATAGTTAGGTAATTTAGTTCTCCATTAAAAGTAGTTCATAATTTCAGAAAAGATTACAGTGTCTGCATCATTATAATTTGATATCTAGATACCATCCAGCAATATTTTTCTCTTTAACAGATATCATAAAATATAGGCACCCCTTTGATTTAATTTCATAAAGTCAATTTAAAGTCCCTCAAACCAATGAGGAAACTAAGGGAAATGTACAGTCTTAAACACCACAGCACATGATAAACAAACACAATGTTCTTTAATTATATATGTGTGCATTGTTAAAAAAAATCTAAGGTTCAAATAAGAAAAATGATGCTTCTTTGAGCAGCTAATATCACAATCAAATCAATAAAACATCAATAAGTACAAAACTGTGAAAGAATACACTCTAAAAAGAAAAGATTATCTTTCTGTGAGTAATATCCAGAGATTGGTATGATAGTGGCAGCATTCTGCTGTGTCCTCTCAAGAATGAAAAAAGGTTACTCAAATGTTCTTGGATAATTTTACAAGGAGACCATCCAATTACCTAAAGCTATATCTCATTCATTGTCAAAGCAAATGAACAACAACAAAACATCACTACTTAATAATATAAAACATTGTATTTGATGTCCCTTATATTATTTTCATTTAAAGGAAACTACTATGAATACATTTTGGAAAAAGACTACTGATTTTAAATCAAGCAACCTCAATATTCCTGTTTTACCACTATCTGGTTTTTAAACCTTTGGCAGGTCAAATTGACTTTTATTTATGAAATAGCACCTATTTGTTCATTTTGACTGATTACATCCTTTTAGGCAAATTTTAAACTTCAGTTTACACATAATCATTATATAAATTTCAAGTAAGAGTAATATGCATTCTAACTACTAATGGATCTTTTCATTCATATATAAAATTATATATCATAAATGACATTCAATATAATGTCATTTAGACATGAGTGCTTCTAATGAAGTCTCCAGCTTATGTTATAGAAATGTGCACAGCTGTGGAAATCCATGTTTAGGAAAGACCTTTTTGAGAGATCTGCTAACACATCTGCCCAGCCTCTGTCCCTTAGAGAGACATAGTTTTCATCATATTTTTTATTAGGAAGATAACTAATCTGCCCTCTGGCCTGGAATGAAACACTGTTTTTATTTTCTAAGGTTCATCATGTCACAGCAGGGTGTGCATATATTATCAAGATACTTATTATTGGTTATATTAACTTTGGCCACTGGTTAAGATGGTGCTAACCAGGTTTCTCCTTATTTTATTTTTCCTGTTTATATTCTATTCATTAGAAGTGAATCACTAAGTCCAGCCTGAAATAAAGAGAAGATCTCTGCCTGCCAAATAGAAGAGTATCAAGTAATTTGTTGCTATTGTTCAGTTGCTAAGTTGTGTCTTACTCTTTGCGATCCCAGGGACTCCCCTGTTCTTCACTATCTCCCAGAGTTTGCTCAAATTCATGTCCATGGAGTTGGTGATGAAATCTAACCATTTCAGCTGCTGTCGCCCCTCTCTCTTTTTTTCTTCATTTTTTCCCAACGTCAAGGACTTTTTCAATGATCAGCTCTTCACATCAGGTAGCCAAAGTTGGAGCTTCATCCTCAGCAACAGTCAAATTTGTTAACATATGTTAAAACTGCCATCTGAATTACTATATATGGGAGGAAGAAAGGATATGTTGAGCTTCTACAAACATCCATTTTCATTAAAGTTTGTTTGTTCATTAATTTTAGCTTTCATTGTTGGATAATGATAACAATACTGATGTGGGTTTATAATGGGGATTTCATTTATAGTTCCTTTATTTTTTTCTACATTTATTAACTGGAATTCTTCTCTAAGGAAGACTTATCTAATTAATTAAATCAGTTGCAAATATCCATATGGAGTGATGGATGCCTTTTTTATTTTTTTATTTTTTTTTGGTTTATAATGTAATAGTACTGTACTGTATCACTCAAAATGTCCCCACTTTGTCCATTAGGAGCTGAGACCTCTTTCCATTTAGCTCTTGTGTCCTTTGGGAGCACCAATATCCATTCTTTTCCTTTCCTTTTTTCACCTTTATCTCCCTTCTTTTAGTACTTTCTTACCTTCTGACACTATGAATTACTCCAGACTCATTCGGAGGGGGCGATGGCACCCCACTTGAGTACTCTTGCCTTGAAAATCCCATGGATGGAGGAGGCTGGTAGGCTGCAGTCCATGGGGTCGCTACAAGTAGGACACAACTGAGTGGCTTCATTTTCACTTTCACTTTCAAGCATTGGAGAAGGAAATGGCAACCCACTCCAGTGTTCTTGCCTGGAGAATCCCAGGGACAGGGGAGCCTGGCGGGCAGCTGTCTATGGAATCACACAGAGTTGGACATGACTGAAGTGACTTAGCAGCAGCAGCAGCAGCAGCAGAAGCGACTTAGCAGCAGCAGCAGTAGCAGCATCTTATATTTTCCATTTGACAGCCCTAGAATAAATCAGTTATCCAGGGAATTTGGTTCCTTTTATTAGAGAATGGTATTTTGAAACCTAGGTCTGGGCACTAGGTTTGTTAAATACTACTGAGCTTCTGTACTTTTTACACCTCTCAGATGATAAAATTAGCCAATATATGCATGAGTACTAAACAATGTATATACACACATACCTATACATATATCTCTGTATTTTTATATCTATCATGTTTGTCTAAGTACATATGAATTCATATGGAAATCTCTGACTTAAATTCAGCACCACAGAATTTTACCACAGAGTCCATTCTAGCATTCCCCCCTCCACTTGCTTATTTGTTATTTTTACCCCTGACAAAGATAAACCTACTTATTATGACTATCTATAATGTATATACATTTAATGTATTCATTTAAATGTAGTATAAGAAAAGTAGTTACAGGATTGCCAAGCTAGACTCATTCCTGTTAGACAAAGTTTATCATCTAGAGCAGAGGGTGTCTTTTTCTCTATTTCTGGTAAATATGAGAAAGAATGAAAATAAATATTAAGCATCTACAAAAAAGTTCTTACAAAGTCTAAAAATAAGAACATGGAAATAATATAATATATGATAACATTTCATATGTTAAGTAGAAAAGTAAGATATTAAGTTAAAATGCTCTAAAGGTTAGTTTTTTTCTTTGCAGAAGGAAGACGTAGATAATAATGTCAAACCTAAGTAAGTCTGTTACATTTTTCAGACTAATTAATAAAAGAATAATAACAGAAAATATAGTTTCCAAAATGATAGCAAAAATAGTGAAAAATGACCCACCAACTCCCAAGGGAGAAACAAACAGACAAAAAGCAACAAAAACAAGGAAATAAGATGGCAGATAAAAATATGACTATGTGAGTAATGACATACTGTAAATAGCTTAAAATATTCTTTGGAAAAATAAAGTTTTCAGACAAAATTAAAAGAACACGAATTAAAGAAATGAAAATTATGTATTATAAAATACATATCTAGTATATAAGAAAAGAGATTCTTTACATTTTATAAATTCAATACAGAAAATAATTTTATCTTCATATGCATTGTCATAGCATCTAAATTCTTTAAAGACATATTCAAATTTAAGAAACTGTGCTCAAACTAAGGTACACTAAGTCTCTGAAGATTAATTTATCTAAATACTTTTTTTCTTTATGTAGAGTTATAAATACAAATAGAGTATTAGCACATATTTATAAAAATATTAAGGGAATTAGTGATTTGTTTTACATTCTGTATGGAGCTTTTCTTTTTTAAATACTAGAAACACTTAAGATCAGTAATGAGATTGCCTTAGTGTATTGAATCTGAGAAGGAATCCTGCACAGATTTGTTTCAACCTAATCTAAATTTGGAGGAACAAAAGCACTTTAATTAAAGGCTCTGTATTTACTCATCTTATACTTCAAAGCCTCAGTACCTTCAAAAACACTGGATGCTTTCTACTAGCATGTAAAGACAACTGATGATTATAATCATAGACTCAAGTGCCAATAATTAATACTATTATTGTCGACTAATATTAAAAACATTTTAAAAATAAGGGAGATTACTTAACTGAGAGTGTTAGTATATATCAGATAAAAATAATAGTTTTTCTTCTGATTTCCTGCACAGAACTTTTCTTAAAGTCAAATAGTGAGTTAAAAACCTTCCAAAATTCAGAGACAAAAGGTGCTTAAATTATGTAAGCATTTGAATTATTTCTTAGTGACTATGACTGCAGGTGACTCAGATGGTAAATAATCTACCTGCAATACATGATACCTGGGTTCAATCCTTGGGTTAGGAAGATTCCTTGGAGAAGGGAATGGCAACCACTCCATGGGATGGCAAAGAATCAGACATGACTGAGTGAGTAACACTTTCATGACTTCAGGCAGCCAATCTAAATATTTTCAGCTGTTCATGTTACGTGAAATATATTTAGAGACAAGATAGATCTGTTGTATTGCTATAATTCATTATACTTATGCATGTACGCACATGATACTTTGTTGACTATCTCAGGATAAACAGTTAACAAATTCCTTTATATAACATATCTAATCTGTATCACATATAAGCAGAAAAATAAAGATTGCTATATTGTATACTTGGTTTAATTTAAACTCAACCATATGTTGATTTTGAAGTTAATCAGCATAAAAGAATCATGTGCTGAAGATAATACTTAAAACAATATAAATCTTCAAAATTTTGATTATTATTATAGAAGAGCTTTGCTACATGTTAAAATAAATATGACAGTGGTTCAACCTAGGTATGAATAATTGTAATATGCAATTTTGGACATTGTTTCCTCAGTTTCCTAAGAAAAATATCAATATGTTGATTTCTTAGAAATGTAATATTTCATAACAGCTGAATAAAATAAAAACATATTAAGTATATTCCTTTGATGATTTAAAACTTAAAATCAATTATTTTCTTAGAGTAAAATATTAAACTTCAGAGTAATTACATTTTGTGAACAATAAAACACTAAGAGATTTCTTAGAATTTTCTTTGCATATGAAGATGAAACACTAAACCATATATATATATATATATATATATATATATATATATAGCTGCCCACATGATGCTAGTGGTAGAGAAATTGCCTGCCACTGCAGAAGACATAAGAGACCTGGGTTCGATCCCTAGGTCTGGACTATCCCTTTGAAGAGGGCATGGCAACCTGATCCAGTATTCTCACCTGAAGAATCTCATAGACAAAGGAGCCTGGCGTGCTACAGTCTATAGGGTCACAGAGTTGGACAGGACTGAAGTGATTTAGCACACACACACATGTGTGTGTATATATATATATATATACACACACACACATATATATATACATACACATACATATGTATATATATGCATGGTAGTAGTTTAGTCGATAAGTCGTGTCCAACTCTTGTGACTCCATGAATTGTAGCCATAGCCATAGGATTTTCCAAGCAAGAATGAGCATTAGAATATATTTATTTAAAAATTAAGGGAATTAATGATTTGTTTTAGATTCTGTGTGCTATATATATATATTATATATATATTACTGGACTAGTGACCTTCTCTTTCTGGTAGGAAAATTATGAAATAAACATAGTTTTACATTAAATATATGTTTTATTTCTTAAACAGGTAAACTCGTATTTCATTGATTTATTAAATATATATTTCATCCCTTATTTGTTTTTTAAAATATGTACACTATTTTCCATCAAATTCAGATTTTCAATTGTGCTCAGAAACGCTTACTTATATGCATAACACAGGATAAAAATAAAATTAATAAATAAAACAAAAATATTACTCTATGCCTCAGTTCAGTTCAGTTCAGTACCTCAGCCGTGTCCAGCTCTTTGCGACCCCATGAATCACAGCATGCCAGGCCTCCCTGTCCATCACCGTCTCCCAGAGTTCACTCAAACTCGTATCCATCAAGTCGGTGATGCCATCCAGCCATCTCATCCTTGGTCGTCCCCTTTTCCTCCTGCCTCTAATCCCTCCCAGCATCAGAGTCTTTTCCAATGAGTCAACTCTTCTCATGAGGTGGCCAAAGTACTGGAATTTCAGCTTTAGCATCATTCCTTCCAAAGGAATCCCAGGGCTGATCTCCTTCAGAATGGACTAGATGGATCTCCTTGCAGTCCAAGGGACTCTCAAGAGTCTTCTCCAACACCACAGTTCAAAAGCATCAATTCTTTGGCACTCAGCTTTCTTCACAGTCCAACTTTCTCATCCATACATGACCACTGGAAAAAACATAGCCTTGACTAGATGGACTTTTGTCCGTAAAGTAATGTCTTTGCTTTTGAATATGCTATCTAGTTTAGTCATAACTTTTCTTCCAAGGAGTAAGCGTCTTTTAATTTCATGGCGGCAATCACCATCTGCAGTGATTTTGGAGCCCCCCAAAATAAAGTCTGCCACTATTTCCACTGTTTCCTCATCTATTTCCCATGAAGTGATGGGACCGGATGCCATGATCTTCATGTCATCTGCATATCTGAGGTTATTGATATTTCTCCTGGCAACCTTGATTTCAGTTTGTGCTTCTTCCAGTCCAGCATTTCTCATGATGTACTCTGCATATAAGTTAAATAAGCAGAGTGGCAATATACAGCCTTAATGTACTTCTTTTCCTATTTGAAACCAGTCTGTTCCACCTCAATAGTTTAGTTTACTGAAAACCCTCTCCTTTAATTGCAGCATTACAAATACATGAGTTGTGGTAAATATTTCAAGTGAAATTGGCATTCCAAATGTTTAAGTGAATGAAAGGCAGCAAAAATTCAAATACTGAACAATATGAACAGCTAAGGAAAACAGTTCCTCTAGAGGAGTTATGAAGGAATTAGTGAATGACTATGCAATGTGTTTTTAAGTTAAAGGAAAGTGAAATTTTAAAAATATTTAAACATTGGAAATCTGAATTAAATTTTAAAATCTAGCTATATATATGAAATCACAATAAAAATACCAGTGTCATTCTAAAAATCATAGCACTGAAAGTGATTATGCATATATGTCTTGGTATCAAATTTACATTTAGCTCCTGCCATATTTCAAGCACTGTGCTATGTACCAGGAAGCAAAGAAAGAAGAAAAGACTTCCGCAGATAAGCAAATTACATGCTAATGAGTAAAACAAACACAGATGCAGGGTGCCTTGTGTCATGACTAAGTAGGTCCTAGTGCTATAGGAGCCAATAAGAATAACATAATTTTGAGCAATCAAGGGAAATTTCTAGAGAAAATGGTATAATACAAATTAACCAGAAGCAGAGGAAATATGAATGTTAAGGAGGTTTAAGCAAGTTGAAAGTTCATTCTATAGAGGGCAACATATAATGGAAGGTGCTTGAAATATAAAATTGAAGATAACTGATGGTGAAAAGGGCTGTTGCCCCAGACAGTAAAGAACCACCTGCAATACAGGAGACCCAGTTTAGATCCCTGGGTTAGGAAGATCCTCTGGAAGAAGGAAGGGCAACTTGCTCCAGTATTCTTGCCTGGTGAATCCCTATGAAAAGAGAAGCCTGGAGGGCTACACTCCATGGGGTTGCAAAGAGTCAGACATGACTGAGCGATCAAGCACAGCACAGCATATACCTAATCAGTAGTGTGTTTAAGACAACCAACTTTGTTTGATTATTAATTTTCCATTCACCCTTCTAGGGAAATATGCACAAAGGCACCTCATGCAAACTAAATATTTAATCCTCTATAGAGCCCTGGTTTCTCCATCATTCTGGGTTCAATCATCCACATAAAATTACTATGGGCATTTCAAGAAGAAAACAATTAGATGCTGAAAATTACAGCCTTAGAAAACTTTCAGAAGGACTGTTAACATCAAAATTAGTGAAACCTTTCACTGGTTTTTAAGAACTCTGAAGGGCAGAAATCTCTTATAGGTGCTAATAGGTCCAAAGTGAATGAGACATAGGAATGTTCCCAGAAGCCATCATAAAACTCAAATCTATCCTACATCCATGGATCCCCCTGCTACCAGAGAACAATATCTCCTTTTCTTCTACCTTTCATTAATTGTACAAGCACTACCTATTGGTTGTCAGTCTAACCTAATTGCCCATGATCAAGGGGCTCTGATCATTAAGTTCCTAGATTCTGGATAATTAAGTACCTGATTTGCTGGGTGAAAATGTTTGTCACTAAGTTATGTCCAACTCTGTGCAACTCCACATACTGTAGCCTGCAAGGCTCCTCTGTCTATGTAATTATCCAGGTAAGAATACTGGGGTGGGTTGCAATTCCCTTCTTCAGGGTATCTTTCCAATCCAGGGATCAAACCAAGATCTCCTTCACTACAGGCAGATTCTTTACCATCTGAGCTACTAGGGAAGTCCATGGTAGTGTGTGGAATAATGCTGCTCTGTCAATCAACAATCCAGTGTAGTTCTATAATTCTTTATAATTCTAATTTTCAATTTTTGTGAGTTGACTAGAAACTAACCAATAAATCTTGGTTATATTTGATTTTATTCTTTCTAGAAGATTAAAAATATCTAAAGCAAAGTCTGTATTTAGCAACATATCAGAAGATTTAAGGTAAATATAAAGTAGTGAAATTCAACAGTAAAAATTTGTATCATAAGTTTTTTATACCAGAGTATAAAAAATGTATTTTTATACATTGATAAATAATGGCATATGTAAATATATCACTAATTTGAAAAACAAAAATTAAATGGCATTGTTATTTCAGATTATACTGTATTTTATTCAGAAGGCTCATCTTCACAAATGTGTCTCTTTTGTCACAGGCACTGTCACAGGCTTTTTTTAACCTAATATTGGGTGTCCAACACTGGGTGTCCAAAATGATATCAGGGTGTCCTGATAATGGTATCTTAATAACCAAAGATCTGAGGAAGGAAGGAAAGCCATCTCCTTTATTTCAAAGCAGTAAAAATACCACAATCTATATTTTCCAATATGATTACAAGAACACTTGTAGATATTACATAACAATATTCTTGCTAAATTAGAAGAATAGATAAAGTTGTATCCAAAATGGAATGTTTCAGTAATTCATGAATTTAATCTTAACTGAAACACTTTTTTAGCAATAAGGAGAAAAGTATGTCACACAGTAGTTTAAAGTTGTCAAGAGTGTCATGTATCAGTCATTTCATACTTAAAGTGGAATCCCAGTGCAAAATGTCCTGGTAAACAATTTTCTGTCATTTGAAAAAAGAATTAAATGATTCACTTATGTTTAGAAATTTGGCTGGTTTTACTCAGATTAAACAACTGGACAAAAAATACGTGCCACAGGTAGAGATGGGAGCCTGTAATTCTGTGCACTTATTTTCCCCAGATAACTTGATCATGAATAAACAAGCCAGCCATTTCTCTTTGTCTTGCATTCTGTTCTCACACACTATGCCAGCCCAACTTCTGAACACATCATTTCCTTGTGTAGCAGATTTATAAGACCATCTGGTGTACTGAGCATTCCAGAAAACTAAGAGATTCTGGGAAGAAGTGGTCTCTAAATGCTTAAATAAAACACTCTCACCTAAGCTAATAACTTGAAAATTGTTATGTTCATCCAAATGTATACTGTTATATTTAATTTTTGACCTTAATATCTGTGTATGTGTTTATGTATACATATGCATCTGTTTGTCTTCATGAGAGTTGAAACTCTCATAAATCAACTTTGTGTAACTTGTTAAGAGATTTGCATTTTAAATGTATAGTTCACAAACATATAATTATATAAAACATATAATAATATAATATAACAATTATATATTAATATTATTTTCAGGAAACTCACTTCACCTCATAAAACTGCTCACAATTAAGAAACTGATAAATGCAACTCTGAATTTCCCACCTCCAAATATCTCCTTCATGAAGTCTTCTCAATTTCTGTACATAGCAGTGTATTTTGGTCTAGTTTTTTGACCAAAACTGGACTTTATTTATTTTCTTTCTCACATACTCTACATTCAATCAGGAAAAACTTTTATTTCAATTTTGAAATATAATCACTTACTGGATTGTTATTTCTCTGATTCTAATCACCATGATCTCTTTCTTGGAATAGTGCAATTGCTTCCCACCTAGTCTTCAAGACCTTACCCTTGCTCTTTTATAGCCTATTACTGACACAGTAGTCAGACAAGTCCCTTTAAATGTGAGTCAGATCAAGTCACTCCAACACAGCAACCTGGATGTCCATCAGCAAATGAATGGATAAGAAAGCTGTGGTACATATACACAATGGAGTATTACTCAGCCATTAAAAAGAATACATTTGAATCAGTTCTAATGAGGTGGATGAAAGTGGAGCATATTATACAGAGTGAAGTATGCCAGAAAGAAAAACACCAATAGAGTATACTAACGCATATATATGGAATTTAGAAAAATGGTAACAATAACCCTGTATGCAAAACAGCAAAAGAGACACAGATTTATAGAACAGTCTTTTGGATTCTGTGGGAGAGGGTGAGGGTGGGGTGATTTGGGAGAATATCATTGATACATGTATAATATCATATGTGAAATGAATTGCCAATCTAGGTTTGATGCATAGATGCATCAAAGTCTACAGGATGCTTGGGACTGGTGCACTGGGATGACCCAGAGAGATGGTATGGGGTGGGAGGAGGGAGGAGGGTTCAGGATAGGGAACACGTGTACACCCGTGGCAGATTCATTTGTATAGAATGGCCTTTTGGACTCTGTGGGAGAGGGAGAGGGTGGGATGGGTTGGCAGAGTGGCAATGTAACATGTGTGATATCATAAGCGAAACGAATTGCCAGTCCAGGTTTGATGCAGGATGCAGGATGCTAGGGACTGATGCACGGGGATAATCCA
>SJXQ01002869.1:93981-118865 GCA_006408695.1 Aepyceros melampus
AGAAGGTGTGGGGCGGGTGGGGGTGGTGGGGGTCGGGATTGGGAGTTCATGTACACTCGTGGCTGATACATGTCGATGTGTAGCAAAACGAATACAGTATTGTAAAGCAAAACAAACTAAAAAAATAAAAATTAATTTAAAAAAAGTCACTCCAACACAGCTTTCCAAAATCTTGCCATCTTAACCAAAGAGAAGATTAATAAGTACCCATAAATCAGTAAATAGCTCTATCTCCACTAACTCTCTGACCTCATCTCCTGTAACATTTCCCAAAACTATTCTCTTCAAAGTGTAATTTATCTGCAACCAGCCCACAAATTCTGCCCACAAAAGCTGTTGATCCATTTGCCTGAAATAATTCTTACACCCCTTAAATCACTGCTCAAAAAACATATCAAAGAAGTCTTTTCACATCATTCTCTGTAAAGAAGTTAATTCCTATTCTCTGCTCTTCTAACTGCCTGCCTAATTGAAATTTTCTTCATAGCACTATCTGATGTATCATTTACATAATGTTATTAAATTTAAGACATAATTAATTATAATAAATTATATTAGTTTATGTAGTATTAAGACAAAAAGCTCACAATTAAACTATGACATATGGGTTTCTAATCACTTAAATATTTCAGGTTATACTTTAAAAAAGAGGACTTATATACATATATTGATATATATATATAGGTTTAATCATTTACTTATTTTGGTGCATATATTAATAGGAAATTAAATGGTTAAAGGGATACCTAAAACATTTTATTTTCTTTTTCACAGTCATATAAATGTGACAGAAACATTATCTGATTCAATATTTTTAATGTCTGGATCTTTCCATTCAATGGCATATTCTGTGAAATCAAGAAATTCATCTTAAATGAGTGCCTTTCTCGTTTCTATGACTTTCTTCAAAACAGCTGATCTGATATTTATACTTATACACTTTTTATCTTATTATGAGCTGATATTTCTGGACCCAATCCTCACAGAACACTTTGTATAAGTCAGTTATTACTGCATGGTGAACAATCAAAATACCGCAATGGCATATAACACTGAAATTCCCCAGCAATTTCAGTACTAGTAGGATGGAGACCTATACTCCTCTCATGGAGACCAGGAATAATGATGATAGTATGCAGTGATAATGACAAGAAAATTATTTGTTGAAAAATAATTATACTTATATAACATAATGGTAGTGTTTTTAGGCTCTTTTCCTTGAGTTGGTCACATTCTCTAGTGAATTTTCTGATCTCAATAATGAGTAAAGGCCTGGTTGCCAGATTTTAAGAGATAAATGCATAATATTCCCCCAAGTCTTTATATTCAATATACTGCTTTTCTCTTAATAATCATATTTTAGTGTGGTTCATATAACAGTGATTGTGTCTGGTGTCCCCAAAAGATCCTTTGTTTCACTCTTGAGAAACACAGTGACAATATACAGCCTTGTCATAGTCCTTTTTTGAACCAGTTCATTGTTCCTTGCACAGTTCTAAATGTTGCTTCTGGACCTGCATACAGATTTCTCAGGAGACTGGTAAGATGATCTGTATTCTTTAAGTATTTTCCATAGTTTGCTGTGATCCACACAAAAGCTTTTGCATATTCAACAGAACAGAAATAGATGCCTTTCTGCTACTGCCTTGCTTTCTCCATGATCCAATGGATATTGGAAATTTGATCTCGGGTTCTTTTACTCTTTGAAACCCAGCTTGTACATCTGAAAGTTCTTGGTTCACATATGCTGAAGCCCAGCTTGAAGGATTTTGAACATACTCATGCTAGCATGTGAAATGAGCATAATTGTACACAATTTTATGTGTAGTAATTGACTGGTAAGATGATCTGTATTCTTTAAGTATTTTCCATAGTTTGCTGTGATCCACACAAAAGCTTTTGCATATTCAACAGAACAGAAATAGATGCCTTTCTGCTACTGCCTTGCTTTCTCCATGATCCAATGGATATTGGAAATTTGATCTCGGGTTCTTTTACTCTTTGAAACCCAGCTTGTACATCTGAAAGTTCTTGGTTCACATATGCTGAAGCCCAGCTTGAAGGATTTTGAACATACTCATGCTAGCATGTGAAATGAGCATAATTGTACACAATTTTATGTGTAGTAATTTAAATTTATACCATCACTATGACAGATGCTGAGGACACAAAATTATTTTTCTCTATAACCAAATTAACAATAGGATTGTTTGGGGATCCAAAATCACTGCAGATGGTGACTGCAGCCATGAAATTAAAAGATGCTTACTCCTTGGAAGGAAAGTTATGACCAACCTAGACAGCATATTAAAAACCAGAGACATTACTTTGCCAACAAAGGTCTGTCTAGATAAGGCTATGTTTTTTCCAGTAGTCATGTGTGGATGTGAGAGTTGGACTATAAAGAAAGCTGAATGACAAAGAATTGATGCTTTTGAACTGTGGTATTGGAGAAGGCTCTTGAGAGTCCCTTGGATGGCAAAGAGATCCAAACAGTCTATCCCAAAGGAGATCAGTTCTGAGTGTTCATTGGAAGGACTGACATTGAAGCTGAAACTCCAACACTTTGGCCATCTAATGTGAAGAGTTGATTCGTTTGAAAAGACCCTGATGCTGGGGAATATTGAAGGTGGGAGGGTAAGGGGATGACAGAGGTTGAGATGTTTGAATGGCATCATCAACTCAATGGACATGAGTTTGGGTAAATTCCGGGAGCTGGTGATGGACAGGGAGGCCTGGTATGCTGCAGTCCATGGGGTCACAAAGAGTGGACGTGACTGAGTGACTGAACCGAACTGAATCTTCAATACCTCAAACTCAAAGATGTGGAGTTTCCTTCTGGTTTCCACTATTAAAAATTATTTATTCAATAACACAGATATAATTCTCTCTTAAACTGATTGGCCATTTATTCATGTTATTTAGCTAGTCAATAAGATCAGATGTTCAGTTAGTTCAGTTCAGTCGCTCAGTCATGTCCGACTCTTTGCGACCCCATGAATCGCAGTACGTCAGGCTTCCCTGTCCATCACCAACTCCTGGAGTTCACTCAGACTCACGCCCATTGAGTCAGTGATGCCATCCAGCCATCTCATCCTCAGTCCCCTTCTCCTCCTTCTCCCAATCCCTCCCAGCATCAAGGTCTTTCCCAATTATTCAACTCTTCGCATAAGGTGGCCAAAGTACTGGAGCTTCAGTTTCAGCATCATTCCTTCCAAAGAAATCCCAAGGTTGATCTCCTTCAGAATGGACTGGTTGGATCTCCTTGCAGTCCAAGGGACTCTCAAGAGTCTTCTCCAACACTACAGTTCAAAAGCATCAATTCTTTGTCATTCAGCTTTCTTTATAGTCCAACTCTCACATCCATACATGACCACTGGAAAAACCATAGCCTTGACTAGACGGACCTTAGTTGGCAAAGTAATGTCTCTGCTTTTGAATATACTATCCAGATGTTCAGGAGTATGTTAATCATCAAGAGTAACATATTTAAAGATTTGAACATTACTTGGGCATATAATATTTTATTTAATACTACCAGCTTGTGATGTGGCTATATCACCGCAATGTACAGAGTAAGAAAGAGAGGCTTACAAAGACAACTGACTTGACAAGTAAAGTTTGTTGTTATCCATCATCTCAGAGAGGAAATGCTTACTTGACCCCTTAGTTTTATTTGAGTATTTGGGAAGTATTTTAATTGGAATACTAAAGGAAATTGCAGGGGCTTCAGGAGAGGCAAATTGTATGCCCACAGAGTGCTTCATTAAAATGCTGAGATAATGTGGGCTTAATGTTTGGGTGTCTTTTTTCCTGTACTTAAAATAGCATTCCCTTAGCGAATCATTTGGTATTTGTTGAAAAAAAAAAAATATATAGATAGATATATTTTCTTTTTGAAAATCACTCAGTCGTGTCTGACTCTTTGCAAACCCATGGACTATATAGTCCATGGAATTCTTCAGGGCAGAATATGTAGCAGGTAGCCTTTCCCTTCTCCAGGGGGTCTTCTCAGCCCAGGGACTGAGCCCAGATCTCCTGCATTGCAGACAGAGTCTTTACCAGCTGAACCACAAGGGAAGACCAAAAATACTGGAGTGAGTAGCCTATCCCTTCTCCAGCAGATCTTCCTGACCCAGGAATCGAACCAGGGTCTCCTCCATTGTAGGGGGATTCTTTACCAATTGAGCTATCAGGGAAGCCAATTGAATGAATGGATACAGTGAAAAGTATTTAAGATACTACTAATTCTCTTTCTCTGGTTGCTTACATAAAAATCCTTGATCAAAATATTTTCCTCATGGATTCCATTGCAGGTCTTCCCCCAAAATTCATATGTTGAAGTCTTGACACTCAGTATCTCAGAATGTGATATTATCTAAAGACAGTGTTTGTAAAGGTAACCAATTTAAAATGAGGTCTTTAGGATGTCCTTAATCCAAAATCACTGTTACCCCTAGTAAAAGGGAATATTTGCAGAGAGACACACAAACAAAATGTGAGAACAATATCGAACCAGGGTCTCCTCCATTGCAGGGGGATTCTTTACCAATTGAGCTATCAGGGAAGCCAATTGAATGAATGGATACTGTGAAAAGTATTTAAGATACTACTAATTCTCTTTCTCTGGTTGCTTACATCAAAATCCTTCATCAAAATATTTTCTTCATGGATTCCATTACAGATCTTCCCCCAAAATTCATATGTTGAAGTCTTGACACTCAGTATCTCAGAATGTGATATTATTTGAAGACAGTGGTTGTAAAGGTAACCAATTTAAAATTAGGTCTTTAGGATGTCCTTAATCCAACATCATTGTTACCCCTAATAAAAGGGAATATTTGCAGAGAGACACACAAACAAAATGTAAGAACAATGTGAACAGACATAGGGAGAAGATGGCTATATATAAGTTAAAGAAAGAGGCCTGGAAAAATCTTCCTTCACTGCTACTAAAAGGAACCAACCTTTCTGACATCTTGATTTTGGACTTTAGCTGTATAAGTATTAGAAGATAAAATCACTAGTTTATGGTATTTTTTTTACTCAAACAAATCAAGACTTTTCCCATGAATCTGTCTCTCCTACTCTGTTGAAAGCTACCATCAGCTCTTGAGAAGATTGTCTCTTAACTGATCTCCAAGTTTCTGTTGTTTTTCTTCTAAATATATTTCCACAGAATAGCCTTATTGTTCCTTTGAACATATGTCAAATTCTGTCACTCCTCAAAACTTTTAGAAGTTCCTCATATTTCTGTATGTGCTCAATTGTGTCCAACTCTTTGTGACTGCACATACAGTAGCCTGCCAAGATCCTTTTCCCCAGCAAGAATATTGGTATGACTTGTCATTTCCTCCTCCAGGGGACCTTCCTGACCAGGGGTTGAACCTGTATCTTCTGCAATGGCAGGTGGATTCTTTACTACTGGGGCAATTTGAAATCCCATCTTTACGATGGTTTAAAAAAAAAAAAGTCCTTGTTATGGAGGATAAGACCATACATTACTGAGGCCTCTGCTTTCTCTCTGACCCCATCTGTTCTTCTCTGTTCCTTCACCTATTTCTAAGCTCTGTTCCTTCAATACTGGCATCCTTGCTTTTCCTTGAACATGCTAATCATGTGTGGCTCTGAGCCTTGTACCCTCTGTTCCCTCCCTGTGGAAGGCTTACTCCTGAAATATCTGAAATGCTTCTTCATTTCACTCCCTTCAAGTTTCTGTTCAAGCATCACGATGTCAATCAAGTCTCTATTGATCATACTCAGTACAATAGCACCTCACTCTCATAATTTTCCATTTCACTCACCTAAACTTATTCATCTCCAAAGCAATTATATCTCTCTGACATAATATATGATGATTTAAACAATTCATAGACATAAAGCAATAAATTAAGACCTTCAATAGTATTTTATCACACGTGAATTGAAAATATTATTGAATTTAAGAGGAAAAATGAGTATTTATATACTAATTTTTGGAATAAGCACTGTGAGTTCTTAGCATCTAGAAAGATGAAAAAAACCCAGATACTGCCATTTGGTTGTTTACAGTATAGCTAGAGGAGTGTTTACAAAGAAGATGCCATATCTATGTCTAAGGGAAACATGGGGAATTACATAGAGAAGGTGACATATGACAATATGTTGAAGAATGATAAAATGTCAGGGGGATAAAGGAGGAAAGACACTCCAATCACAGGACCAGAATGCACTAAAGCATAGAAGTGTGAAAAACTGAGTGTTAGCAAGCTGAGTAGTTATTTGGCTAAGTAGTTGATTGGCTAAGACAAAAAGAAGACAAGATGCTTTCTAACAATTTTGTTCTATTCACCTCTCTCAATCTAAAAGCTGGAAAAAAAAGTTTGAAAACATATTTTATCTTTCCAAATAGTTACTGCAGAGTTGTAAAAATAGTTTAG
Organism: Aepyceros melampus; assembly: GCA_006408695.1. Taxonomy (NCBI): domain Eukaryota; kingdom Metazoa; phylum Chordata; class Mammalia; order Artiodactyla; family Bovidae; genus Aepyceros; species Aepyceros melampus. Next base: position 100,401 of record SJXQ01002869.1, read on the forward strand.
AAGTTTTTGTTTTGTAACACTGACTGGAGTAGGTTTCTAGAATTTCACTTTCTTATCTTCCTTTGGGACTTCCCTGGTGGCTCAGAGGTTAAAGTGTCTGCCTCCAATGAGGGAGACCCGGGTTCGATCCCTGGGTCAGGAAGATCCTCTGGAGAAGGAAATGGCAACCCACTCCAGTATTCTTGCTTGGAGAATCTCATGGACTTAGGAGCCTGGTGGGCTGCAGTCCATGGGGTCACAAAGAGTCAGACACGACTGAGTGACTTTACTTACTTACTTACTTACTTACTTATATAGCAAAACAGGTAGTAGACCTGGTATTAGCAATATTAGATCAAATCCTGAAAGATGATGCTGTGAAAGTGCTGCACTCAATTTGCCAGCAAATCTGGAAAACTCAGCAGTGGCCACAGGACTGGAAAAGGTCAGTTTTCATCCCAATTCCAAAGAAAGGCAATGCCAAAGAATGCTCCAACTACCGCACAATTGCACTCATCTCACATGCTAGTAAAGTAATGCTCAAAATTCTCCAAGCCAGACTTCAGCAATATGTGAACCGTGAACTCCCTGATGTTCAAGCTGGTTTTAGAAAAGGCAGAGGAACCAGAGATCAAATTGCCAACATCCGCTGGATCATGGAAAAAGCAAGAGAGTTCCAGAAAAACATCTATTTCTGCTTTATTGACTATGCCAAAGCCTTTGACTGTGTGGATCACAGTAAACTGTGGAAAATTCTGAAAGAGATGGGAATACCAGACCACCTGACCTGCCTCTTGAGAAATCTGTATGCAGGTCAGGAAGCAACAGTTAGAACTGGACATGGAACAACAGACTGGTTCCAAATAGGAAAAGGAGTACGTCAAGGCTGTATATTGTCACCCTGCTTATTTAACTTATATGCAGAGTACATCATGAGAAATGCTGGACTGGAAGAAACACAAGCTGGAATCAAGATTGCTGGGAGAAATATCAATAATCTCAGATATGCAGATGACACCACCCTTATGGCAGAAAGTGAGGAGGAGCTAAAAAGCCTCTTGTTGAAAGTGAAAGAGGAGAGTGGAAAAGTTGGCTTGAAGCTCAACATTCAGAAAACGAAGATCATGGCATCTGGCCCCATCACTTCATGGGAAATAGATGGGGAAACAGTAGAAACAGTGTCAGACTTTGTTTTTTTGGGCTCCAAAATCACTGCAGATGGTGACTGCAGCCATGAAATTAAAAGGCGCTTACTCCTTGGAAGAAAAGTTATGACCAACCTAGATAGTATATTCAAAAGCAGAGACATTACTTTGCCGACTAAGGTCCGTCTAGTCAAGGCTATGGTTTTTCCTGTGGTCATGTATGGATGTGAGAGTTGGACTGTGAAGAAGGCTGAGCACCGAAGAATTGATGCTTTTGAACTGTGGTGTTGGAGAAGACTCTTGAGAGTCCCTTGGACTGCAAGGAGATCCAACCAGTCCATTCTGAAGGAGATCAACCCTGGGATTTCTTTGGAAGGAATGATGCTAAAACTGAAGCTCCAGTACTTTGGGCACCTTATGCGAAGAGTTGACTCATTGGAAAAGACCCTGATGCTGGGAGGGATTGGGGGCAGGAGGAGAAAGGGACGACCGAGGATGAGATGGCAGATGGCATCACAGACTCAATGGACGTGAGTCTGCGGGAACTCCGGGAGTTGGTGAGGACAGGGAGGCCTGGCATACTGCGATTCATGGGGTCGCAAAGAGTCGGACACGACTGCGCGACTGAACTGAACTATCTTCCTTTGAGTGTAGCAGCTATGTTTAGCTGATTTTTATTCTCCAAAGGATATCATTTTCAATGAATTTATGCAAAATGTATTTTAAAATAAAAATATTACTGTTTGAAAATTAAACTATTTATGTTTTCTAGTTTACTTCATTTTTGCCAAGTGCATATGAATAGGCAAGTTCAAACAAACTCTTGCTTTTATTCCTTTGCTAAAAATCTGTATTTTGATTCCTCTGTTCAAATCAAATAGTCTCTTCTTTTACTATTACCTATGTTAAAATAATTATATTTTCAGTATGCAATTTTGGTATATTCACACTTGTCTCTGGTTGCTGCTGCTACTGCTAAGCCGCTTCAATCGTCCCTGACTCTGTGCGACTCCATAGATGGCAGCCCACCAAGTTCCTCCATCCCTGGGATTCTCCAGGCAAAAATATTGGTGTGGGTTGTTATTTCCTTCTCCAATGCATGAAAGTGAAAAGTGAAAGTGAAGTCGCTCTGTCATGTCCGACTTGTAGCGACCCCATGAACTACAGCCTACCAGGCTCCTCCATCCATGGGATTTTCCAGGCAAGAGTACTGGAGTGGGTTGCCATTGCCTTCTCCGTGCCTCTGGCAGTACTGGATTAAAAAATACATTCATATTAAAATTAAATAACCTAGAAAATATCAGCATTTGCTTGACAGAAAAACTTGCCAAAAATAATTTTTCAAACACATTACATTAAAAATTACTTAATTTCAATGAATTCTTAAGTATAAAATGATCTAGGGAAAATTAAATTTGCTTCCTTTCTCTCTGCATTTTAAAATAAAAGTAAATGACTAAAATGATATAACACAGATCTGTTCACTGAAGCATGCCAATAAAGTGTAAATTAAATTTTGTTTTTGTTTGGTTTAAACGATTGGCTTTGACTTATAATCCATAATATTTATACCTCAACATACACTAATTTTGTCTAATTATTGTGAGTTATACACATTTGACTCTGAAAAAGATATTGAAAATTTTAATTGGCCTTATCTTAAAATATGACAAAAGTATATTTATAAAAGTTAATTTTTTAGTGATACAGAACTGAAGCAATCACACTTGTCAAAATTACATGCTATATATTGTGTGACAGACCGCAAGAAACTGTGTTTCTACTATTCTACTGCTTCTGCTTCACATGGAGTTTTAAAAAGAATATTATCCACATTGGTATCATGTAACAGAGCCATTTTGTAGCTTGTTGGGACTCCTCATTGCTTTGAAAATGCCTTCAGGGATATAAAGAGTCCGACTGCAAAGGCAATGACACTCATAGCTGAATAGCTATCAACACTTTGGGAAGTAAATGAAAACATCCAACAGACAGTATTTCTAAAAGTCATAGGATATGAAACCTCATTTGTATTAGGTTGGTGCAAGAGTAATTACAGGTTGGTATTACTGAACTTTGTAATTTGATATTGGAATACATTCTTAAATAAATATGATAATACTATACATAGTTTTAATGTGTATTTCTTGCTTCATGCTTTGCTAATGACTTATTAGGCTTCCCTGGTGACTCAAGCAGTAAAAAAATCTGCCTGCAATGCAGGATATTCAGGTTTAATGCCTGAGTTGGGAAGATCCACTAGTGAAGGAAATGACAACCCACTCCAATATTCTTTCCTGGAGAATTCATGGATAGTGGTGCCTGACAGACTACAGCCCTTGGGGCATCAAAAAGTTGGACATGATTTAGCAACGAACATTTTCACTTTTCAGTGATTTGTTACTTGCTGTTTATTTTATATTTATTTTTAATTATTTATTTTAATTTTGGGATAATTACTTAATAATATTGTACTGGTTTTTGCCATACATTGACATGAATCAGCCATGGATGTACATGTGTTCCCCATCCTGAATCCCCCTCCCACCTTCCTCCTCATCTCATCCCTCAGGGTCACCTGCCTGAGCACTCTGTTTTATGCATCAACCTGGGCTGGTGATCTGTTTCACATATGATAAAATACATGTGTCAATGCTATTCTCTCAAACCATCCCACGCTTGCCTTCTCCCACAGAGTCCCACAGACTTCACATTCCAGGATGTCTGGCTCTAGATGAGTGATCACACCATCGTGATTATCTGGGTCGTAAAGATATTTTTAGTAAAGTTCTTCTGTGTATTCTTGCCATCTCTTAATATCTTCTGCTTCTGTTAGGTCCAGACCATTTCTGTCCATTATCGAGCCCATCATTTGCATGAAATGTTCCCTCAGTATCTCTAATTTTCTTGAAGAGGTCTCTAGACTTTCCCATTCTGTTTTTTTCCTCTATTTTTTTTGCATTGATTGCTGAAGAAGGCTTTCTTATCTCTTCTTGCTGTTCTTTGGAACTCTGCATTCAGATGCTTATATCTCTCCTTTTCTCCTTTGTTTTTCACTTCTCTTCTTTTCACAGCTATTTGTAAGGCCTGCCCAGACAGACATGTTGCTTTTTTGCATTCATTTTCCATGGGCATGGTCTTGATCTCTGTCTCCTGTACAATGTTACGAACCTTATCCCATAGTTCATCAAGCACTCTATCTATCAGATCTAGGCCCTTAAATCTATTTCTCACTTCCACTGTATAATCTTACGGGATTTGATTTAGGTCATACCTGAATGGTCTAGCGGTTTTCCCTACTTTCTTCAATTTCAGTCTGAATTTGATAATAAGGACTTCATGATCTGAGCCACAGTCAGTTCCTGGTCTTGTTTTTGTTGACTATAGATCTTTTCCATCTTTGGCTGCAAATAATATAATCAATCTGATTTCGGTGTTGACCATCTGGTGATGTCCATGTGTAGAGTCTTCTCTTGTGTTTTTGGAAGAGGGTGTTTGCCATGACCAGTACATTGTCTTGACAAAACTCTATTAGTCTTTTCCCTGCTTCATTCTGCATTCCAAGGCCAAATTTGCCTGTTACTCTATGTTTTTCTTACTTCCTACTTTTGCATTCCAGTCCCCTATATGAAAAGGATGTCTTTTTTTGGGTGCTAGTTCTAAACGGTTTTGTAGGTCTTCATAGAACCATTCAACTTCAGCTTCTTCAGCGTTACTGGTTGGGGCATAGACTTAGATTACTGTGATATTGAATGATTTGCCTTGGAAACGAACAGAGATCCTTCTGTCCTTTTTGAGACTGCATCCAAGTACTGCATTTTAGACTCTTTTTTTGGCCACGATGGCTACTCAATTTCTTCTGATGGATTCCTGCCCACAGTAGTAGATATAATGGTCATCTGAGTTAAATTCACCCATTCCAGTCTATTTTAGTTTCCTGATTCCTGGAATGTTGATGTTCACTTTTGCCATCTCCTGTTTGACACTTCCAATTTGCCTTGATTCATGGACCTGACGTTTCAGGTTCCTATGCAATATTGCTCTTTACAGCATTGGATCTTGCTTCTATCACCAGTCACATCCACAGCTGGGTATTGTTTTTGCTTTGGCTCCATCCCTTCATTCTTTCTGGAGTTATTTCCCCACTGATTTCCAATAGCATTTTGGGCATCTATCAATGAGGGAATTCCTCTTTCAGTATCCTATCATTTTGCCTTTTCATACTGTTCATGGGGTTCTCAAGGCAAGAATACTGAAGTGGCTTGCCATTCCCTTCTCCAGTGGACCACATTGTGTCAGACCTCTCCATCATGATCCACCCGTCTTGGGTTGCCCCCCGGGCATGGCTTAGTTTCATTGAGTTAGACAAGGTTGTGGTCCTAGTATGATTAGATTGACTAGTTTTCTGTGAATATGGTTTCAATGTGTCTACCCTCTGATGCCCTCTTGCAACACCTACCATCTTACTTGAGCTCTTTGTTCCCAGACCATCTACTCTAATGATTGGGAACACAGTACCATGTAATGGTTGATGCTTTCATGCAGTTAATATAAAAATTCAGCATTCATCAAAATCATCTGGAGAGTTTGTTAAAAAACTGTTTACAGAGCTCCACTGAAAAAACTTCTGTTTCAGTAGATTTGGGTTGGACTTGTGAGTTTATTTCCTATAAATTCCCAGGTAATACTAATAGTACTGATAAAGGAATAAGAGTTTGATACCTGTTGATTAATCTAAACAATATTGCCCCACTACTCCAGGATGAGATCTTCAACATAGTGTTTGTTCAAGTTTTTAAGAAGTGTAATATATTGTAATAAATGAGGATTCTGTGATCATAACTTCACTTCTGCATTATAATTTCTGTATTATGGTTCACTTGGTTTGAAACGAGCTCATACAAAGTTCATATTATTTTTAATAGATTGGGCATTCTTTGAATCCTTGAATGTGGGTGTTGCTAGCTGGGGTATGGCAGGCAAGAAAAATTCTTCAGTTTAGTTCAGTTCAGTCACTCAGTCATGTCTGACTCTTTGCAATCCCATGAATCACAGCACGCCAGGCCTCCCTGTCCATCACCAACTCCTGAAGTTCACTCAGACTCATGTCCATCGAGTCAGTGATGCCATCCAGCCATCTCATCCTTGGTTGTCCCCTTCTCCTCCTGCCCCCAATCCCTCCCAGCATCAGAGTCTTTTTCAATGAGTCAGCTCTTCGCATGCAGTGGCCAAAGTACTGGAGCTTCAGCGTTAGCATCATTCCTTCAAAAGAAATCCCAGGGCTGCTCTCCTTCAGAATGGACTGGGTGGATCTCCTTGCAGTCCAAGCGACTCTCAAGAGTCTCCAACATCACACTTCAAAAGCATCAATTCTTTGGCTCTCAGCCTTCTTCACAGTCGAACTCTCACATCCATACATGACCACAGGAAAAACCATAGCCTTGACTAGACGGACCTTAGTTGGCAAAATAATGTCTCTGCTTTTGAATATATTATCTAGGTTGGTCATAACTTTTCTTCCAAGGAGTAAGCATCTTTTAATTTCATGCAGTCACCATCTGCAGTGATTTTGGAGCCCCCCAAAATAAAGCCTGACACTGTTTCTACTGTTTCCCCACCTATTTCCCATGAAGTGATGTGGCTAGATGCCATGATCTTCATTTTCTGAAGACTGAAGTTGAGCTGTAAGCCAACTTTTTCGCTTTCCTGTTTCACTTTCATCAAGAGGCTTTTTAGCTCCTCTTCACTTTCTGCCATAAGAGTGCTGTCATCTACATATCTGAGGTTATTGACATTTCTCCCGGGCAATCTTTATACCAGCTTATGTTTCTTCCAGTCCAGCATTTCTCATGATGTACTCTGCATATAAGTTAAATAAGCAGGGTGACAATATACAGCCTTGACACACTCCTTTTCCTATTTGGAACCAGTCTGTTGTTCAATGTCCAGTTCTAACTGTTGCTTCCTGACCTGCATACAGATTTCTCAAGAGGCAGGTCAGGTGGTCTGGTATTCCCATCTCTTTCAGAATTTCCCACACACACAGTCAAAGGCTTTGGCATAGTCAATAAAGCAGAAATAGATGTTTTTCTGGAACTCTCTTGCTTTTGCCATGATCCAGCGGATGTTGGCAATTTGATCTCTGGTTCCTCTGCCTTTTCTAATACCAGCTTGAACATCAGGGAGTTCATGGTTCACGTATTGTTGAAGCCTGGCTTGGAGAATTTTGAGCATTACTTTACTAGCATGTGAGATGAGTGCAATTGTGTGGTAGTTTGAGCATTCTTTGGCATTGCCTTTCTTTGGGATTGGAATGAAAACTGACCTTTTCCAGTCCTGTGGCCACTGCTAAATTTTCCAGATTTGCTGGCATATTGAGTGCATCACTTTCACAGCATCATCTTTCAGGATTTGAAACAGCTCAACTGGAATTCCATTACCTCCCCTAGCTTTGTTCATAGTGATGCTTTCTAAGGCCCACTTGACCTCACATTCCAAACTTTCTGGTTCTAGATTAGTGATCACACCATCATGATTATCTGGGCCGTGAAGATCTTTTTTGTATAGTTCTTCTATGTATTCTTGACACTTCTTCTTAAGATCTTCTGCTTCTGTTAGGTCCATACCATTTCTGTCCTTTATCGAGCCCATCATTTCTGAGCAAGATAAATGTAATTTCCTTTCAAGGTTAGAAGGATGCTAGTGGTCAACTTGCCACCAGGTAGCTAGTTGGCCACCTTGGTTTCTGTTTGTGACTAGTTGGGCACTAAAGAGTGACACTAGCTAAATCTGAAGTGAAAAAGAATTCATGTCTTTGCAGTCAAGAGAAATCACCATTGTTTTCAACATATTTACTAAAGAAATAATGAACCTAATACAAAGTTTGTATTGTCCTAGGATAGAGCTAGACTAATTTTTATTGGCTGGGTCATCATATCCACTTGGTTTATGTTGCCAGTAATTCAGTGTGTACTTTTGGTGTGACATAAATATATTTACACTTTGTGTGCATTCTAATAAGTCCATTCACATAGCTCTCTCTGAGACTTTCTAAACTAGGATTTTCTAATTATGTTTCTACTAGGCTCTTGACCAATGAACTAAACTATTTTCTATTACTTAAAAATTTGTTGCTTACAAGGCCAATGCTTCTCCAGTTAATGTAGATAACCAAGTGTACCACCCGCTGAAGGGAAAATAATCATGCCCACTGGGAAAACTTATTCTAAGAACTCTTTTTAAGGATATCTGCCTGCAATGAAGGAGAACGGGGTTTGATCCCTGGATTGGGAAGATCCCCTAGAGAAGGAAATGACAACCTACGCCAGTATTATTTCCTGGAGATCTCATGGATAGAGAAGCCTGGAATGGAGTTGCAAGAGTCAGACACGACTTAGTGACTAAACCACCACCATGACTAGGGATGTAATACACCAGCAGTCTTTTTATGATTTGCACACATAGGCCTAATCAACCTACTCTTTGAACCAAACCCAGGCATTTTCCTCCTGCATACACTAAGCATGCTGCTGCTGCTGCTTAGTCACTTTAGTCATGTCCGACTCTGTGTGACCCTATGGACGGCAGCCTGCCAGGCTCCTCTGTCCATGGGATTCTCTAGGCAAGAGAACTAGAGTGGGTTGCCATGCCCTACTCCAGAGGATCATCCCATTCCAGGGATAGAACCCAGGTCTCCTTTATTGCAGGCAGAATCTTACTGCTGAGAAACTGGGTAAGCCCCCATAAACATGAGGTCCCTTTCTCCCCCTCTTGAAGCTTTAATGTACCTTGTGAAACCTGATTAAGCTGAAAAAATAAAAAACAGCACGTTCAGAAATACTGGCACTTTTACAACTAAGTCCTATGTAGATCCTCAGATTAATCTATTCTCCACTTACAGATGATGGAATCTCTTTAAGTTTTCTCAAGAAGGTCCTCATATGCTCATTTTGCTTTAAATTTCTGGCTAGTAAATTTAAACTCATGATTTTCTCTTGGAAGAATTACAGTTACATTTCATAAAGTAAAGTTATTAGCTTTTCACTGGCACAAAGTAATTTATTAGCTGTTATTTTTCCGAAATTTGACCCGTTATTTTCTTCAGTCCCAAACCAGAAGAGTTTCCTACATCTCTTCTTCCAGTGCAAGAATGACTTCAGGGACAACCCACAGGGATAAAACTATTTAATGTGTCTATTGTAGGGGCTTCCCTGGTGGCTCAGTAGTAAAGAACTTTCCTGCAAATACAGGAGCTGAGGATTTGATCCCTCGGTCACGAAGATCCTCTGGAGAAGAAATTGGCAACTTACTTCAGTATTTCTGTCTGGAAAATCCCATGGACCATGGTGTCTGGTAGGCTATAGTCCATGGGGTCACAAAAGAGTCAGACGAGACTGAGCAACTAATCAACAACAGTGGTATTATGGCCTGGATATTTGTACCCTCCACAAAATCCACATAGTGAAATCCTAATCCCCATGAGATAGTATTAAAGAGATATAGCCTTTAGGAGGTGATTAGTTCCCCTCATGAATGACTAGGTGCCCCCATGAGTAGAATTAATGCCCTTATAAGAAAAGAAATGAAAGCATGCTCTCTCTGCAATCCACCTTATGAAGATACAAGGAGAAGGCAGTCATCTGTCCAATAGGATAGAGCTCTCACTAGACAATGAATTTGCCTGCATCTGGATCTTGGAGTCCCAAGCATATGTTAATTTGATATCACACCCTAAAACACTAAGACAGTGGCCTGGTATCACCCTAAAGAAAATCAGTGGTAAAAAAAATAGATTTATCATTTCTGGAACTTGTCTTCTTTTACTTAATTATTTGGTACATAATGGAAATTATTTTGCTCAGCACTTGACAACTTAGGCACAAATCTTTACAAACTCCTTCACATATTTTCTCTAAAGATGAGTCAAATTAGACTAGGTGAGGCTAATTATTACTTATTCTAATTACTGTTTACTACACCTGCATGTATGAAGTAGGAAATGGCAACCCACTCTAGCTTTCTTGCTTGGAAAATCCTATAGATAGAGGAGATTGATAGGCTACAGTCCCTGGAGTCATAAAGAGTCGGACATAACTGAGTGACTGAGCACACACCTGAATGTATATATATATTTTCTCATTATAAAGTCATTACCACAAGAGATGTCCCCTTGTTAGGGACAGCAACTGACGCATACACATTTCTGAAACTTTAACCTCACTTGGTTAAATTCAGCAGTATTGTTTTGTGTGTGTTTCACAGAATGTGAAATTTCCAGAATTTTCATCTTGCTTTCCCTTGATTAACCAGTTTATCTCTCCTCCTCTCTGTCACTCTCTTGTTCTCTTTCTCTTTCTACCTCTAGCTCTTGCTCTCTCTCATTCTTTCCTCACATCTCTGCACCATTGACAAATTCTTTATGGTTTTCCAAGAATGTAGTTACTTAACACCTGTATTTCTTCTCTTTTTTTTTTCCTCTCTCTCTCTCTTTTATTTTTTAATTGATTTTTATTTTTTAGTTTGTTTTACTTTACAGTACTGTATTCATTTTGCTATACATTGACATGAATCAGCCACGAGTGTACATGAATTCTCAATCCCGACCCACAGCTCCCCCCTCCCGCCCCACACCATCTCTCTGGATTATCCCCGTGCATCAGTCCCAAGCATCCTGCATCCTGCATCGAATCTAGACCGGCGATTCATTTCACTTATGATATCATACATGTTACACTGCCACTCTCCCAAATCATCCCACCCACTCCCTCTCCCTCTCCCACAAAGTCCAAAAGGCTGTTCTATATATCTGTGTCTCTTTTGCTGTCTCGTGTACAGGTTTATCATTACCATCTTTCTAAATTCCATATATGTGTGTAAATATACTGTATTGGTGTTTTTCTTTCTGGGTGACTTCACACTGTATAATAGGCTCCAGCTTCCTGCACCTCATTAGAACTGATTCAAATGTATTCTTTTTAATGGCTGAGTAATACTCCATTGTGTAAATGTACCACAGCTTTTTTATCCATTCATCTGCTGATGGACATCTAGGTTGTTTTCATGTCCTGGCTTATTATAAACAGTGCTTTCTATACATCTGTGTCTCTTTTGCTGTCTTGCGTACAGGTTTATCATTACCATCTTTCTAAATTCCATATATGTGTGTAAATATACTGTATTGGTGTTTTTCTTTCTGGGTGACTTCACACTGTATAATAGGCTCCAGCTTCCTGCACCTCATTAGAACTGATTCAAATGTATTCTTTTTAATGGCTGAGTAATACTCCATTGTGTAAATGTACCACAGCTTTTTTATCCATTCATCTGCTGATGGACATCTAGGTTGTTTTCATGTCCTGGCTTATTATAAACAGTGCTGCGATGAACATTGGGGTTACATGTGTCTCTTTCAATTCTGGTTTCCTTGGTGTGTATGCTCAGCACTGGGATTGCTGAATCATAAAGCAGTTCTATTTGCAATTTTTTAAGGAATCTCCACACTGTTCTCCATAGTGGCTGTACTAATTTGCATTTCCACCAACAGTGTAAGAGGGTTCCCTTTTCTCCACACCCTCTCCAGCATTTATTGCTTGTTGACTTTTGGATCACAGCCATTCTGACTGGTGTGAAACGGTACCTCATTGTGGTTTTGATTTGCATTTCTCTGATAATGGATGATGTTGAGCATCTTTTCATGTGTTTGTTAGCCATCCGTATGTCTTCTTTGGAGAAATGTCTATTTAGTTCTTTGGCCCATTTTTTGATTGGGTCATTTATTTTTCTGGAGTTGAGCTGCATAAGCTGCTTGTATATTTTTGAGATTAGTTGTTTGTCAGTTGCTTCATTTGCTATTATTTTCTCCCATTCAGAAGGCTGTCTTTTCACCTTGCTTATAGTTTCCTTTGTTGTGCAGAAGTTTTTAATTTTAATTAGGTCCAATTTGTTTATTTTTGCTTTTATTTCCAGTATTCTGGGAGGTGGATTATAGATGATCCTGGTGTGATTTATGTCGGAGAGTGTTTTGCCTATGTTCTCCTCTAGGAGTTTTATAGTTTCTTCTCTTANGGTGTGTGGTCCTGTGTTACTGGTGAATTTGCATGGTATGTCTTGCTCTGGAACTTGTTGGCCCTTGGATGGTGCTTGGTTTCAGTGTAGGTATGGAGGCATTTGATGAGCTCCTATCGATTAATGTTCCCTGGGTTCAGGAGTTCTCTGATGTTCTCAGGATTTGGGCTTAAATCTCTTGGTTCTGGTTTTCAGTTTTATTTTTACAGTAACCTCAAGGCTTCTCCATCTATATAGTGCCAATGATAAAACATTTAAGTTAAAGATGGGGAAGAGTTTCTCCACATTGAAGGACACCCAGAGAGGTTCACTGAATTACGTAGAGAAAGGCAGAGGGAGGGGGTAGTTAGAGGTGACAGGGATGTGATGAGGTGGGATCAAAAGAAGAGAGAGAGCTAGCCAGTAATCACTTCCTTATGTGCGCTCCTCCATCTGGACTGCTCAGAGATGATCACTGAGTTATACAGGGAAGAGGAGAAGGAGGAGGTAGTCAGAGGTGGCCAGGAGGATAAATGAGGGAAATGAAAAGGGGGAGAGACACATCCAGCCAGTAACCAGTTCTCTAAGTGTTCTTCATCATCTGGAATGCACAGGGATTCACAGAGTTGGGTAGAGAAGAGAAGGGAGAGGGAGGAGAGAGAGACAACCTGCTGGGGAGAAAGGAGAGTTCAAAAGAGGAGGGTGGTCAAGCCAGTAATCTCACTCTCAGGTAAAATTGGGTACTGAAGATTGGGTTTTTAAATGTAAAAAATTGACAAGTACCAAAAAGCAAAGATTAAAAATTTAGAGTCGAGGTTGGATTTTCAAAAATATAATATTAAAGAAGAGAAGAAAAAAAAGTCACAGGAATTATTAAGAACCAACAGCCACTCAAATCAAACAAACAAACAAAAAAATTGTATATATATGTATATACGGCATTTGCTTTAAAAATAGGGTCTTTTTTTTTTTTTGAAAAGTGATAGTAGGTTATAAAAATTAAAATTAAAAGATAACTAGAGGACTTAAAAATTTAAAAAAAAGAGAGAAGAAAAAGAAAGGAAGAAAAAAACAATCAAACATAAACATCTACCAAAATAATAATAATAATTAGAAAAGGGAATGGTCAAAAAAAATATAAAGATATTTCTGGCCCTTTCTCTGGTAACACCTGTATTTCTTCAAACAAATCTTGATACTCCTCTCCCTGATACAGAAAAGGAAGGAAATTGTTAATTAACATATATAAGATGCTAAGGTTTAACAATGGGAAGGGACAGTGTAAAATTTTTGTCTTATATTTGCATCTTTGGGCCCTAATTTAATTTCTAATTTTTTTGCAAATATCCATACTCATAAATCATACTACATGATGCTTCAGAGTAAAATAGAATGCTATAGACATGGAGCAATGGAACTAGAAAACTTTTATTAAAAAATGATTAAAATATTTACATAGATGTCAATTTTATCTTCAAATAATATGCAGGCTTTTAATCTTTTCAGTTTCTAATGATAATTCTGATCTTGTAAAATACCTTGCAAAGCTGTTCTTTCTTTTCTAATTTAGTGTTTTTGAGTTTATCCAGCAGCTCTTACACTTTTCTAAATCTAGGTATTAAAACTTTATCTACTAAAGGCCATTGAAATTAGCTAGCAAGTAAATGAGGTAAAAAATAAATAATATATTTAACTCCAGGTAGAAGAAAGCTGAGTGTCGAAGAATTGATGCTTTTGAACTGTGATGTTGGGGAATACTCTTGAGAGTCCCTTGTACTGCAAGGAGATCCATCCAGTCCATTCTAAAGATCAGCCCTGGGTGTTCTTTGGAAAGAATGATGCGAAAGCTGAAACTTCAGTACTTTGGCCACCTGATGTGAAGAGCTGACTCACTGGAAAAGACTCTGATGCTGGGAGGGATTGGGGACAGGAGGAGAAGGGGACAACAGACGATGGGATGGCTGGATGGCATCACCGAATCGATGGATGTCAGTTTGAGTGAACTCCGGGAGGCCTGGCATGCTGGAATTCATGGGGTTACAATGAGTCAGACACGACTGAGTGACTGAACTGAACTGAATGATGGGCAGGTTTCTTTGGCATTCTTTGAAAGATGGTCAAAATATAATTGAAACACACAGTGAGATAACTGTAGAAATACAGCAATTTAAGGGATCACTACAAACAAAGCTATTGGAGGTGATGGAATTCCAGTTGAGCTGTTTCAAATCCTGAAAGATGATGCTGTGAAAGTGCTGCACTCAATATGCCAGCAAATTTGGAAAACTCAACAGTGACCACTGGACTGGAAAAGGTCAGTTTTCATTCCAATTTCAAAGAAAGGCAATGCCAAAGAATGCTCAAACTACCGCACAATTGCACTCATCTCACATGCTAGTAAAGTAATGCTCAAAATTCTCCAAGCCAGGCTTCAGCAATACGTGAACCGTGAACTTCCTGATGTTCAAGCTGGTTTTAGAAAAGGCAGAGGAACCAGAGATCAAATTGCCAACATCTGCTGGATCATGGCAAAAGCAAGAGAGTTCCAGAAAAACATCTATTTCTGCTTTATTGACTATGCCAAAGCCTTTGACTGTGTGGATCACAATAAACTGTGGAAAATTCTGAAAGAGATGGGAATACCAGCCCACCTAACCTTCCTCTTGAGAAATCTGTATGCAGGTCAGGAAGCAACAGTTAGAACTGGACATGGAACAACAGACTGGTTCCAAATAGGAAAAGGAGTACGTCAAGGCTGTATATTGTCACCCTGCTTATTTAACTTCTATGCAGAGTACATCATGAGAAATGCTGGACTGGAAGAAACACAAGCTGGAATCAAGATTGCTGGGAGAAATATCAATAACCTCAGATATACAGATGACACCACCCTTATGGCAGAAAATGAAGAGGAGCTAAAAAGCCTCTTGATGAAAGTGAAAGAGGAGAGTGAAAAAGTTGGCTTAAAGCTCAATATTCAGAAAATGAAGATCATGGCATCCGGTCCCATCACTCCATGGGAAATAGATGGAGAAACAGTGGAAACAGTGTCAGTGATCAATGCAAATAAATAGAGGAAAACAACAGAATGGGAAAGACTAGAGATCTCTTCAAGAAAATTAGAGGTACCAAGGTAACATTTCACGCAAAGATGGGCTCAATAAAAGACGAAAATGGTATGGCCTAACAGAAGCAGAAGATATTAAGAAGAGGTGGTAAGAATACACAGAAGAACTGTACAAAAAAGATCTTTACCACCCAGATAATCACGATGATGTGATCACTCACCTAGAGCCAGACATCCTGGAATGTGAAATCAAATGGGCCTTAGAAAGCATCAATGTGAACAAAGCTAGTGGAGGTGATGGAATTCCAGTTGAGCTATTGCAAATCCTGAAAGATGATACTGTGAAAGTGCTGCACTCAATCCCAAAGAAAGGCAATGTCAAAGAATGTTCAGCCCCCACACAATTGCACTCATCTCACAGGCCAGTAAAGAAATGCTCAAAATTCTCCAAGCCAGGCTTCAACAATACATGAACCATGAACTTCCAGATGTTCAAATTGGATTTAGAAAAGGCAGAGGAACCAGAGATCAAATTGCTAACATTCACTGGGTCATTTAAAAAGCAAAAGAGTTCCGGAAAAACATCTATTACTGCTTTAGCGACTAGTCCAAAGCTGTGACTCTGTGGACCACAAAGAGCTTTGGAAAATTCTTTAAGAGATGGGAATACCAGGCCACCTGACCTGCCTCTTGAGAAATTTTTATGTAGGTTAAGAAGCAACAGTTTAAATGGACGTGGAACAACAGACTGGTTCCAAATAGGAATAGGATTACATCAAGACTGTATATTGTCACCCTGATTATTTAACTTATATGCAGAGTACATCATGAGAAACACTGGGCTGGAAGAAGCACAAGCTGGAATCAAGATTGCCAGAAGAAATACCAATAACCTCAGATATGCAGATTGCACCACCATTGCAGCAGAAAGTGAAGAACTAAAGAGCCTTTGATGAAAGTGAAACAGAAGAGTGAAAAAGTTGGCTTAAAACAGCACTCAGAAAACTGAGATCATGGCATTCAGTCCCATCACTTCTTGGCAAGTAGATGGGGAAAAAATGGAAACAGTGGCAGATTTTATGTTTTGGGGCTCCAAAATCACTGCAGATAGTGGGGCTGCAGACATGGAATTAAAAGATGCTTACTCCTTTGAAGGAAATTTATGACCAGACAAGACAGCATGTTAAAAAGCAGAGACATTACTTTGCCAACAAAGGTTCATCTAGTCAAATCTATGGTTCTTCCAGTAGTCATGTTTCGATGAAAGAGTTGGAGCATAAAGAAAGCTAATGACTTGACTCAATGAACATGAGTTGATGGCACCCCACTTCAGTACTCTTGCCTGGAAAATCCCATGGATGGAGGAGTGTGGTAGGCTGCAGTCCATGGGGTCGCTAAGTCAGAGATGACTGAGCGACTTCACTTTCACCTCTCGCTTTCATGCATTGCAGAAGGAAATGGCGACCCACTCCAGTGTTCTTGCCTGGAGAATCCCAGGGGCAGGGGAACCTGGTGGGCTGCCGTCTATGGGATCGCACAGAGTTGGACAGGACTGAAGTGACTTAGCGATAGCAATAGCAGGAGTAGGTGATGGACAGGGATGTCTGGCGTGCTGAAGTCCACAGGGTCACAAAATGTCAGACATGCCTGAGCGATTGAACTGAACTCAACTGAACTGATATGATAATGTGTTTATTCTTTAAAAATAATTTCTTAAAAATTAACATTCTCTATCTTCCTCCTGAAATTTTTTAATACTTATTTTAGTCCATCTCTTATACATTTCATACATCCTTACCTCTTCATATTTTCCATCTATTTATTTCTCAGTGTTGCATTTTGTAAAAATTTCTTTAGAACTACTTAATACTTTAATAGATCTCTTATTTAGCTGTGTCAAATTTGTACTTAACCCTGCTAATTTCAAATTAAAATGCTCTCATTATTGACGAACTATTATATGAATTTGGTAAAATTCCTTTTCATCATTTTCAGACATGTCTGAATATTTTTTGTGGTCTTGTGATTCTTAAATAATTTTAATTCCTTAAAATAACTATAGTTGTAACAGAATCTATGATGCATCTTTATTTGTATGTGAAATATCAAGTCTGATATTACTGTGTAAGTTTTTTGTCTATTCTTCCTCAAAAAAACCTGTATGGTTTTATATTTTCTGATGTCTAATACTTGATTGCATATTCAGTAGAAATTATCATTATTTAAATCTGAGTGTATTTTCTTCTAGTGCAGGTTGCTTTTGCCTTTGACATGTGCCTGTGACAGTTAAAAAGAAGAGCCAATTTAATTGTTTGTTTGTTTCTATCTCTGCAGACCATGTAAAGAATATAATATTCAGACCCAAATCTGTCTGAAAGTCAGCCACCTCACAAGGGAGATGTTTTTCTTTATTTCACTCAGATCTAATTGTATACAAGTGAATGTCCAAATTGCCTGCACTAATGTTCATTATTTTTACTGTGATTTTGTTTTGTACTTTGCTCATTTTCCCTTAGCATGCTGCTTAATTCTTGTCTCATCTTGAGTATGTTCATCTCTCATTTAGCATTTGCATAAGATTTATAGTTCCTTGTGTGGTCATTTATTTGGATAAAAGCTTTAGAATAAGATAGAACTAACCTCTCTCCCTAAATATTAACACTTTTTTTTATTGATCTTTGAAGATTTTCTTTCCAATCTTATTATATTAGTCATGATTTTATCCTTCACTGAAGTATGTTGAAAAACAATCTTTATGTATCTGATCCTAGAGAAGACTCTTGAGAGTTCCTTGGACTGCAAGCAGATAAAACAAGTCAGTCCTGAAGGAAATCAACCCTGAATATTACCAGAAGGACTAATGCTGAAGCTAACTGCAATGGCCACCTAATGGGAAAAGCCAACTCATTGGAAAAGACCCTGATTCTGGAAAGACTGAAAGCAAAAGGAGAAGGAGGTGGCAGAGGATGACGTGGTTAGATAGCATCACTGACTCAATAAATATGAATTTGAGCAAACTCCAGGAGCTAGTGAAGAACAGGGGAGCCTGTTGTTCTGCAGTCCATGGAATCCCAAACAGCAAGACAGACTTAGCAACTGAATAACACCACCACTTTGGATTTTTTTTTTAATTAATTTTTATTTTTTAGTTTGTTTTGCTTTACAATATTGTATTCATTTTGCTATACATTGACATGAATCAGCCACGAGTGTACATGAACTCCCAATCCC